>JAAIXJ010000017.1:137139-218870 GCA_013403705.1 Heliconius hermathena | reverse complement strand
TAAATCCAAATCAATGAGATCCCAAGAATGCACAAGGTGCACAAGAATCCCGTAATAAGGAGTATCAAAAATTTCGCCTACATCATGCCAGAAAGTGCTCTCAATCAGCTACAAATGAGGATGTATTTCATACTCTTCTCTACACATCAGATCCATACATTTCCAGTCATAGAAAAACATACGAGTATAGCAAAAGTGTGAAGGCACTTGATGAAGATACCCTAGATCTTTTAAAAGTGAATGAACTTATTATGGATCCCGAAGTTCACCAAGTATAATTAAATATAATATACTCATTATGTAATATACATTCATTTCTAATATTATACTACTTGTAAATCAGTTTTTGTAAATTTTATATTTTATTAAATAAGTATATGTAATCATAACTATTAATTTCTTACTCAAATATATAACAGCTTAAGAAACATTTTTTATTAATAAACTAATTTAATAATACATTTTTATTACTACTATAAGTAGTGTGGACTAAGGAAATTAAATAATCTTTTTTTCATTATTTTTTTAATATATATATACTCCAATAAAAGTATAATATCTGAACTTTACCTAAAGCGCTATTTTATACTTTATGCTTGTGCAAAAATTCAATTGTTTATATTAACAAATAAAAAAGTTATCGATTTTTGATCTGATACAGACCTCGATTGCCCATAGTGCGTCACGAGAGCTTCTTTAAAACAACAGAAAGCCACCTTACAACAACAAGAACATAGTAATTCTGTATTATTAAAAATTAAAGTTATTGATGGCCTAGACCATAAACCTAATTTAAATACTAATACTGATTTCTACTATTTAGCACATCACTAACGCTTATGCCTTATACATATTATTCTTGATATCACTTTAACATTTTTACAAATATTTAAATCATATATATTTTTTAATATAATAAAGAGATATATAAAACGACATTTGAACCCACAACTATTAAAATCCGACTTTATAATCTCCCTTGGCATCCTACACGGGATGGGGCTTAAAAAAATAAAAACTGTTTGAAATTCGAAGACTCAGATTCGAATTACAAATTGTGGAACGTTGTGAGTGTTCTTGTTATAAAAATAACGTTAAATTCAAAATTTGAAATTCCCTCTTTCTACCAGACACTTGTACTTACTTGTATTTACATAAACAACACTGCTGCTTCTATTTTAGCATTTTTGCTGAATAACTGTTGAAACGGTTTATAAATTTAAGTTTTTAATTGTATTCAATTGGAATATATGTAAGATATTTAGTATAGAAAAAAAATGTACTAAAAATATTCTAGAGGACTGTTAAAGTGATGGTTGTCAATTCGATAACCACTCGAATGAGGAAGAAATACGTTCATACCCTCGCTCTGGGAAGAAGACAAAGTACGGCTTCGGGATCTACCACTCCTTACGCAATGCCTCGAAAATTCGACGGTTTATGGGGAACGGAGTGTCTTAACACTAGTCTTAATACTATCCTGCTATATGCAGGATACAGCGTGAAGCTAAAACATGTAAATAGGGACAGAACTAACAACAATTTGAATTCAACACGTTTAAAAAGGTAGTTATAAAATAGTAATATTATAGGTTTGTGTCCCTTTTTCTAAGGTTTTTATTCTTTTTTGTAACATTGAACGCGACCGCTGTCACCACTTTTCTACCTTCTATATAAAGCCGCACTATTCAAGAGCCGATACAAACAGTAAAACTAAGATAAAACTACACGCTTGCCTCTTTTTATTTGCACGACGTGCTTTTTGAGGTTAGAAACATATTCACTTTTAACTCCGTCACGTTTGAGCATTTTGTAAGTAGTTGAAAAAGGTATCAAAAATTTATAAGATCACTTATTTAAATATTTCAGCTTTGCGAAAGCGTTGCTTTTAAAGAAAAAAATCTATTAAATATATGAAATATTTCTTATCTCATTTCCTATTTATATCTCCCGTGTTAAAATTGAACACACGACCGTCGCGTTTACAGTCACACGCTCGTGCCACTGCGCCATTACGGCCTAAGATATAATATTTAACCCCGAAAAATAGATAGAAGACGTGACTTAGTGGAAATAAACCACACTGGTCAGAATTTGACCTGTACAAGAATATTACTTAGGTGTTTACGACCGAGAATTTTGAAAAGACCCAACCAACCTGTGAAATAACCTTCAATATATAAATAACTAAAACCGTAATAATTGTTGTTTTTCTTCTAATTTATATGTAGCTTGCTTATACCCGTGGCCTCACTTGCGTGGCAAAATGAAATTAACAAAGAGAATTAACTCGCGCACCTTAAATGTGTTATGGATTACAAAAATATTTTTTTACGTTTTCTAAATATATGTCCATTTTTTTTCAATTTCACACTATATCTCGCATGATAGGCAGAGAACGCCTAGTGTTAAAACACTTCGTTCCCTACTTTCCGCCGAATCTTGGGGGCATTGTATATTGTGTGGCTTAAATAAACGCTGCGCTTTGACCCGACACCAGAACGAAGAAATGAAAATATTAAATATTATCCCGAGTGAGAATCACTTACGCCCAATATTAATAATCTATCTCCTACGTCAATCTTCGATTGTTTAATCTAGAGGGTTCCATATATCTATCCAATCTAGAGATTGGATAGATATATGGAACCCTCTAGATTGAACTCCTCTCTAGATTGGATCTACAGATTGGATAGATATATGGAACAATCGAAGATTGACGTAGGAGATAGATTATTAACATAGGGCGTTAATTGATACGCATGTATACAGTTTCCGTAGTGTTATCACGTGTGCTTCACACGCACAAGGTCCCCGGTTCGATCCCGGGCGGAAACAGAATATTTTTTTAAACATTTTTTTTGTTGATCTTTCTAATAATACATAGAATAAATACTATTTTTATTATTATTATCAAAATTTATCAAATTTTAACATTCTACCTGTCGCGTTTACAGTCGTGTATACGCTCGTGCTCCTGCGCCACGACTGGCATCATTATATCCTGGTACAACATTTTGAAGATAATGCAATATTGAAATAAATTTGCTTGATAGTAATAATGGACGCAGTATTTTATGTAGTATTGGAAAGATGTAACAAAAAAAATATTGAGGATAAGCTTTTATTTAAAAAAAAACATCTGTTTCCGCCCGGGATCGAACCGGGGACCTTGTGCGTGTGAAGCACACGTGATAACCGCTACACTACGGAAACTGTACACATATATCTCAATTAAGCGATACCCACTTGGACTAATTAATTATTTTCCTTTTTTTGTTCTGGCTCTTAGTCCCTGGAGTGAGAATAGAACCTATAACCGTCAAATTATTTGCTAGTATTTCCATTTCTTCGCTCTGGCAACAAGGCAAAAGCCCGGCGTTAAGTTCCGCCAAATAATGATTCTAAATAATTTACTCCCGTTTTGCTTTATTAAAACAAGAGTAAATTATTTAGATATTAAAACAAAAATCTGTTGACAGCCTTTTATACAATTTAGATACAAATAGTGCTACCATTAGTCATATCGATATACAGTGTTGTCATAGCAAATTAATAAAGATACTTATAAAATGGGCAAATACAACAAGTTAACACAATATATGGTTTGAACCTACACCTATCGTACAGTACTATTAGCTATTAGCTAGCTGTATACCAATCTGTATTTCACCTGACAATATTATTTTTCATGAATAATTGGCAAAAGCTTTTTAAGATATTACTTTGATAAGTTTTAAGCAACATTCCTCATGAATAATTATGAATTATTAGCAAATAATATTTAAATATTGATAAATTATTACAACGCATTAATTTATATTTTTCTCAGCTTCACGCTGTATCTCGCATATAGCAGGGTAAGCAGAAGGAAGCTAAGAGTATGTCGTTGTTTTCCCCACTTTTCATCCAATTTCCGAGTCGTCGCGTGTTGATTAGCGAAACTCAATAGCCAAGATTCCAGGGACCCTAGACTTACGTCATTTTAGCAAAGCTGAAATTTTAAAGATTATTAGTCTAATAAACAGTTAAAACAGTATGCCTACTTGCTAATTTGAAAGTTAAGGGTCCTTTCAAAGGTAGCGTCAACTAAAGTACATCTCCGTCTGGGAGGATGATTGTGCCGTCGCATTGGTCTAGCTAGGTGCTTATAAGGGGTCTTGAAATACTCCCGTAAATAATGTAATATGTAAAATGTAAACTTACTAGTATAAAGTACTTTGCCCTAATTTTTAGCAACCTTAGGAAGTCTGGCGGAAGTAAAGGCAGACGTAAAGGACCTAGCAATAATAAATATATATTTTTAGATTATTCCTAAATCATATTTAAATGCGAGATTTTCTACTTTAACATAGGTGAGCGTATACTTTAAGTTGGCCCTACCTTTGAAAGGGCCTCACATTCAAGTTAGTAAGTACGCATACCATCTGAACTATATATTAATATAGACTATAAGTCCTCAAAATTTCAGCTTTGCTAAAATGACGTAGGTCTGGGAGCTTTGGGGTCTCAGTCTACAACGGTGCGCTTTGTCTTGTCACCTTCCGAGGAAATGTAAATAATTAATTCCTCCGAGTGGGGGTCGAACCAACAACAGTCAGATATGAAATATATCAGTTACGACTTTATGGAAGGTGAAAACGGAATGTCCAACTACCCTGTGACATGCCGTAAACGCGATAAACTACTAACAAACTAAAAGTTAAAATTATCTGTATCTTGCATATAGCGAGGTAAGCAGAGAGAACCTAATGTTAAGATACTCCGCTTCTTTTCACTTTCGAGACATTGCGTATTGAGTTGCGAAACACAACACTGCGCTTTGTCTTGTTACAAGAGCAAAAAAATTAAACTAATTAATTATCCCAAGAGGGAATCGCTTAATTGATGCATATGTACACAGTAACTATAGTGTAGCGGTTATCACGTATGCTTCACACGCACAAGATCGCCGGTTAGATCTCGAGCAAAACAGTTGTTTTTTAAAAATAAAAACTTATTCTGAATATATTTTTTGTTACATCTTTCCAGTACTACATAGAATACTACTTCCATTATTACTATCAAGCAAATTTAATTTTGCTTTTCAATTTTGCATTATCTTCAAAATGTTGTACCAGGATATAATGATGCCAGTCGTGGCGCAAGAGCACGAGCGTATGACTGTAAACGCAACAGGTAGAATGTTAAAATTTTACAAATTTTGATAATAATAATAAAAATAGTATTTATTCTATGTATTATTAGAAAGATGCAACAAAAAAAAATGTTTAAAAAAATGTTGTTCTGTTTCCGCCCGGGATCGAACCGGGGACCTTGTGCGTGTGAAGCACACGTGATAACCGCTACACTACGGAAACTGTATACATGCGTATCAATTAAGTGATTCCCACTCGGGACAATATGTAATATTTTTATTTCTTCGTTCTGGTGTCAGCTCAAAGCGCGGCGTTTAGTTTTTTTTTTATGGAAAAGACAAGGCAAACAAGCGTCCGGGTCACCTGATGGGGCCGGGATCACACGGGTAGTTTAGTTAAGCCAAACACAATACCTCCAAAATTAGGCGGAAAGTGGGAAGCGGAATGTTTTAACACTAGGCTTCCTCTGCCTACCATATAAGATATAGTATATGCGTGAAGCTGAAAAAAATGGATTTATAGAAAAAGTGAAAAAAATATTTTTTAAAATAAGTAAAACGTTATTTATTACTATCGAGGCAGAAGGAAGCAGTGGAATGTATGGCTGTAAACGCGATGGTTGTGGGTTCGATTCCCACTCAGGAAAATAGATTATTGATTTCCCCGCCCTGATAAGATAAAGTACCGTGCTTATTTATGCTTCTCGTCATACGATAACTCAAATTTGAACGAAAAGTGGAGATCCGTTCTCCATAAAATAACAAAAATCATATTATTATTTCACAAAAAATTTTAACATACTAACAAAAAACGGTCCATTAAACAAAGAAGCTTTATCCCAAAATGAAAGCAAAATTGTTAAATAATAAATCGTAATTGATTTAAATCGAACTACTGCTGCTGTGCAAATTGACGAGAGCAAATAATTAATGTAATGATAAAATTATAACACTTTGCACTCAATGTTTAAAATGGTGTACAAACTTGGTTGAATCGTTGGTTAGTTTGTTTGTTTAGTAATAGATTCAAATACTTTCTTATATAAATGTCAGTATCCCGCATACAGCTGGATAGACAAAGGCGACCAGGGAACCTCGTGGAAAGTTACTCGGTTCTCGGTAAGTTCCAGGCTTCTCCACTTTATATCTCATTCCAAGATTTAGTTTTTTTAAATTTAACTGTACGTTGATCATGCAAATAACGAGGCATGCAAATAAAACTTAGTGTTGAAACACTCCTTTCCCCACGCACCGCCCAATTTAGGATATCGACTTTTGAGTGGCGGTCAACGTCGCGCTTTGTCGTGTAACTCACTATGTAGTTTTACTACTAGTCCTCTAGTTTTAAGACACTCCGCTCCCCATTTTCCACCAAATAGAGTGGCGAAACTCAACGTTTAGGTCCTAAATTAAATAATTCTAAATAAATTGAAAAATATTTATATCTCTTCCAGTAGGTACACTACTAGTATCATACGACACCATAATATATATAACATATTGTTTCTTCAGACTTCGCCCTTAAATAACAAATTGGCAAGCATTTTCCCAAATAGAATTCGAACTCAAGACCTTCACATGTACACAGCGCTGTGACGTATGTATGTGTATACCTACTTACGTATAATACATATTAAACATAGCCGCAAGCAAAGCTATTATTCACTCAATATTTGGCCGTACGATAATAAATTATAATTGATTCACTCAAATTGATGTTTCGATATAAATAATTAATATGCTGTTGAAATTGTATCAAATTTCAGACCCGAGTTACAATTTACAGTGTATAGTTAATGCCTTAATGTATTTAGGGAGTGTTAAAATATTATTTTTTATGTTATATTTTTTATTATAATATTTTAAGCCGTCGAAGTGCAAGGGCACAAGAGTGTAGCTGTAACGCGACGGTTGTTGGTTCAATCTGCACTTGAGGGAATAAATTAGTATTTATTAATGTTTTCATTTCTTCGATGTGGCACCGAGGCAAAAGCCCGGCGTTGAGTTCCACCACTCAACACGGAATGCCTAGAAAATTTCGGAGGAAAATAGAAAACGGGGTGTCTTAACACTAGGTTCTCTCTGCCTACCCTGCTGTGTGCAGTATACAGCGTGAAGCTAATTTATTTTGATTTTTATTTTTTTAAATAATAATATAAATATAATTAGAATATTTTAATGTAGATTATTTAACTTAGGTTCCTCGCACTGGTAGATGAAACGCGGCGTTAAGTTACGCCACTAAACATGCAACTGTTTGAGAATTTGACGGTAAGTGCGGAACAGTGTAAGCATTAAAAACCACCACTTTTTAAAAATACTTTCCATCAAAAGGGTACAAATATAAAAAATATATAAAGCAAACTATTCAACTATTAGTTGTAATATTAACGAGCCTTTGCTCAGCCATGTGCGAGAGGTGGTGAGACAACGTAGATTAAAAGTATTGCGTCGTTTGACACGATTGCTATATAAGTTATGAGAATAAGCGGTTTTTTATTTATGGAAAAGACAAGGCAAACGAGCGTTCGGGTCACCTGATGGTAAGTCGACCGCCGCCCACGACCCCGTGTAACACCAGAGGAACCACAGGTACTTTGCCGGCCTTCAAGGTGGGTTGGGCGCCGGAGCCCGGCATTAGCTGATGTGAAACGCAGTGGCATAAAGCCACTAGGTACTTGACGCCGGTTTTAAATGCCGGGGGTAATAATGATCCGGTCGAGTCTGCCCATGCGTGTTGCCATTGCTGGCGACGTGGCTCTACCACACGTACTTTAGTCGCCTCTTACGACACCACCAGTACCAGAATGATCCTATTCTAGGCCGGGATCACGCAGCAAAAAATTTATATCAAAGACTTATAATTTAGACAAAACACAGCGTTGTGTGAATGGAATGTCTTAACACTAAATTTCTTCTGCCTATCCCGCTATATGCTATCCCGCTATCCTGATAGCGTGATGGTAAAAAAATCAGTTTTTCACCGGGGACGGGAGAAAGAACCTAGTATAAAGACACGTTGTTCTCCACGTTCGCTTCATTCAGAAAATATCTTTATTTTCATATTTTATTTAATCACAATTATTTAGCCACAAACTTCAACCGCCAGAAAGTGCCATAATAGGTTCCCTACGACGTCCACTGTGTGAACCTAAAAGAATCTCACGTCGCTCATTCTAATGGGAATCAAACACACAAATGTCACGTTTACAGTTGTACGCCGTGCGCTGCGCCACGACAGTTTCAATTATCAAATTATAAATTATAGAATTTATTAATAATAATTTATTTATAAATAAAAATATTTCGTCCAATAACAAAATATAATCTATTTTTACACCATATTTTAGCAACGGCAACCCCAGCCACAGACAAACAAAGATTTTCATATAAAACATTGATTAACTTTTAACCTGTGAATTTTGGATAAATATACACAAAAGGTTTTTCATCTTTTAATCATAGTCGTGTATTGAAAAAAGAAGCTTACTAAAGCTGACTGACTTACGTTAAAATCAATTTATAGCGTATTCCTGATATTTAAGATATTTCTTATAAGAAATGGGTATACACATCTATATATTTTCAATTTCACGCTGTATCACGCATTTAGCAGGGTAGACGGCGGGAACATGGTGTTCCGAACCACAATTACCACCGAATTTTGTTTGTTAATTGGAGGAACTCAAAGAGCTTTGTCTTGTAACCAGAGCGATGAAATGAAAATAATAAATAATTCCTTTCACCGAGTGGGATCAAACCTACACTGTCAGTCACGTCAGTGCCACGACGCCATTATGGTCTCAGTTATTTTTTTTTGTCTAAATAGTGTATTTTGTTATACGGGATTGTTGTTGGTTCGATTATCTTTGCTAGAATATAGTGCATGGTGTAACTCACTAAATTCTCTTTGGGCGAATAAAAAAAAATATATTATACTGAAAAAGGCGTTCGGTAAACAACCTTTTTTCCTTATTTTTTTAGCTTTTAAAGACTTTAATTATACTCGTCTTTTTTAGTCCAATGGCACAATATATATAATATATACGTATTATACATTGAACACTCAAACTTTTCAACACAAATATATAGAACTTGAGAAATGTTTTGAAACAAAATAATTCTTGTCAGTTTTAGTATACAAATGGGAAAATTCAAGAATATTCATTCACGAAATGACATTTTCCATACAAATTCTAACAATTAGAAGATATAATGTGATGTATTTATTTATTGAAGCCTTCGTAACACAACGGCACAAGTGTGTTACTGTAAACATGTCGGTTGTGGGTTCAATTCCCACGCGGAAACAAAGTATTAATTTTTTTCCTCGCTCTCACAACCAGGCATACGAAAGTTCCCCTCAACACGCACTGCTCTAAGAATTCCGCAGAGTGTTGGGAACGGAAATGTCTTACATTAGCATACAGCCGCGTTTACAGCCGCGTCTTGTCTTGGGCCACGACATCCTCATAAATAAACATAATATTAAGATAATAATTTATATTATCTAGTATTTATTATATTAAGTCTAGTAAGTACCTACACGCTAGCAGTTTACAAAAGATCAATAGTCCTTTCAAAAGAGTTTTTCTCAAATTTCCCTAAGTTAGAGGGATCAAATATTTATCAGAATCACAGGACTCTCGTGGGACCTCTGCATTGACGACCCTTGACGAGTAAGTTAGTAGGCTAGGGAATGGCTGTAGAAATAGTATGATATACATAAAAATTAATACGTAACGTGCATAATAATAATACGGTTTTAGAAAATAAGACTTAAACTCGCGACTCTTGCAAATCGTTAGCGAACGTATAACGCTGCCTTAATCCCCCAGTTTAAAGCAAATTTTTATAATGTATAATATTTAAAACATTAAAAAAGCAGCCTTATAAAAAATCGTAAAGCGATGTTTGTTCGATTCCCACTAGGGGGGAATGAAATATTTTCGTTTTTCCCGTGTGGTAACAAGATAAAGCACGGTGTTGAGTTCCACCACTCAATACGCAATGTCTCAATAATTTCGCAGAAAGTGGGAAGCAGAGTGATATAACACTCAGTTCCCTTGCATACCCTGCTATATGTTCGATGATTAAAAAAAGTAACCAATTTAACAACTACAAAAACACGATATGAATAAAAAAAAATAATCAAAAAACAACAGAATACATAGAGAAGCAAATTTTAGCAATGGCCTCCTTGCCTTCATTCACCGGTTTCATTCCTCGCTGATGCGCCTACATTTATATGGCAGGTATAAAGGCTCGGCACGCACTGTGCTCGTGAAAACTTGATGGCAGCTACCTATATTAAAAGGTAAGTGTTATAGTTTTTGTTTGTTTATTTTTATGTTTCTACCTCCTCCTACAGTAATTACCTACCTGCCTGTAGTAAAAATGTCGTTAAATCGTCTGGGATATCAAAAATTTTCATTATTTTTGTAATTTCACGATGTATGTTGCATATAGAAGGTAGGCTGAGAGAACATAGTGTTGAGAGACTCTGTTTCCCACACACCGCCCAATATTCATTACGTGTTCAATAGCGGAACTCAGCGCAGATAAAAGTAATTCATTTCCTAGTGTGAGAATCGAACCTGCAATCATCGCGTTTACAGTTGCAAGTTTGTGCCACTGCGCCATTACGGACTCTAGCATTTCTGCACTTTGGTAAGCCAAATTGCAGCGCAGTGTCTCTTACTGTGTCACTATTTTCTCTTTCGTTGTCGTCTCACAAGGGTCTCGAGTCAACACGCAATGCCTCCAGAATTCAGAGAAAACGGGGAACATTGAATGAGAACGGAGCGTTTTAACACTAGATTCCCTCTGCCTACCCTGTTATGAACGGAATACACCGTGAAGCCTCGACAAAAGTATTAATAATTAATTCTATAAAACAAAATCAACACACTACCATCGTATCCAATAATAAGTAACAACTCCGCCGTAAAGGTTCCCAATTTTTCTTACATTTAAAATAACTTACTTTATCTTTCCATTGAAGTCACTGAAGATATATGCGTCATTTATATTCTGAATTCACTTCCACAATTGCATTCGAACGCCAAAGAGCATTAATTCTGTGTCGACTTTTTGAGAAAAATCTGATCTTAATCCAAAAATTTTCACTCTAATACTAAAATTTTCAGTACTACTTTTTTTATTTTTTAAAAAAAATCAGCTTCACGCTATATCTCGCACAGCAGGATATGCAACGGAAACCTAGTGTAAAGACACTCCGTTCTCCACATTCCACCGAAATCGTATGTTATACAGCGTCTGTAAATTCTTCAAAATTTATTTTAATATACTACTGATACGCACCGTATTAGTAGTATATTAAATGGGATGTTGATCGTAATAAGAATTAAGAGATAAATAAAAATATAATATAGTAGGTTACAGCAAAGGTAATTAGAAAACGAAATGTCGTTTTTTAGGATTCCGCACCTCAAAAGAAAAAGCTTTTCTGTCTTATTGGTCTGCCTATTTGTTTTTGTAGCTCGTTTTGTCCTTCGACTTAATATGTTATATCAACACATTTATCACAAAAGGAATCGAACTCATAACTCTACAGGAACGCTGTTCCACTGCGCGACGGTGGATTCCATCATAATTATTGACTTTAATATATTATAATTCAAGCCAATAAACATATTATTACAAACAATTTATATATAAATGGAGGTCCATCCTCCATCGATGAATAAAATTTTACGATATCAAATATACATACCTCTCACACGGTATAATATTAGGCTAAAATAATTTTATTTATGTAAAATGAATATTTAGGTATATTCCAGGCATTCTAGAAACAAGATAATGGAACAACGCTATTACTTAAATCAAAGCTTTTAGAAGGAATAGCGTATATTGTATGTTAAGTGGGGTTCGGATTATGGACTTATGTAATAAATATACTTTGTTATTTGTTTTGTATAGACATTTTAAAAGTGTGTATATGACTTTATTTTGTTTTTTTAGCTTCTTGCTGTATCCCGCGTGTATCAGGGTACGCCGGGGGAACCTAGTGCTAGGACACGTGCGAGTTGAATGACGGAACTCAACGCCGCACTTTGGCTTTACCAGAGCAAAGAAATGTAAATATTAAATAACTGGGTCCCCTGAGTGGGAATCAAACCTTATTCCCACTCAGGGGACTTATGCCATTGTACCACGACCTATTTTATCCTGTTTTTTTAATATTTGTTGTTATGGCAGCAACATAAAAACATACACAATCTGTGAGTTTCAACTATTAAACTATCATGGCTTACGATATACAGCCTGATAACGGAAAACAGGCAACGGAATAGAGTCTTATTTCAACCTTTGGGTACGAAATCCAAAAATTTATAACAATTTAACTTAACATCTCAAAGGAATTGAATCTACTATCATCATCATTTAAATCAAACACACAGCCATTACCTATATAACTTCAATTACCCAACAACGCCATCAGACCATTAGCAAGTAATCATTGCGGTTCACATTGACTATATACATTGATACCTATATTAGTCTTAAGTGGATATATCACATAGAGTGGGTATAGTATATTTCGACTGTCTCTATCCTATCCTACTAATAACATGAAAGTTTGTGAGAATGGATGTTTGTTCCACTTTTAAACAAAAACTACTGAACGGATTTAGATGAAACTTTACAGTATTATATATAGTATATTATAGCTTATACATCAGAATAACACATAAACTACAATATATGTAAACCCTCACATTTAAATTTTGTACAATTTAAATGGCAGATGGCGCGCATGTGTCGCTCACGCACATTGTATTGTGTACGTACATCTCGTACATCTTTCTTCATGAAGAGTAATTAGGTACGTCGTTTAGCACTGCATGTGCCTGTAAGTGCGCGGTTGTGGGTTTGATTCCTAGTCAGGGGAAGGAATTATTTCATTCCTTTGCTCTGGTAATAAGATAAATTGCGGTGTTGAGAGTGAGAGTACAAACGGGATACAGGAAGAAAAGAAAAAAAACCAGTCAAGTGCTATTCAGACTCATTCATTAAGAGTTTCATACCAATTTAAATTTTGCAGGCATATGCCCTAATTTTAAATGACATGTACTATAAATATATATTTGTAATGGTTTATTTTCTGTAATATACTCTGTGAATTTTATTCTATTCGACAAAAACAAAGCACAAACGCTAGTATTTTTGATTACGACAAAGTAAGGCCAGTCGTGGCGCAGTGGCACAAAGTGTGACTGTAAAACCGACTGGTTGTGGGTTCGATCCCCACTCGAGGAGGTGAAATATTTATTTAAATTTATATTTTCATTTCTTCGCTCTGGTGCCGAGGCAAAGCGCGGCGTTAAGGCACTCAACACGCAATGCCTCCAAAATTCGGCGGAAAGTGGGGAACGGAGTGGAACATTAGGTTCCCTCTACCTACCCTGCTGTCTGCGGGATACAGCGTGAAGCTGATACTGACAAAGTATGGTACTATAGGTGTCTCGTTTTTTTTATTTTGAGGTACAAAGCCCTAAAATTATTTTAGTTATTATAGCAATCTGTAGCAAATTTCTAAATTAAAAAAAACTTTCAAAAATTATTTCTACATAACGAACACTCGCCCAATTTCCAAAACATTGTGTGTGAAATTACAAAACTCAACGCCGCATTATATCTTTTCCAAAGATATCCTACCCCCATATTCTCGTATCACCACGGTAGTTCCCCTACTCCTAATACCACTTCGTTATATCCAACTTCGCACTCATCAATTACACGAATTACCTGTAAGCATATTAGTAGGACTGTAATTGGCCATCTTGTATGGACTATAGGTGTTTCGATACAAGTGTATGTAACCAAGTACCTTGAAGTGTCTTTGTCTAATTAGGTAGTTCAACAAGTAACTTTGATTGATCACTTTATAGTGGTGGAATGTACAGGGTGGTTGAAGATTCGACGTCCACTCGGGGAAGTAGGTGTATATGTACAGGTGTAGAGAAAATTAAACAATGGGGAATAGAAATAGGTTTATATTGAATTATTTAGTAAAAAAAAAGTATTTGAATGGTGTGTCTTAACACTATTTTCTCTCTACTTGCCATGACAAAAATGAGCAAATTGCTCAACGTCAAAAAACTTTAAATAAAAACAGAGTGTTCTTTGCCAAACGAGAAGAAGGAACTCAATGCCGAGGTTTCCTTTTTGGCAAGAGTTACTAAATGAGTATAATATATTCTCCTTAATGGGCATTGAACCCACAACCGTCGTTTTTACAGTCAGATTATATGCCGCTACGCCATCACGGCCTTATACCTCCGCCGAAACCGTCGTGGCATAGGTGCACAAGCGTGCGACGGTAAACGCGACGATCGTGAGTCGTGAGATTCTCATTCGAGGTAAAATAATATTGAATATATTTATTTCCTCGCTCTGATAACGAGACAAAGCGAGGCATTGAGTTCCGCCACTCAATACATAATGCCTCAAGAATTAGGCAGAAAGTAGTAACAGAAGTGTCTTAATGAGAACACAGTTTCCACGATAAACTCTAAACCAAAAAAATCTTACAATAAAAATAACCAGATTTTGAATAGAGTTCTAGATCTAGAAAATAGTAGAAACTATTTGAAAAAGGACAAACAAATTTAGAATATCTAGACTTAATGAGAACAAGAAAATTGCTTGTCGAGTGCTTTCATTCGTTTACATTCATTTATTCACCTGTTAAATATTATACGTAACGACAGTATTTGAATATCGGGAAACAAATTCAGATTAGACGGTAGAAATAACATTGAAATGTCGATCCATTGTAGCGGTGGTTTCGGGTTCAATCCCGACCAACATTGCCAGACGTCTCGATTTTGGCGGGACGTCCCGATGGCCAGGCATAGTCCATGCATGGTAGTTGATTATTCCGCGCAGTGTAAGATATTTTTAAGGGCTTTATTTTTTTAATAAGTAAGTTTATTTTAATTTTTATTTCCATTTCTTCGAGGTAAAGCTCACTAGAGTTCCGCCACTCATCACGCAATGTCTCCAAAATTCAGTAATAAGTCGGAAACAGAGTATCTTAACACTAGGTTCCCTCTGCCTACCCTGCTGCGTGCGAAATACAGTGCGAAGCTGCTTTAAGTCATTTCAGAAATATACATTGCGAAGACTTAACGGCCTGCTAAAGAGTAAACCAAAAAGGTATTGTTATAAGTTTAGTGACGTTCTTCCATTAAAAAAATATTTATTTGTGTATTATTTCCCGACCCGATTTTTCTGCTCAACATATCATGTCAGACAGCAGAACTCAAACAAACAGAGAAAAAAAAATTTCTTTGCCTGCCTTGTTTAGTGGTGGAGCTCAACGCCTCGCTTTGTCTTGTCACGAAAATTACTCATTCCCGGGAGTGGGAATATAACCCACAACCCCGCGTGTCTACCATCAGACAACCCCAGAACATAATTACTTAAGAATAATACATAACTTCCAATAAAAAAATATTACAAATCAAACCCTTTTGTAAAATTGAAATCCTAAATTACAAATATTGGTTCTTTTCATATAATAAACGTCAAAATATCATAACGATCAATTTATTTTAATAATGGAGTATCCATTTTCTTGTCAACAATTTTTTTTGTACCTCATTTGAATACTTATTACGGGGACAAATTTTTGAAGTGGAATTGTAATTTTTGTGTGGATGTGGAGTGTTTTTATTATTTATTTTAACAGGCAGAGAAATGCTAGTACTAAGTAATTCCATTCGCTTCGCTGTCCCCCTGAATTTCGATTTTGGATAGGGAACTCGTTTTTTTTTATGGAAAAGACAAGGCAAACGAGCGTTCGGGTCACCTGATGGTAAATGACTACCGCCGACCATGACACCGTGCAACACCAGATAAGCTACAGGTGCGTTGCCTGCGTTTAAGGTGGGTTGGGCGCCGGAGCCTGATGCGAAACGCAGTGGCATAAATCCACTACTTCACGCCGGTTTTAAATGCCAGGGCTGGTAATGATCTGGTCGAGTCTGCCCATGCGTGTTGCCATTGCTGGCGACGTGACTCTACCACACGTACTTTAGTCGCCTCTTACGACATCACCAGTACCTGGATGATCCTATTCTAGGCCGGGATCACACGGCAAAATCAACGCTAACGCTGTTTTTTAACCAGTTAATGATTTGAGTTTGTATGAGAACCGGTAAACATTGTATTGCAAGGTACTGCGATAGGTTTGTCCAAAAAAACGCCAACAAAGGGCCTTAAAAATATATTATTATAATAAGAAAAACCCCAGTGGTAGAATGCAAAATAGTTTAGTATTGTATAATACGTGACAAATTCTAAGTGCCCGGGGTCACCGTGGCTCCCAAGTACAGTGAGTTGCATTATAACAGTGAATTACATTATTATTGTATTATAGACTGATTTATAAATTGACTATCCAACACTTTTTGTTATTTGAACCATTAGTTCCTGAGATAAGCGCGTTCAACTAACATCACTCTTCGGTTTATAATATTCAGTACAGATATTTGAAACAAATTTTAAAAAAATCTTTAAAAAAATCTACAATTGCCGCATCTATAGATTCCTCGTGCGCACCGTAATAAATTCGTTAACATTGAGAGTCCGTAGCTCAATTACAGTAACCGTGCCAAAGCCTAAATCCACGTTACAGACTAATTGTTCAAGATTATATTACTAACTAGAGATCTAACTTTCACTATGTCTATCTATAAATATACGAGGCCGACTTCTGTGGGTTCGATTCCCACTCGGGGGAACAAATTATTTTCATTTCTTCGTGCTGGTAACAAGAAAAAGCAAGGCGTTGAATTGAGCGCGGTGCTGTTGAGTCTTATCTCTTTTTTAACCCTGCTATTTATAGGAAACAGCAACAAATATTATACTTCACTTAACTTAGCTTCACGTTGCATCTCTAGCGGGATAGTCAGAAAAAACGAAGTCCCAAACGCTACAGACTCTACATATCTCTTTCGCCTCGTCCACTGTCATCAATCTCTTCATACATGCCCTAATGCCATATATATATATATATATATATATATATATATATATATATATATATATATATATATATATATATATAAGCTCCACGCATTTTTTTTGAGTACAACATGGTAGAACGAATCTAGCACTTCGTTTTTCTTCACTTTCCACCCTATTTCGAGACTGCGTTTTACCTTAGCGAAGCTAATTTTATTTATTTGATTTTATAATTTTTAAGCTAATGCTACAACAACCTTACTATAATATCACGCTAATTACCTGTTTGTTTTATTTGGCGCCGACTTCAAAATTTTTAAATATTTTTTTTAATATTTTCGTGTAACAAAATCAAAGAACTTTTTACTTTATGTAAAATATTTTTTACTTTTTAGTTCGTTGTTTGAAGTCAATTGTTTTTTGTTAAAAATTAATTTATTTTACGATTTTAAGTGATGGGTAGAATCCCTTAAAGGATACTTCTCAAACGAGCAGGTAGGTAGGTACTGATTGTCCTATGTAAAACTGCGATCTTAATTAGGTATTACTTTTATGCATACTAACATATTGTCAAGAACATACTTTAAAAATATTTGAGCGAATTGGGAACCTCTGCCTTATTTGAAGTCGATTGAAAATAACAACATTCTCTTTTTTGAAATTGGTTGAAAAGAAATGCAACTATGAGGAATATCATTTCTGACAATTTTAACAATGTTACTAATTTTAACAATCTTACTTATTTAGAAAACCTGGTCTGTTTCCAGGAGGCGCGGGTTCGAGTCCCGCTACGTTTAAAATTTTTATACGTTTTCTTAATAAGTATTTTCTTTCCTAAGTATGGAATAACACTTGAGAAATGTTAAAAAATATTTAACAATGTTTTTCCTTGTAATTTAATTATATTTTTTACCAAAAACAACAAATTTGTTCACCAGATTTCATAATCAACCATCCATTCATTTTCCCAAACAATAATTCAATTCAACTATAAAATGTCACCAACACAAACCAAGAGTTAACCCATAGTTAATTCAATAATAGAAACCTTTTAAGTAATAATATCACTTACTAGCCCTATCGCTTACTAAACTGAATCAGATCGACTCATCTGGTCATTCGAGTCCGACTTTAGTGTAGAAGAATTGGCTAAAATGTACATCGACTACACGATACGAATTAGCTTCACGCTGTATCCAGCATGGCACGTATATGCAGAAAGAAACCAGCGTTGAGACACTGTACGTCCGTTTACCGTTCGTGGGAATTGAACCTACGACTGTGGTGGATTGCGCCATTTTTTAGTATGTGTCTGTCTTGAAATATGTTACACGAGTATGCAGCTGTTTAGTGTCAATTGAGTACTAGCCTCTTTGCATATATCACGTTTGTATGGATGACTTATGAAGGATATACATTTATTCTAGTTTTATGCTGATGTATTGATGTATCGCGCACACAACAAGATAGACAGTGGTAGACTGGAAATTTTGTGCTATGATACTCCGTTCCCATTAAGACCTTTCCGTTTCCCACCTTCCGCCGAGCACTTTCTGGAGGCCTTAAGTGTTGAACGGCGAAACTAAACGCCACGCTTTGCCTCGTTACCAGAGCAAGAAAATGAAAATGTTAAATATTTAATTTTCTTGGGTGGAAATCGAACCTGCAAGTTGTCTCGAGTCGCACGCTTGTGCTCCAGCGTCACGATTGGCATCAACATGGATAGGACATATACATTATATAATATATCAAAAAGATCACAGTATGTGTGCTTACATACATAATGTAAATTTTCCGAATATTTCAATTAAACTTTACCTTTTAATCTATAAAATATCTTTTATTCGAACCCAAAACCAATAAAACAGATACTTATACCATTTCTATCAGACTGTTCTGTGAGGGACCCTAATATATTACCATCGACCGGCTCAGACCGGATGAAACCGGATTTTTCAGTATAAAAGCAGATTTTAGCGCCTCGAATTGGTTAATCTGTGTGTGATTTTTTATTTCAAAGTTCCAGTTAACTAAGTACGAGAAAATCGTTACGAGAGTTCGGATTTGTTGAGGAATTCCTTTTAGTTTTGTAATTAAAAGTAGTTTTTTAGAAAATGTATGAAATGTTTTTAAGTGTTATTCCACACTTACGAAAAAATACTTTTTTGGAAAATGTATATTTTTTTTTACGTTACTACAGTAAAGAAATTAAAATATTTAATACTTATTTTCTCAAGTGGGAATCGAATCCACTTGAACTGCCCTCGTCCCTTCTTATACATATAAATATGTATCTTTTCTCTCCTGACTGACAATTCTATTTAAATTCTTTTCGAGCGTCGATCAACCAAAAAGACAAAACAGCCACCAAAAATATCTGGATCCTAACCGTATATATAAAACCCTTGCTGACTGACCTTTTGACATCGCGCAAACGAAAACATTCGCGTAGCGTAGCAAAATGAAATTGGCATGTACGAGTAGGCCCCGTCTGGAGTATACTCGTAGGTCACTCCACGAAATTTTTACTACAACTAAACGAAGTCGCGGAATACAGCTTTTATTTTAACTTTTTTTATTAGCTTTTTTATTCCTACGACTTCGCACCCATGGGCAACTAGCAGTAACTAGGTATCATTGTGCAGGATGTAACTGACATCCCAACCTACACTCAATAAAATATTTAAATAATAATTTTAATATTTTATTATGGCTCGTGATACGTCTAATATAGTTAGAACTCTTTCGTAGTGATCGTAAGTAATCCAAGATCTTTTAGAGATTCAGAGGTAACAATATAAATATTAAATGTACAATAAGTTTAATATAAATACAAATAAAAGATATTATGATAAATAAAATGTCATTGTCTGTCCGTTTCAATCTCTCGTGATATTTCTAAAGAATATCGTAGACGTCCTATCCTCCTCTCTGTTATACCCAGTCATTACTGATAGTTATAACTAAGGGGGGATAGTGAGTGGCCCCGCACCCGCCACTTACCGTGGATTCCGGCCGTTCGGCTCTGAACCCTCCGGGACGGATCGGAATAGTTAATATGTATGATTCTTATAATGGTTTTGCGAAAGATCAATTATTCTGATGCAAAGACCGAAGTCTAATATAAATATTAGCAATGGAGTAAAGATTATAATACGTAGGCCATAGCCTGTTACATAACATATAACTCTCTGCTTCACATATCAGATCGAACTCACTACCGCTAGGCGGCCGATTATGTGAATCCACTTCAGTTTGCTTCTTTAGAGGGCATTACATTAATATACCCATTTAACGTTCGTGTATATTTCTTAAACTATTTATTTACTTATCGTATCTTAATAATATTGAATGCTGTATGTATAATGTGACGTGTTTATTATTTCCGTATGAATTCGTTAATATAGTATATTTCATATTATAATTATTACCTACGTGCTCTTATTATATGCCTTAGTTTTAATATTAATATAATTTCTATTCACTGTTATTGTAACGCCTCTTTTAAACAGAACCGTCGTAGAATAACACGCACAGCACACACCCTGCAGCTGTTTGTCTGAACTGACACTAGACTCAGAGTTGTGGGAATGTAATA
This sequence comes from Heliconius hermathena, assembly GCA_013403705.1. Classification (NCBI taxonomy): domain Eukaryota; kingdom Metazoa; phylum Arthropoda; class Insecta; order Lepidoptera; family Nymphalidae; genus Heliconius; species Heliconius hermathena. The sequence continues at coordinate 198,135 of JAAIXJ010000017.1, read as the reverse complement.
TAGAAATCATTAATTGAAAATACTCAGTTATCGCTAGGACAGCCAGCGACTCCGAGTAGGCACGATTCTACTACCAGTTCAGTAAAGAACCTCAGTGCTGAGAAGAACTGGCGGAAGAAACTCAGCAGCAGAATCCAACACTACTAAAGCAATTCGCTTATATCAAATATGCCAGCACCAGTGACGCCCGGCTATATATTATAAGTATGTCGTCGACATCAGTCGATTGACGCATTATATTATCTACGATAAAACCAAGTGTTAGACAAACAAGCGGACACTACTATATATGTACACCAGAGCTGGGACATAAAACAGCACCACACACCCGTGCGAGACGGGCGGACACTGCTACATACACCAGTACCAGGACATAAAGCAGCATCACACACCTATCCATCATACACCAAGTGTTAACGTTGACGCACCGCAAGGCACCGCGAAACTATCTAAATATAATATATATAAAATTAAATGCCACGGCAATTCACTTAGCCAAGCACATTAGTACCAACGAAGCCAAGCAGCAGTCGGTTGTGACTATAATATTAGTTAATACTAAAACAAGGGTCAATGAACTCTAACAGTCGTATAAATCGTAAATAATTAATATTTGGTTAATGTCTAATGTCTATTATATTTAATTAAAGTAATATATAAAAAATATTGAAAGATTACTTTTATTGTAGGACATTAAACAGACTCATATTTATATAATATTTATAAATTGTAAATATATATTTTGATATAATAGTTTTATATCATATTATAAATTATACTATTATATTTATATTTCCTTTTATAGTAACATGTTAAATATTTATTAATATATATAGAAATTACATTTATAAGTTATTATAATTCACCAAACCTATTTAACTTTCATTTCACAATTCCCATACACGCATCTAACGAAGATGGCGGCAGGCATTCTGCGTACATTAATATAATTGTAATTTTATATACCTCATAAAAACATCTTCATGTATTTATTTCCATTTACTATATAAATAATATTTATCTCTGGATATTGACGGCATTATATGCATTAATATCACTCTTCTTTATTTTAATAATAATCTATTAAAAACTTACCGACGAAGTATTTCAATACAAACAATCGTAAATAGTGAAAGCACTTATAACTTATCTTAGCAACCTCAAATACTTATATCACAATTGAAAACACAATCTCACATGCTTTTTATATACATTAAATATAACTAGATATATGTTAATTATAAATTAAAACTTCTCTAAACATTTAAAACATGCATCCTTCCTCAGACGTGTCCGCCATCTTCCCTCTCTTTCCTTTCTTTTTTTCCTTGACTTTGACGTTGACAGTAGCTTATTAGCCAAAGTGATATTTTACAATAATTAAAATATTAATTATGTTTTTATTTATTTTAAATTATAATACATAACGTTTCATTATAATTATTAAATTATTTTTAATAAATATATTTATATCTGAGTATTTTACCTACGGAATATTACGTCACTTCAATATTACTTGTGAACTGAACGCGTAATTAAAGAACTGAACTAAACTATTATTTATTAGATTGTATTTATCTTAAGCTATAATTAAATTATATTTATAATATTTTTTTATAAATGTTTTTTTTTTTAATTAATTATATTATTTACCAACACAAGTTAGTTGTGGTATGGATCGTTACAAGGACACATGAATATAGATATATTCTAATTACGGGATGTAACTCTACCGCAGCAGGTACAGTGGGCTACATCGAAATGGTTAACGTGATATGTTTTAGACCATAGCCTTCCTCGATAAATGGACTATCCAATACATTTTTTTTTTATTTAAATAGAACTAGTAGTTCCTGAGCTTATCCATGATCAGCCAAACATCTCTTTAGGTTAATCATATTAGTGTAAATTGTCACATTTACTTATATAAATTTACATGTATAGAAGAATTTATTACAGTTGTTAGTTTATTTAAATTAGAAGATGCGCCAAGGAGCACGTTCTGTAAATATTTACCTTTACTATAATCTTCTTCTTCTTGAGTATTATATTGTAAAATTATATGAAAATACATGCATGTAAAAGACAATGTCCAAAAAAGAATATTCGATTTTTTAAAATGATTTTATTAAATCGAAATGTAAATAAATGAAACGACGGGAGGTGGAGAACGGAGCTACAAATAGCTCGTAGCGCGCTACGTGGAATAGAGACCGTAGCGTAATATCTGCAAAGTGCGTGTCTGACTCGCCCACCGAGGGCTCCGTATCAATTTCAGGATTTTAGTCTACAGGAAGTACTACTTATAAAAGTTAATAAACGTTTGCGAACACTCACTTATATGAAATAAACTAAAACTTAAATTGTAAATATGTTCGCGGGTGAGCACACTAAAGGTTTTGATTACGCTGCGAATGTCATCCAAAATCAGATGAATAAACAATCAGAATCTATGAATAAACGCTCGTATCTTTGGACTGCGTTGACTTAGTAGCTTATTATTTTTATGTGTTCCAAGGGACCATAGATCTGGATATTTGATATTTAAAATGGTTGATACCTTCAAGCAATTCTGAGATGAATGGTCTTGATAGAAGGACAAAGTCATTAAAGTGATCTTATAAGGGTTCCATTTTTTTCTTTTGAAGTACGGAACTCTAAAAAATTAGCTTAAATTAAAATTAAATTAAATCAGCTTCACGCTGTTTCCCGCATACAGCAGGGTAGGCAGAGGGAACCTAGCGTTAAGACACTCCGTTCCCCACATTCTGCCGGATTCTGGAGGCATTGCATGTTGAGTGGCAGAACTCAACGCCGCGCTTAATCTCGACACCAAAGCGAAGAAATGGAAATATAAATTTAATTTAAAAAACTATAATAGCTTCATACTATATAATTGGCCACTAACGAGGGACAAGCCTTCGTGTGCTGTATTAGTTAAAAAATAATGTAAAGATTGTTTAAACGCACCACTTATGTGCTAGCAGATACGTAACGCAGTACTCAATGAGTCTATTCTCTTATTGATATCTACATATTAATACGTGAAGCAAAAACTTTGGACCCCTTTTTACGAAAATTGCGCGGACGAGGAGTATGAAATTTGGCACTCTTATATTTTGTATGTAGGAGAAGTGCAGAACGCGAATATTTTTAATAATAATGTTTATAAAGCCAATTAAATCAATGAATAAATAACACATTACACATACACTACCATACATTTGAAAATATTTATGTTTATAAGGTGGCATACACATTGCTATAGCAACGCCAACGCGTATTATTATACGCGTCAATTCGTTCTCTTTATGAATAAGTCTATACACAATTTTTCGGTATTCGTCCAATACCAGTAGAAAATGGTATTTGGCGACATGTTTCATATTCATAAATAATATAGTTATACGGAATATTTAAAAGATATAGCTAAAGCTTTTACACTTATCCTATCAAAAAGAAATGTGGCATCATTCTTGAGTTATACACACACGTATGTACATACATACACACACACACACATAAAATATTTAAAACGTTTCACTACTGTAATTCTCTTTATGCTCGTTCGAGATATGTGAAAAAGTTTAAGTGCTGTCTCTAAAAAGCTCTAATGGTTTGACATGGTTTCAGCTTTATGTTTGCTAAAATAGTATGAAAATAATGACAACGTGGTGCGATAACACAGTTTACAAGTTAATATGGCTTCACGCTGTATCCCGCGTAGCATGGTAGGTGGAGAGTGTTAAGACATTTCATTCGCCCTATTTTCGAGACATTATGTTATGAAAAGCGGAACTCGACGCTTCGCTATGTATAATATTATCTTACTTTCTTCCGCCGATTTAAAACAGGTAAATGTCTTTAAAATCTTTTTTCTTTTAAACAAATTAATAATAATTTCGTACAAAGTATTTTTTTTATATATAATCAAATTTAAGCGTATTAATACTGACTGTTTCGATATAACAACAAAATATCCTTTTTCTTACTCTAATTATGTTTTGTTTAATTTTTTCCCGCATAGCACAGCAGGCACCGCCAAAATTTTTGAAATATTGAACGTTAAGTAACGAAATGAAAATAAATAAATTAATAATTTTCTCGAGTCGGGATAGAACCCAAAACCGCCAAGTAAAACCCACTTATTCTCATTTCCTCGCTCTGGTGACAAGACAAAACGTGACGTTGAATTGCACCACTCAACACGCAATATCTCGTAAACAAAACTCTGAAAAGTGGGAAACGGAGTGTCTTAACACTCGTTTTCCTCTGCCTACCCTGCTATACGCGGGATACAGCGTGAAGCTTAAAAAATGCCTCAAATGACAAATAAACTATTTTTACAAAACCGTAGGTACACTATTTCTAATAAGTCACTATATCTTTAGTTAAACATAATTCATATCCTCATATATTTATTTATGCTATAACAATGATTAATAATGGTATCATTCGTTTTGTATATAATGGCGTACAGACGAGCACACGAGTTGTATTGTAATAAAAATGAGAAAAAAAAACAAAGCGACCATCTGGCGCAACAGCAGGTGTTAGTTTGTACCCTTTTTGGAGGACTCAATTATTTTCATTTCTTCGATTTAGTAGTAAGACAATGTGACGTTGAGTTCCACTATTCAACACGCAATGTATCGAAATTTTGGAGGAAAGTTGGAACGATGTGTCTTACCAAGTGTTCCTGTGCTTGGCTTTATAGGTATACAAAATACGGCGTAGAGCTAAAAAAATGTTTGAACACGTGCCTCTTGGGTAATTTCCCAGAGCTTGTTGTTCTTAGCTGTATCTTTCAACAATAAGTCTACTAACTAATGCGTTTCTTAGAGCCTAACCAAAATTCTCAGTGTTCTTTAAGGTATAGAAAAAATCTTGAGATCACATACTGCCGCATATATTTTTTTAATTTCACATTGTTCCCGCTAATTCTCGTATATTCTCTTCATTTTTGAGCCATTGCGTGTCGAGTGGCAAACTCAATTTATCTAACCAGATCATAAAAATTAAAATTATTTAAATGTAATTTCTCCGAGTAAAATACGAACCCATAAACTGCCACTACCACTATCACTGTGCCTAGATGGCCTTAATTGTTTTGAAAAAAATAAGATATTCTCCATACAATATAAGTAAATAAGAATGGAAGTTGTGGAGGAGTGTACATCGGTGTCTAACGTCCATTTTATTGGAGCATTGGTGTCCAGCGCGTGGTTCGATACGGAACGGGAAAATATATGGAATAAATACGTTTTCAATATGTTTATTATGATTTTTTCTTTTCATATTTGTCTTTTTTTTTAATTTTGTTAAAAACAAAATAGTGATAGAAATATGTGTATTCTATCTTTTCGCTTTATAAAATCGTTTAAAAGAACTAAAAATACTTGACTAAATCAAGTGCTACAGAATGTGCTCGAAGTTGTAAATTATATGAACCTAACCTCGCGCGGCTTAATAGTAACCTCTGAAAAGCTCCACTATTTAGGTCCTGATTCTTCTCAAAGTAGCTCGATAAAAATAATTCATTCTTCAAATTATAATCGAGCTCATTAACGTTGCGCTAATAGTCAGATACTGTGCCACTGTGCTACAACACCCTCAACTATAACTTTTATAATACATGTAAAAAACTATTATTCGAAGTACTTATTAATAAGTGGTTTCCTAAGTGTAGAATAATACTTTAAAAATCTAAAAAATATATTATTCGAAGGTTAACGAAAATTTAATTGTCAGAAACTTATCAAAGGCATCCATTTGAAAAGTTAACAGATTAGCATTACGAACTATAGAAACTTTCAATTATAGTTTTAAACTTGCTTAATTCATCCCCTTTGCTTAATAGTGAAACTAAAATATTTTTGCCTGGTTGAAATTATAATTTTTCTTAGCTTCACTATTTATAAATAATAAATTTTCGAGATAATGTATGTTGACTGATGCAGAGCTCAACGCCGCAGTTTATCTTGTTATCAAAGGGGGGAAATGAAAATAATAAACTTTCATGACTGAAAATCGAACACAAAAAACACAAATCTTTTTTGGCATTCTTTCATCACTCATTCATTCTACGGTCCCAAACCAACTGAGCACGTTCTTCTTCATTCTCACCATGACATTCTCGCTAGTATCTGCTATTCTGTGTTCGCTAATTCGATAAGCTAAGCTGACTCAGCATATCCTACGAAGAGATTGCATTTCCACAGCATTCATATTTCTTTAATTCTTCATCTGTTTCGCTGACGAACAGTGTTGGTACCAACACTGCATGTGTACGGCCAAACGTGCAGCTGTGCTGACTTTTCGCCGTCTCATCAATGCAGCCAAGGCACCGTTGACGTTGTTACCGGCAGCAATACGCCTTTCTGCATCCATCTCGCATCTTCCAACTCCCTAAACATTCAATAATATCACTTCATTAATGAACATTCTTCCTAAATATATCACTTCATTCACTTATTCTAATATCTTACCATTTATAGTGATCATGCATTCCGTCCTTTGTTCATTTTTTTCAAATATCAGGACCTTTATCTTTTTTGCATTTAGGCTTAGACCATTATTTTCACACCCTTCTTTCAGAATGGTGACTAATGCCTGTAAATCGCATTCTGATGATGCAATGAGCACTGCATCATCTGCATACACCAGGCAATTCAAGCAAAATTCAAGACCCCTACTTTCACTCCCATGCCATATTGTTTCACTCGTTGGAGACAGCTATCCAAATACAAATTGAACAACCAAGCTGACATGGCGCATACTTGTTTAACACCCGATTAGATGTCAAACCAAGGTGACGTGTCAGGTCCTACTCGCATGCAGGCTAAGTGATCTCTCTAAAGAGACTTTGTAGTCTGCATCAAAGGTCTCCTCCAATCTCCCATAATTTTGTTCTCATAACTCAGTCAAATGGCTTTTACAAGTCCACCAAAGTACAGAATTTTTTGGTTAACATCTTGATTTTGGTTCCAAGATCATGCGGAGGGGAAAGATTTGATCTATACACCCTTTTCCACGTCTAAAGCCTCCTTGGGCCTCCCACAAGAGGCTTTCGGATCTCTATCTCTTGCATTCTCACTAATACTTAAAAGAATAAATAGCAAAACATAAACTGGTTGCCCTGTGGGCTTACAGGCATAATTTTACTTGATAATATCATAAAAAACATTTATCAATTTACTTATTTACACAGATTTAACAAAGAACTTCTTCTTTACATTATACAAAATAATGTTAAGAGAGTGTCGTGCAGCCGTCGTCCATAGATGTATAAGACGTTATCACGTCAAAAAAAATATTTAACACATAAACTCCACATACTCCCCAATCCACACTCTTGCAAAGGAACGTGCCGCTAAGTTATCGTCGGTAATATACATCACCTTCGCACTGGGAACATTAACTGTGGACTTCGACTGTACTACATTGTGTGTATGAGACTTTGTTTACATAATGCCCTTTGTGTAGAGTTACATTCGAGGCCTCTGTGACCGCAGTCACGGGTTCAAAAGCAGATAGTGGAGACTATTTTCAATATGAGAAGAAAATAAGTATAAAAATTCAGTTTTTTACTTTACGCCGAAATTAGGGTTATTGCGAATTAAGTAGCTGATATATTACAGTAATTGTGGTTCAGCAGCACAGCGTCTAACTGCAAATGCGACGATTATGGGTTCGATTCCCATCGCAAAGTGGGAAACAAAATATCTTAACACTAGGTCCCTTCTGCCTACTCTGGGATAAAGCTTTGTGAATTTAAGAAATATTTAAGATAATAATACATATGGTGTATACAAGAACTTGTTTACATATCACTCAAAAGTGAAGACTAGTGTTTTTCAGAGCAGAAAAACGAGAATTTAGTGCTTATTGAAAGAAATTTAAAAATATTTCGTTCATCGTCTGCTTGTTTATTTAGAATTTAAAATTGGAAATTATGAATGAGAATTTCCCTAATTTGATAATGAATGAGTAAGCTAAGAACGGCATAATATATTGTCACTAGGTTGTCCTTCTTCTTCACTCTTAAAGATAAGCGTAAAACAGAAACATTATTTATATCATATAAATTAAGATATATTTATTCAAAACAGATTCGTTATTACTGTATTCAAATATTCTGCTGAACTAATACTTTAGTTTCTTATAGAAAACCTGTATTTCAGCTTAAAGGCAAAACAAATAATTTCTTATAAGTTTTTTTTTTGCTTACTCGATCAACAGAACATACTACATACACAAAACTTTTTTGTTATGTTATCTCGCGCTAGTAACAAGACGAAGCGCGTAGAGTTCAACCATTTAATATGCAGTATTTCGAAAACTAGGCGGAAAGTAGGAAACTGAGTGCCTTAACACTAGGTTCCCTCTACCTACTCTGCTACATAGTAGAACTTATAACTTTGTCCGCAATTACAGTGGATTTCATGGAAACAATGATGAGGTCATATAATAATCCTATAATAACCTTCCTCAATAAACGGACTAAAAAACACAACACAATTTTCAATATAAGCCAATCGTTTCTTAGATTGGCGCGTTCAAACAAATAAATTCATCAGCTTTATAATATTAGTATCTACAAATACACATTTCTTATGTTGTGATTCCAACTGACTACCATCGCTTGCAAATTATGCCAAAGAGCTCTAATATTTTATCTAGAATGTAAACATAATACAATAAAATATTTTAAAATTTAATACGCTGTTGGAGCGCACACGCACACGTTACGGGTATGACTGTAAATATAATGGTTGTGAGTTCGATTTCCAATCGGAGGATTGAATTATTTTCACTTCTGGGCTCTGGTAAGAAAACAATGCGTGATATTGAGTGTTAAGCCATTCAATACGTAATGTCTCGAGAATAGATCTGTGTGTAGGGAACGAAGTGCTCTAACCATCCTGCTATATGCGGGATACAACGTGAAACTACATTTATATTTAAAACAGTATTTTTTCTCACCTCATTCCAAGTTATTCGCCATTAATTAAGTAAACTGGTGTTTTACTGGAACATTCTAACCACGGAATGTTGCACATAACTATTCCTTTATTGTAGCCGTGTGTCTTGTTAATACACGCTCAGAATTATAGGCCTCGGTTAATTTACCTTTGGTATGTGGTATACAATATATATTATAAGCTGTAAGCTGAACCTGTGACTTTGTGTGAAATATTGAAAGCTAACCTTCTGTAAAATTAGGCGATAGGGACGCCTAGAGAAACACTGGTCTTCATGAGTATATATTTATCTATTACTAAACTTAATTAGGAAAGCGTAATTAAGCGTATGGCAATATATATTTTATTCTGTTCTGTTCTATTCTTTACTTATGGCCAGTTGAACACTAGTCACTTCTCTCATGTCGCGTCGTATGGAGAAGAATACAAATGTGGTTGTACGGTAAAAAAGAGATAATATTACACAAGAGGATAATGAATGTTAAACAAAGATCCAGTTCAAAAAATTGTCTTTACCTTTTTATCCCACACATAGCAGGGTAGGCAGAGGAAACCTGGGAACCTAGATTTTAAAACACTCCTTTACTATTGAGATATTAATTTGAGACCATTCTACACAAACATAAAAAATACAACCCCTAAAATTATGATGATACAACAAATTATGAAATATTCAACCGAGCATTTAAAATATCATCGGTTTCTGCTACCTTATACAAGTAGTAGAATACATTCCCTTGAAAATAGCGGCATTATATGAAACTTGTTATAATAGAGGGACCTTCAAGATAAAATTTATAATAGTTTGCTTTTCTGTACAAGGAACATAACAATATAATCAGCGTCTGACTGTAAAGGGGACGGTTGTGGGTTCGAATCCAACTCGGAAAAATGAACTATTTACATTTCCATGATTTCCTTTTGATTCCCACTCGATGAAATGAAATATTTCATTTTCTCGCTCCGATAACTAGGCAAAGCGCGACGTTAATTTGCGTCTTTCAACACGCAATGCTTTCCAAATTCAGCTAAAGCTGGATGAAAGTTATCGAAGTGTCTTGACACTAGGCTCCCAGGTTCCCATTGCCTACCCAACTATGTGCCGTATACAGTGTGAAAGTGAAGATAAAAGAAAAAGATTTTACCAGAACCTTCATCTGCATGATGAAATGGAAGTAACTAAGCATACAACAAACATAGGAAGCTGTCACAAGCTTTCCCGCTTTACTCCGCTCCTATTTGTCGTAGAGTGATGTACTAATACAGTAAATTCTACTAGTTCCTGAGATTAAATTATATTTTATTATAATATAAACTATCGACTCTTTTCCAACTCACAAGAGACACGTTATATTGTGATTCTATCAGACTATTGGAGCTAGCCCCATTAATCTGACTTGACCTTGAATTGCCTTCGATAAAACCGATTGATAATATTTTCTTGTCTTAGAAGATAAGTATTACTAAAAAGTAATATTTATCTTACGTATTTTCTATTTTCAACCCATTCAGAAGTTTTATTTGTTGTGATGAATGATTCTGTAGGCCCTCAAACAGTCACCTCTCATTTTTTAATAATAAGTATTATATAGCTGCAGAGATAATTTGTCTTAACAGGCTATCCTTTAAGAGCTAACTACTGCTTGAAAATAAAAAAAATGTTTTTTTTTAATTCGGAGCAGTAGTTCCGCAGAGTTTAGTTTATAGTTTCAGTTTCATTTATGATGGAAGACCATCACATTAATTGTTTCGACGTAACCACTAATATTCCTTTTCTGATCTGCCACAAAATGTGAGAAACAAGTTGTAATATAAATTATAGATATTTAAATAAGACATCGAGACTCCGTCGTGGCATAGTGGTACATGTGTACAATATGACAGTTGTAAGTTTAATATGCACGCACAAGGGAAAAATTTGGGGAAATGATTAGGCACAAATACACTTAAATTATCTTCACTCTTTACGATTTGCCATCCCGGTATCGACTAAAAATTAGTGAAAAATAGTATATACATATTTGGAGTGTCGGAACTCGACGCTCAGCTTTGTCTTGTTACCAGAACGAGGAAATAAAAAGAATTCATTATCACGAGCGAGAGTCGAACTCATACCCGCCGTCTTTACAGTCAGACGTTGAACCGTTCTACGATGATCTCCTTTACTATAAAAATGTATGGAAAAAAACGTGAAATAAAAAAAATGCAATTCTCTCTAAAACCATTTACGACAAACGAATGGTAAATGTCTAATTTCTTTCCCTTGCACATGTGAAGTTTGAAATAAATTTTCTCTTGAACTCAGTAGGTATAAGGACGCACACTCGTCGTGAGTATCATTACTGTCAAAGAAGGCTTTGTGAGGAATCACAGATAAAATACAATTTGTTGCAAATACGGTCTCGCTGTACGTAGCGTTCACATAAAAAATTTTAAAGTAGTTTTATTTTGAATTGAAAAAAAATATTATGTAATTCGATCTAATTAAATATGATGAGTGAACGTAACAATATTATTTAAAAAAAATCAGCTTCACGCTGTATCCCGCACACAGCAGGGTAGGCATAGGGAACCTAGTGTTAAGACACTCCGTTCTCCACTTTCTGCCGAATTCTGGAGGCATTGCGTGTTGAGTGGCAGAACTCAACGCCGCGCTTAACCTCGACACCAGAGCGAAGAAATGGAAATATAAATTTAAGTAAATATTTCATCTCCTCGAGTGGGGATCGAACCCACAACCAGTCGGTTTTACAGTCACACCTCGTACCGCTGCGCCACGACTGGCCTATTTAAATTATAGATTTAAAAAGTGTCTATCCTGCTATATACGGAGTTGAAGTTTACTTTATAATTTTTTTTTTTGTATATTTTTCTACATACCTATTTTATAAATGTTTCACATACTGTAATTGATATAATAGCTTTTGTTATAATAAAAATGACGCACTGTTTTTTTTCTTCTTTCTATTAATAGAAGATTTTTTCTATATCCCGCATTTCGCTCAGTGGGCAGAAGGCATATTTTGATAAAACAATCCATTCCCCACACACCACCTAATTTTCTAGACTGGCGGAACTTTAGGCCAAGCCTTGTCTTATTACCAGAGGAAATAAGAATACTAATTCATTTCTCCTAGAAGAAAACAAACCCGCAACCGCCGAGTTTACAGCGAGACGCTGTACCGATACCACGATGACCACATCATAAAATACATAAAACATAGACAATATATTCAATCATAATAAACAACCGTAAATGTTTATTAAAATGCTTCATTAAAATTCCTTAAGCTACAAAGCAGTGTAACTAAAATTAAACAAAAGTAATAATTAAATTAAAATATTTATAGTTCAAACAACCTCCCCACCCGACCGTACCTACTGGAGCTAACTCGTCAACCGCTGTTTATTGTTGTAAGATTTTCTTTTATGCTTCTTTATCGTGGCCCGGCCTTGCATATTAGAGATGAAGTGTCATAGTATCGATAGAATTTTTAAATATAAAGTTAAATAAAATATAATAACCTAACGAACTATAGGGCAGTGTCGTAACACTAAGTTCCCTCTGCCTACCCTGCTGTGTGCGGGATACAGCGTGAAGCTAATTTAATTATTTTTTTGTATATGTATTATATTTATTTTATTTTTATTATATTATTTTATTTAACTAAACTTGAAAGTGAAAATTATTTTTTTTTTAACTGGAATAATTTAGTGTGATGATCTATTAATTATATTAATTTAACTTATTGATTTTATAATATAAATGTATATAAAACTCTGCTGCATGCGGGATACAGCGTGAAGCTGATTTTATTTTATATAAAACTCTTCCATTACTAAGTGACTGATAGACAACGCACAGCCGAAACTACTGGGCGTTAAAAGGCCTTTGACATGTAGGCTCCTTGGCGAGTACTTTGTGAAATTTCTACAGAACTAGAAAATATTTTTATAGTCAGATTTTTATAGTCCACGTATATATTTTTATAGTCCAATTATGTGGTATATATACTCGTAAAGGAAAAAACAGTCTGGATTGATTATATATCTGTCAAATTGCAAAAAAGAATCACTTACTTCGTGTATAAATCAGAATCAATGAAATTATAGCTTAAAACATACGGGAAGTATTAACGTAACTATGTTGTTGCTTGTAAAAATATAAATAGTGTGATCATCATCGCATCGTTTGAATTTACTGCTCTCACTTTGGATAATTGTGAACGTTTGCAAACATTATAATAATTTTATTAAGACTATTTTAACGTTAAAAATGTATATGTAATGTAATTTATGCTTTTACTGTATGTAAAAGGATATATTACAACATTTCTAACACTTCAACTACAATCTTAAAAACATTTAAAAGTAAGTTTACAAAGTAATTCTAGTATCAAATGTACCATATGAGTTTCAGTTTATTAAGTGACATAAATGTTCTTTCATTCAGACCGTCGTCGCACAGAGGCACAAGCGTGCGACTATGATTACGACGGTTACGGATCTATTCTCACTCGGGGAAAAGATTTTCCACATTTTAATTTCTGAACCTAACAAAATTTCACTCTCGAATTGTAGCTTAATTTAAGAATCAAAGTGTCGGAATTCGATTTTGAACTTATTCTAATTAAATCAAGGCAATGTCTTTTTTTTGTTCGCAATGTAATATTTTGCAGTTGGAAATGATCATACGTTTACTTTTACTTCTTAAAAAGAAATTTTATATTTTTTTATATTGAGAAATTTTTGTTATATTTCTAAATTTATCAATATATCTTGCTTAAATAAACACGTGTAAGTAAATTAAATATTTACTTTGTAAATTAATAAAGAAAGTGTGTTAACCTTTCCAGTAATATTCTATAATTTTTCCAACACATAGACTTTTTTTCTAATATTTACAAAATAATTTAAATTTATTTGAGTAAAAAATCATAAATGCCCAAAAAAAATTAAGCGCATTTGTAAAAAGTATATTTTCTAAGCATATTTTTTATTTTACGTACAAAAAATAATCCATCGTTGAGGAGATTAAGGGACCTTTTGCGCGTGAATTCGAACCTGTATTTGCTTACCAAATATTATTTTGTTTGATTATTACCCGTTGTTTGGTAAACGCTTAATGGCGGTCGGTTAATGTTAAATAGCTTTTCAGCTTATGGTAGACATTTAATTCTTTAAAGCTTTTAATAATTGCCTGGCGCTAAATATTACTTATATTTTATATATTTTTTGGGGTAGACAAAAAGATTAACAGTGGGATTTTTATTTTAAAAATATTACATATTATGACAAATATTACTTGCCACTTAACTTATTAGGTATTAAAGTATTAGAATAAAAAAAATATGCCGAGAAACATTAAGAATAAAAATTACTGCCGAGTGGAAATCATATATTCAAACATATAGTTAAAAAGTTTCTAACTGCACGAAATATTTTAAACTTGAATATAGGACTAAATATAGTATTCCTTGAAATCATGTTTTCAAAGCTTACATTTGTCGTAGAACAACTGAAAAACCTGAGATCGCGGAGATCTGTAATAAATATAAAAAATATCATTTTTTTATATTATAAAATCAAATCAAATCAGCTTCACGCTGTATCCCGCACACAGCAGGGTAGGCAGAGGGAACCTAGTGTTAAGACACTCCGTTCCCCACTTTCTGCCGAATTCTGGAGGCATTGCGTGTTGAGTGGCAGAACTCAACGCCGCGCTTAACCTCGACACCAGAGCGAAGAAATGGAAATATAAATTTAAGTAAATATTTCATCTCCTCGAGTGGGGATCAAACCCACAACCAGTCCATTTTGCAGTCACACCTCGTGCCGCTGCGCCACGACCGGCCTCATATGCTCCGTCGGTATGCTGCCCCACTCTGGCAAATAAAGTATCGCGTTGATTGAACCACGCAGTCTCAAATTCAAACGGAAATAAAATAATGGAGCGTCTTAACCTCATCTGGTTGGATACAACCTGGTTTAAAGATACGCCACTCAACATGAATTATGTAATATCTTTAAATCAGACAAAAGAAAAAAATATAAAGAATTTTAATAAAATTTATTATTATTTCTTTATGCACGGAAACAAGGAAACATTTATATACAAGACAAGAAACAAATATTTATCGATATCGACATTACGTCATCACTACAAGTCATATCGAATACAAAGAGTGGCCATTGTGTGCCTTGTTCTATTGAGACGGGTACCGTCTAACTAAGTAATAATTACTGGTACAAAGTGTTTTATACAAATACATACAAACATACATATGTGTATATAATTATTCCATACTGTAACCTAGTATATATGGGTCACATATTTCTTTACCAAAGTATTAAAACTTTTATTGTTACGATTTCCTATGCCTTTCAGTGGACAGGTTGAATATAGGTTGTGTTTTGTTCTATTATTATTTTGTTACTCAGGAACCTTGTAAGTTTCATTGAGAAAGTTTTTGTATTATTACTTTTGTTGTTAATTCATTATTTAAATTATGTTGATATTTAGAAAAAAAACTGATTCACGCTGGGTAGGTGGAACCCAGTAGTGTAAGGACACTCCGTCCCTCATTTTTTGTATAGGCTCATATAAGTCTGTTTAGTTTCATATAATTTATAGACACCACAAGCCGACCATGATATAAAACTTGTTGTAGAAAATCGTCTTTTTAAACTTAGCATTTATGGAAAAGACAATGCAAACGATGATACCTGATGGTAAGTGATCACCGCCGCCCACGATTCCGTGCAACAGCAGTGGAGCTACAGGTGCGTTGCCGGCCTTTAAGGTGGAGATAGACGCTTTTTAAAGGGACTCCTTGTCGTGTCGGCCTGGAAATACTTGGCCGCAGGTAGGAATTTCCACAATAGCGTGGTGCATGGAAGAGTTCCAACGAAATCACACAGTAGAATTGAGTCAATCCATTCGCCATAGCAAGGTCGAATACAGCCCTCCCCGCATGACCGATGGTGCGTGATCTAAGCCAACTGGCATTGTGCGCATTAAAATTTCCAAGTAACGCGACCTCAGCGGAGTGGATCTGTGTATTTTCAATTGTATTGTATTTTCAACAACATTATCTTTTTTACAATCGTCATCGCAGCAAAAATTATTGTGAAATTTTTTTACTGAAGATTATTACCAAATTACTTAATGGCTCACTTAATAATTTAATAATAAAATTTATTTTTATTATAATACTTCAAATATAAATTACATTACATGAAATTGTTTGTACGCCTTTCTTTAGAAGAAATTTAAGGGAGAATTATGACACTCAATATGCAATGTGTTCATATATATAGAAAGAAAATATTTACTAATACCTTCCAATTATCCATCAAAATACTAAAACTATAACAGAGCATAAAACATAAAGAAAAATCGATTTTCAAGACACACAATACATTTTTCAATCTTTACCTAAAACACAAAATCGATTTATCACGTTGCGTTGCATAGTGCAGTTTCATTCGATTAATGGCTGTCTATAACATCAGCAAATACCCGTCACTAGCGGTCCACAGATACGAATACTGACAAATTGCTAGTGTTGGGATATTGTTACGTTTCTATAGGACGGATGAAAGCTGAAAATGTTATATGTACCAATATATAGTACATAGCTTTAAGTAAGTTAGATACCTTCACATATTTTGTATAGGTACTGAATATTATACGCAAAGAGAATAAAGGGTCCAGTTACTCTGTTTTCCACTTTATGCCCAATTTCGAGCCTTTGATATAGTTGTAAAATCCAACGCCACAAGGTTCCCTTTTCTCCAATTTTCGAGACATTACGTGTTGAGTGGTGAACGCCGCGCTTTGTCTTCTCAAAGAGAGAAAATGTAAAAGATAATTCATCGGGATCCAAACCCACAATCGTCGCTATTACAGGCGACTTACGGCCTCAAGAAATTTAATCATAAACCAGCTCTTGCTCAAGCTCACAGCAATCACCTCATGAATCACAGCATTCATAAAATATATACTACTAGCGGACCCAGACGCGGCTTCGCCCGCTTGAATTATA
This sequence comes from Heliconius hermathena, assembly GCA_013403705.1. Taxonomy (NCBI): domain Eukaryota; kingdom Metazoa; phylum Arthropoda; class Insecta; order Lepidoptera; family Nymphalidae; genus Heliconius; species Heliconius hermathena. The sequence continues at coordinate 181,103 of JAAIXJ010000017.1, read as the reverse complement.
CAAATAAATAAAACAGCTTCACGCTGTATCCCGNATAGTATATATATATATATATATATATATATATATATATATATATATATATATATATATATATATATATAGATAAAGATACTAATTTACACGGGAAAAACGTTTTAACACGTTTTCCGTAAGCGCATACATACTAGGGCCGAAACTAACACATAGAAATTAAAAAAAACTAATCTACTACTCGAATAAGCGAAGAGAGAAAAACATAAATTAATAATAAACAAATAACCACATAAAAATTTACAGTAGATCCAAAATGTGTGAAAATTTACAAAACCGTCAACGTCGTCTGTCCGTTCGAGATGATCATACCGTGCGGCTCGGAGGCTGGCTCATTTTGAATCAGTGATATCCAGTGGCGTAGCTGAGGGGGTGCGAGCGGTGCAGTCGCACCGGGCATCAAAAGGAAAGGGGCATCAAAGTCTACGATCAATTCTTCTAATTTTTTTTCAATCAAAAAACAAGAAATGTACAAGGAAAATGAGAGAATGAAAATGAAAGATACAATCTCGCTATCACGTCAATCGAACATGAACTAGTTGATACTATAATATATATTTTGAAAATGTGAATAATTACTGCTAGTCAAAAAGCGCGTAATGTCCTTTTTTAAATGTTTGCAATAATTTTTACCAAAATCCAATGTTATAACTAATATATAGTTATTATAATAATTTTGAAGCAATAAAAAATGATATTTCTACTCTACTGTATTTTGAAATCTAAAATTGTTTTGACCATTTTAAAGGGCATCAAGTCCTAAGCTGCACCAGGCAGCAAATACCCTAGCTTCGCCACTGGTGATATCTACTTAAGTATTTATTAGAATGATGTACAGTAAAATATAATTTAAATCTAGATGAAATGATAAAGGTGACTATTATATTTATTTTGATAAGGATGAATACCAAATTATAGAAAATACATTAACAATTATCCAATAAATTTAAATTAAATATATTAAATGATTACTGTGGCTCAATCTTCAAAGATAAACAAATACTATCGCAGACTTTTTCAATAGAGTTTTTAAAGGACAATATTTTTATAAAACATTATTTTTATATTATGTCTCTTAAGGTTGAGGCAGCGCACGTAAGATTTCGGGAAACCCATTTTCAGCAAAGTAACGGTTGCTTATCGATGGTTGTTATTAACATGGCAGAATAAATTGCTTGTCAAATTGAAATATAATATATATTAATATATATCGAGAAAATTACAAATATGAGAAAGAAGTAACTTATGTCCACCCCAAGACCCTCAAGTATCTCTATATGAAATTTTATTACAATCAGATCATGGTTCGTCTAACGCCACCACGCGAAAATAACCAAAAGTGGACCTTTAAAATGTTTTTTTTTTTCATTTATTGGGGTAAACAAACAGTATTATTTAAGCAGTGAATGTATTGCTTTTTTGCGTTTTCTCTTTCTGTCCACAAAACGCGGGTAAAAATAAAATAGAAAGTATAGAAATGTATATTTTTAAATGTATATCAAATCAATGGTCGTACGGTAATGGAATAACGTTATGTATCACATGAGATGAATATCTTTGGTGGTTGCAATATTTTTTTGCCTCAAAATTATTTCCGCAGCAAAAAAAATATATAATATATTTTTATACTGAAGAGTTAATAATACTGAAGTTTCAAGCTTTATCCAATATATAGAAAAGTATGCAGAGGGCACCTAGTGATAAGAACTCTGTTCTGCATTTTACACCGAATTTTTTACATTGTTATTAAATAAAATTATTTTCCTGACTCTAGACTCAGGCACTAAATGAAACAATGTCAAAATAAACTTTTTTTTACAACATTAGTTAGGAAATAAAGATAGAAGAGTTTCCACAAAGACCCAACTAAACTCATAAATCCTTTTAAGCTTAAGTCATAAACTTCACTGTACACACAAACGGTACGAATTTTATTATTAGCTATACCAATTTAAAAAGGGACAGATATATAGGATTGTATACGTGAAAAAGAGATGGAATGCTGTAGTTTCATATTGTGCTCATCTGAATATTGAGATTAAAAGTGACGCTTCGCTTGGCGCAAATTATTAGTGGTAGGGTCGGCGAATAAAGTCATCTTTAGGCCAAATAGTTGTATAATAACATTTTTAAAAGTTACATTTTTGGTAACCCTAACATGTGTTATAAGAAGAAAATACATGATACAGATAAATTACGATGGTAATTATAGTGTGTTTTCAATTGTATCTGATTTATAATGCAGTATTCATCGTCCCCAACCTTGTTTACATTTACTTCAAGAATATCCCTTTTCCGTACGAATTTCGAGAAATCCTCTCTTAGTGCTTCCCTACACTCAGTTTCCCTGTTGAAACTTAGCAAGCAGATAACATGCCCAATTTTAACTTTCTAGAACCAGCTGTTTTGTCTGTATATTTTCTGTCGGTCATTCAGTAACTAAAGAGTTTTATTTATAAAGATAGGTTAAACTTTAATTTGAATTAAAGTATTATAACTTATACTCTGATACAGGATAATAGTGCCCATCATGTAGACGAGGAGCTGGAATAGTGTCTGAGACTTGTGACTCAAGTGTAGGTTTGAGAAACGCCTTCTTGTAATATTTTTTCCGTGAAAAATTTAAGAAAGTCCCAAAGTATTTACTGTGCGGCAGTTTTTCTTTTCATACTAATTAACTAAAAATCTGCATTAATTTGCTTTGCTTAATTATTGAGGAATTAAAATTGAACAGGAGAAAAATGGCTTGAAACTCTTCCTACAAAGGGTAATCAGAGTTAAGGCACTCGTTCGTCACGTGTCGCCCAATCTAAGGCGACATTGCGTGTTAAGTGGTGAAACCCGACGTTTTGCCTTCTTTGTAGGGCAATAAGATGAAATCAATTAATTTCTTCAAGGAATCGAACCCATAACCGTGTTGTCTACAATTATTTTTAATGTCCTTATATTATATCAAACACATGCTTTTTCTGTCAACACTACATACATACTTACAAACGTAGACGTTTTTGCGCACCGTACCTCCAGTGACAGATACCTTTTTGTGTGAAGGCCGCGGAAGTAGGTCGTCTGGAAGATATATTTTTAAGTTGATTTATACATAATATATAGTGCTATAGGCTTATTACTCAATATGTTGAATCGTTCTTGTTATTTATTATCTTTTTTGGGAAATAACTTTTCTTTTTTTTTTGCGAAGTAAGCGTCGAATATCGTAGTAAAAGACATATTTAAATTGAATGTGGCCAACTTGGTACGTCTGGTTAAACACGATGGTTAAATGATAAAGTACGGTGTTTATCTTCGCAAGTTTGTACATAGTGTGCCTATAAACCTATAAATAAAATATCTAATAATTCTAAAATACTAACAGAGAGATTTGAAGCTATTACATCCGCACTATTAAGAGTAGAATAACATATTACTTATAATTAACATTTAAATGAAGTTACCAACTGAAGTTTGATCATAATAAATATGTTGACAACGTAATTCGACGCGATCGAAATACAGAGTTTTTATCTTGACTATTTTAAAATAAAAGCACAGTTTTAACTACTATATAAAGGTCTAATAGAATAAAAAAAGTAGTTTTCCCAAAAATGGAGAAATGATTTCTATGAATGAATAAAATGAATGTTGTAAACAGACACTAACCTGTCAAAGCAGCAACGTCGTACACGCCTCATTCACGAAATCGAGTAGCACACGCATGACACAGGTAACGGCGGTGAAGTGATGTTAAATGAACGCAATACTTACACAATACAACAACACACAGTCACATTTATCGTTTTATCTGTCCACCTATTAATTGCTAGTTCTTTTTATTTTCCAAATGTCCCCCGTTTGTTTTTGAATGCATAAATTGTATCTCCGTAACATATTTAAATTTTATATACTGTAAAGTTGCTTACTCGGAAGTGATTCGCTGTTCTGCGTAAATAATAGAAATTTCAATTTTCAAATTTCTCGAACTATTGGTATTTCTCGCGACGGAACACGCTTCTGGCGTGACACTACTGGTTGGTTTTCTCGAACCCTTTGTACTGCTTTTACAAATGTACGATAATCTGAAGTACATCTACGACTATTACCATACCTTTCTCAGTATGTTTGTAATATGATAGCTCAATTTTGTCGACATTTTCCATAAATTTAAATCATATCCATGTACCACGGCCCTACCGAAGTAAAGTCCGAATACGCCATTTTAAAATAAAAACACAAACTGATATCAAAAACAGAATTGTCCAAATTCGTCTGAAGTAAATATCAACACTAATATGCAAATAATGGCAATAATAAAAAAAATTATACACAAAATAAAGACAAAAGATCACTTAACAAACTCATAAGCCGAAAATCACCTATAGGCACTTTAATTATAAAGCAATACACGAAACTAATAATAACTAAAACTGTCAGTTATGACATTACTATTTCCGCTAAGGGTGAACCAGCGGAATACTTAAACAAATCAATTACGATTTTATTAAATCTAAAACCAATTGTGTTTCTTTAAAATATTTTGTTGTTATCTGTAAGATTTAAATTTTAATAATTACGTTTATAGTAATAATTAATAGAAGTAAAAATAAAAATCTATTTATTTGAACTCTAGTAAATACAAAAAGCATTGGATAATATTGTAAGAAAATTTGTAAAAATATGAATGGGCTTATAATTAATTTTATCTTTAATTTTATCGTCATCAGTGTAACTATAAAAAAATATTCCAAAATTATAAATAATCCTAAATAATAATAATTTTAATCAAATTTATTAGTCAAGTCAGCAAATTTTATAATTTTAAAATACAACATGGCGGAGGATGGATTCAGCCTCTTTGGTGTTTCGCGCCAATTTTGCTTAAAGTGTTATCTATGGTTCAGGATCAGGAATAAAATACAATAATTCATAATAAACGTAGATTATACTTTTACGCGTGTTTTTATATTAAAATAATTTGAAAATATATCAATACTAAATAATCATTTATTTCGTATTGAGTTGATTGTAGCATATAACTCGTATCTATTTAATGTTGATATATTTTTGTATCAAAATTGTTAAGCAATTGTAAATAATAATAAAAATCTTTATTACAAATAAAAAAATATGTTCGAGAAGTATTTTAATTAATAGCAGTACCATATATCAACTATTTCAATGTTTTTAATTATCTGTGTATGTATAAAAAAACAAAATACAATTTCGCGGTTTTGTGCGGTCTAAGTTTTGTTGTATTTACCTTATTTTGTTCGTCTTGACACATTATTTAGATGTTATTTAATATAAATTTGATATGTGACTATGACATGCGATTACTGACTTTTTTTTTTCAATATGAAACTATTGCGTGTGCCATCAGAGATTCATTCTTTTAAGACTAGAAACAAATGGCCAGTCGTGGCGTAAGGGCACATAGTGTGACTGTAAAACCAACTGGTTGTGGGTTCGATCCCCACTCGAGGAGATGAAATATTTACTTAAATTTATATTTCCATTTCTTCGCTCTGGTGTCGAGGCAAAGCGCGACGTTGAGTTCTGCCACTCAACACGCAATGCCTCCAGAATTCGGCAGAAAGTGGGGAACGGAGTGTCTTAATACTAGGTTCCCTCAGCCTACCCTGCTGTGTGCGGGATACAGCGTGAAGCTGATTTATTTATTTATTTAAACAAATATTGAGTGTTTAGTATTACTTATGATAAAAGTATTAGTATAATGCAGATGCGACGACGACGATTTAAAATTAATGTTAAATGTAAGTATCCCAGTTCAATATCATTTTTTGTGTTTAAAATTCTATTGAACAACCAATCCATTATCACTAAGTAATTTCAAAATAAAGGAGATACAATATTTTTTTTTAAAGTAAGATTTTATTAAATAATTTCAATAATCGCTTTGAACGTTGTTAATATTTATTATGAAAATAAGTAATTGCGTAAAATGGAACGATAGATATTCCTTTTTCGAAAATTATATATGAAATAAAACTTCTATACACAAAATGATTTGAAAACCACACCGGATCGTTCAAATAAGTTTGGTACTTCGGTGAACAGTGAAAAAAAAAATAGTATACCCTCTCACAATTCGTGCAAATTAGCTTCACGCTGTATCCCGCATGTAGCAGGGGTGGCAGAGGGAACCTAGTGTTATGTTAAGACACTCCTTTCCCCACTGTCTGCTGAATTTTCGAGGTGTGTTTATTGACGAAGTATATTAATAAACAATAATTCGTTTTCCCAAGTGGGAATCGGACCCACAGCCGTCGCGTTACAATCACACGCTTATACTCCTGCGCCACAACGGCTTCTAATAACAAATCGCGTCGAATTAAGCTATCAACATAATTTTACATATCTAGTAAAACGCTATATCATTGTAGACGTATTCAGGTTCAAAGGACACGTTTTTTTCCATTCACAGGAGCGACACTGGCTTACTGTAATAACACTTTTTTTATTGTTTTTTTTATTTAATAACACTAGGTACAGTATGTTATCTTAAAGATGTCTTTTTAAATCAGCTTCACGCTGTATACCGCACACAGCAGGGTAGGCAGAAGGAACCTAGTGTTAACACACTCCGTTCCCCACTTTCTGCCAAATTCTGGAGGCATTGCGTGATGAGTGGCAGAACTCAATGACGCGCTTAGCCTCGACACCAGAGCGAAGAAATGGAAATATAAATTTAAGTAAATATTTCATCTCCTCGAGTGGGGATCGAACCCACAACCAGTCGGTTTTTACAGTCACACTTCGTGCCGCTGCGCCACGACTAGCCTCTGTCTTTTTGACAATAGCTCATTTAGTGCAACAACGACGTATTTGCATTTTTTGCAAAAGGTGCGATGGTAACACGACAATTGAGGGTTCGATCTCCACTCAAGAGAATAAATTATTATTTATTAATATTTACATTTCCTCCCTCTGGCACCAAGGCAAAAAGCTCGGTGTTGAGATCCGCTACTCAAAAATTCTGCAGAAATTGGGGACTGGAGTGTCTTAACAATAGATTCCTACTGCCCACCCTGCTGTGTGCGGGATACCGCAAAGAGCTGATTTTTTTGAATCGGCCAAGCCGTACATTTTGACTAGGTTGTGAAGTTAGGACTTGTGCATAGAACTAATTGGTATGTGTAGAGTTGGCTCACAACATTTGGCTCTACATGAGATCTGATAAGATTTGGCCAGTGCGCCTCAATAAAATAAAAGTATGATTGGTGGAATTATTAATTATATTTAACGACACTACTACAGTAGTGTCGTTAAATATGTTGTGTTTTTGATAATGTAATTTTGATACGATGGCGATATGGTTACTACTTACATACTTTGATTGCGATTTACTTTAGATTTTCAGCTTAACGCTGTGCTGTATGTGTGTGTGTGCTGTATCCGCACACAGCATGGTAGGCAGAAGGACACTCCGTTACCCACTCCGCCACTTTCCGCCGAATACTGGAGCCATTGCGGGTTGAGTGGTGAAACTCAACGACGCCGAACGCCAATTTTATATTTTCGAGAGTACAAATAGGTCATTGTTGCACCAATTGAGGAATCGAAATGATCAGATATAAAAAAATATTAAACATCGTAAATGGCGCTTATTGTTTTTTAAATTTCATGCTGTGGTGTGTGTGTTTCAAGATAGGTAGAGTGAACCTAGTGTTTCTCACGTTCTGTCCAACGTCGAGACATTTGAGCCTGTTGAGTTGCGGAACTTAATACTTCGCTACGTCTTGTTAAAATTATAAATGCGAATAACTCCCTCTCCAAAGTGGCAATTACACCCACAAACACGATAGCCGAAATCTTGAATTCAAAATCAAGAATAGCTTAAAATAATTTTAATTACTTTATAACGAAGTTAATATTTCAATCGAAAACAAACCCACGACTACTTACGTTATAATTTAAACAACTGCATGGAATATTTTAAAATACCAAATTGTTAACAAGTAACATATTACAAGGGACAGAATTGCTTTAGAATTTCTAGACGATGTGCGATCGTTGTGGATTCAATTCGTTAAGTTTCGCTACTCTCGCTAATCGCCTAGCTATATATATCTACTAAAATACAATATAATGTGGATTCGAAACCTACTTGGGGAAAGGGAATATATAATATTTTATTTTCCTGGAAAATGAGGAACTGAAGTGTTGATGGGAACGGAATTTCTAATACACTAGGTTCCCAGGTTCACTCTGCCTATGCCAATGTGCGGGATACAGCACGATACTATAAAAAATCTTATTAATTCACAAAAAATCGATACTAAAATTTTATTCGTATTTGGCTTTGAAACCGATTTCTATAAAAAGACTCGCCATCCCTAGAAACTAAAACATATATAATATAAGATGGTTAATATAAGTTATTTCCGCAAACAAAAATTACCTGTCAGTAGCAACCGAGGTGGATTCGATTCATATATTTTATATTATATCCTTATAAAATATCATGACCATAATAGCTTGTGTATTAAAATAGAAACTTCAACATACATAATATACATATATGTATATTTTATTATTGAAACCATTCATGACGCGGGGGCAGAAGTATGCGGCTGTAAATGCGACAGGTTGTTGGTTTGATTCCCACTCGAAGAAATGAAATATTTTATATTTTTATTTCCTCGATCTAGTATTGAAACAAAGCGCGGCGTTGAGCTCAGCTACTCAACACGCTAGGCATACAGCGATAACAATAGCGACGGAAAGTGGGGATCAAAAGTGTCTTAGTAGATGCTAATACAGCGTGAAGCTAAAAAAATATAATTTGTTAAAAAAACGATGTAAAAAATGTTGCACAGCGTCTAAATGTAATAAGACAAAGCACGGCGTTGCGTTCCCCCATCGACACGTATACTCTGGGAATTTAGGCAGAAAGTGCAGAACGGAGTGTATTTACACTCGTCTCCCTCTCAGAATAGGTTCAGTGAAACTCAGAAATAGCAGGGTTGCTATGTATAGTATACAGCGTAATTAGTTTTTTTTTTATTTATTATATTTTTTTAGCTTCACTCTGTATCTGGCACAAAGGAGGATAGACAGAAAGAACCTGAGAAAGATGTTAAGATATTCATTAAAAAAAACAAAAACCCGGCTACATAAAACTAACGAGAAAAAACAAACAAGCCCAATAGTTCATTAGGATCAACAATCAGAACCTATTCTTAAACCTTCATCTCCACAAGGAGCGCTGTATAGTTTAAATAACTTCCGACTGTTAATTTTACTTAACAATTGCTTTTTTTCTTTTTTGTTTTATGCGGTTTTATGTTTATGGTTCCGTACATAAAATGGTAAAAATGAAATCCTTATAGGATCACTTTGTTGTCCGTCTGTCCGTTTGACAAGATCATTGACCTCATTTATCGCGTGGAAGTATCAAACTGAAATAATTTCAAATATTCAGATCTATGCTCAATTGAAACACAAAAAATCAAGCTAAAAGCTTATTGTACTTAACGAAATCAAAAAATACGAGTATTTATGTATCAATTTTGCTACATTTTGAACGAAATTTGCCGCGTAATCATAGCCGTAATTATAGGGAACTTCTCGTGGACCTACAGTGTGATAAGAAGTGAGAACTAACTAACAATCAAGCCGATGGACGAGTCCAACTCGCACTTAACCAGTGCTTTTTTTTATTATTTATATATATTTTGACCTATATTTACATACGGGAAGATACAAAAACTTATATAGGTACATACAAAACTTATGTATCAGTTGTAGCTCCTGTTGTTATAGTACACGGGGTCATCGGCGGCGGTATATCTTATTTAAAAAAAAAAAAAACATTTAAAAAAAATAAAAAAAAATCACACCAATTAAGCTAAGCGAAGCGAAGTATCACCTTTCTAGTATATGAAATATGAATCTACTCCAAAGTTTTATTTTGGTCTCTAAGTTCAAATCATTCAATAATCAATACTCAGCTACCCTCATATAAGACAGTTATCCTCGCGCTGAGTTATAGTTGACTGCGATTTATTGTTGGTAGCTCACCCTTACTATGAAGTTTTTGGGAATATTTTAATATTATTTAAATGTTTAATAAATAATAATTTAACTATTTTTTGAAGATATTTATATCATACTAGCTTTTATATCCTGCTTCGTCCCGCATGTTCAAGTAGTGAAATATAAAGGTAAAATCAAAATGGTTAACTACTCGATAAATGAACTATACAAAACAAAAAGAATTATTCATTTATTCTAATCAGCAGTTTATGAGACAAGCGCGTTAAACTAAGCAAAATCTACAGCCTTATAATATGAGTATGAGTAGAGATTTACAAAACTATAAGGTAAGTTCGGATAATAAGGCCTGTCGGATAATAAAGCCTAAGCGATTAAAATACAATTTAAAATACTTCAAGTCATTCGAAAGTCACAATTGTAGGTATCTAACATCTTCAGTTAACACCTCAAACATGTCGCATTTCAAAAGCTTGTGTGCTGTTGCCAGCGCGGCGTCTTTCATCGTGGGCAGCGCTCATGCAGGACCAATAATAAAAAACATCCGACACGAAAGTAAGTAGTTTTTGTAATATTTCTATTTTAATTGATAATTTTGCATTATACATTTCTATTAGTTCATGTTTTAAAGTCTTTTAAATTTTAATTACAATATAATGGATGGAAACATTTTAATTTTTATTTTTCTTTACAAATGTTGTCGGCGGTTATTAAGGCCTAAAAAATTTTACCTTAGGCCTTATTATCCTCTTTTTTTTTGTATAAATATTGGTTGTTACACTGGTTGCTAAACTGTTTTACAGTCTTATTTTATATATTTTCATTTATTTTTGAATGTTAAAAATATATTATAAGTTATATGAAATGTACTAATTGTACATATTTTTACAGAGAAATAGAAATTGGACGAACTATTGGAGTTTTCAAACCTCTCATGCCTAAACCAATAATAAAGAACTGAAAAAAAAATAATAAAGACATAATGTCACGTAATGAAGATGCAAGTTGCTACTGACACGCTTTTGAAGAGAACAAGATAAAAGACAAAACACCATGTTCAAAATGTGGCAAGTGGTATCATGAAGAATGTGTCGGTTTGCTAGTTGATGACAAAGATAATTCTGAGTGCCCTCATGGCTTTTAAATAAAGTATTCTTTTTGTAATTTTGAAGTTTTCGAATATAATTAATGCATATATAATATTATTACAGATCTCAATTACCAAATGTTAAGATCCCATTTTGATTATTTATAAGTGTTACAATCTTAGGCCTTATTATCATACCATATTATAATAAGGCCTATTAACAAGGTTTTTGAAAATGTTTAAATTTTATGTTTGTTTACGGAACAAGGTACAATTTTTTAAATTATTCTTATAACATTTAATTATTACTAAAATTTATTGATTCAGATGCATAGTTTTTATTTTATTTCAATTCTCCCTTAGGCAGGCCTTATTAGGCGACCTTACCTTACACATTGGAGGGTATATAGAGAAAATTTTAATATTCGAATTTAAGAATAAATAATATTGACGCTGTAGTGCAAGGGCACAAACGTAAGACTCTAAACGCTACGGTTATGGACTCGACTCCCACTCGGGGAAGTGAAATATTTAATATTTTCATTTCCTCTCTCTCAAAATATATCAAAAATCATGTATTTTTTATTTAGTAATGAAGCATAGCGTGGCGTCGAATTCCGCCACTCCACACATAATGGAACGGAAGTGACGGTCTTAATGAAAACGGAATGTCTTAGTACTAGTTTTGTTTTTCTAAATTTTATAATTAATTAAATATTGCACTAGTATTTAGCGTGCGGAGTGTCTTACCACTCTGCCTATCCTGCAATAACGTTAATAACTGCTGTTAAATAACGTTAGTTAACTTCGGAAAAACAGTGTATTGAATAAAGTGTGGTATAAAAAAAAATAAAAGTAAAGTATAGTATGTAAAATGTCGACTTTGCTTTGTTACTGGAGCGAAGAAAATGAGAATATTAAATATTTAATTTCTTCGTGTGGGAATCGAACCTACAACCTGTCGCGTCACTTACCACTCACTCAGTCACTTGTACCTCTGCGCCACTGACCTCTTTAATATTACACAAACATAATATAAACAAGCAAATTAATTTACACCCCACAAAATGGTATCCCCAACCTAAAAATGTTCAATAAATCTTCTCAAACCTATCTTAACCTGATGGTACCATTTAGAACTCGAAGTCCCCATAAAAACGTGTAATCTTTACCCATAGTAGAAGACAGATCAGATAGAAACAATTTATTATCGTAATCTTTTCATATCAAGAAAATCATTTTTCTCACACGATTTCTCAAATGCAATTATATATTTATATATGGGATATATTATTTAAGTGACAATTAAAGTATGAGTTTGTACGGAATATTTATGTGTTAAGACAGTTTAAATAGGTTTTTTAATGGGAAAACCATTTTTTTTATCTTTTACACTACAAATGAAAGGAATACTAAGTATACATATGTAGAGTTTCTGTTACTTCACGCTATATTCCTCACATAACTGACTAAGCAAAGAGAAGAGAAACCCAGAGTTAAGACACTCCTTTCCCTAGGCATTACCCAGTTTTCGAGATATTGCATGTTAAATAACGTTAGTTAACTTCGGAAAAACAGTGTATTGAATAAAGTGATTGTAGAACGGAGGGTCCTCTAAGCACGAAGTTCTCTCTACCTACCATGCTAAATGCGATGTATAAAGCAAAACAAATGGTCAAGTTCGAGTTGGAATCGCCCACATTACTATTTTTTTCCTATTTATTTTCGAGGTACAGAACTCCAAAAAAACAAATGAACTAAATCAGACGTGAATTTATTACGGGCCCAAGTAAATTGTTGTTTACACCTGTCTAATATAAGGACGAGGGACGCGCGAGCGTTGACAAAAAAAATAATTGATTTAGTCATCCGATTTTTATTTTTTATTTATATTCAGCTTCTTACTTTAACGCCTAAATAAATATATGTGGAATACATATTTTATTTTATTTTGAAATGCACCTTTATTCAATAATTGGCTTTAACTGGAAATATGATAAAGTCAAAGAAAAGTCAAAGACCCGAGAAACCGACGTTGCTCAGTGGCATAAGTGTGAACATGACGGTTGTGAGTTAGATTCCCACTCTTAAATAAAATAAAAACTAAATATTTAATATTTTGATTGCCTCGCTCGAGTAATGAAGCATGGCGTGGCGTTAATTTTCGCCACTTAATACGCTGTGCCTAGAGAATTCGGCGAAAAGTGGGAAACGAAAGTGTCTTAACAGTAAAGGAGTGTCTTAACAATAAGTTCCTTGTGCCAACACAACTATGTGCGGAATATAGCGTGAAGAAAAAAGGGCATTAATAGACTCTCTGTTATTCTCTACTTCCCTTCCACCTATTTTAGACTATAGGATAATTGAGTATCAAATTCATAATGGATTTAGGAATAGAAGGGGTCTTCCTATCCAGAAATAATTTGATGCCCACCCGAATTTTTAATGACAAAAACTTAAGGTTGGAAAATTAAAAAAAAACCTTAGCACAAAAGTTTAGTAAAAATGACAAATGTTTAACTAAAAAAATTTTTGAATGAATTAAAAAATAATTAAAATTTATTTGTATAAACATATAAATATACAGTGAGCTGACATAGTATCGATCTTATCCCGCAATATTTTAAAATGTATGAAAACAAAATAAAATCTAAAATTGCCCTGCTGTCACATCACTATCGCTATGGAAATAAAGATCATTTGTTAGGACGATACCTAAAAGGCAGGGTTGGATAAATGACGTGAATTAGGGTAAAAAAATTGGAAGACGACTGTTTTTTACACCTAAAGGGTTATGCTAATACCTGTTTCCTGTTCCGTTTTTTGTATGGGAATTTTGAAATATTATACGAATCATTTGCCATAATGATGTACTATTTTATTGGTGTTTTTTTTAAGCTTCACGCTGTATCCCGCATATAGCGGAGTAGATAGAAGGAACATAATGTTCTTCTTTATTTTTCTATTTAACCTCAAGTTTTATTTGACTTTACAATAATTGTTAGGTACTAAAATAAAAAGTGCTAGTTGAATAATATTCTGCCACTGGGCAGACATGTCAGCACATATTAATATTATTATAGTACAACATCAACCAAACTAAATGCAAACAGCGTAAACTAAAGAAAACTGGCTCAATATAGCAGAATAATATTTAATTTGTAACTACTAAATATAACGTGTCTAAAATTCTTTTTTCTTTATGCCTGTCGCTACTACCTAACTATCAAATATAAACTAAATTGCTGTGACACTAACAAAATCGATTATCTTTTGTAAACTTTCTGAAAGTAATAAAAGGTTTTTATTTTTATTTATAGTCTTTTTAGATTGTCCATTAGCACTACACAGTACAAAATATACAAAAAAAATGTCCCTAATGTAATATGAAGCCATGACCACTGCCATAGTAATTTACATCACTAACCATTGAGCTAGATCAACTATTCAATAATAATTTCATACCTACATAAATTGAAAAAAATAATCTACCTAGCTCTGTAAAGAAGAAACACAGCATTTGTGAGTTAACAATTTAAAAATGTCATACTTTAAAACCGTAGCGACTACAACTGTGATTGTTTCAAAGGGACGAGACTTAACAATCAGCAAGTGCTTGATTGCCTCTAACGAACTAGGGTCGGTTTACACGGTGCGGTGTTAGAGCTGTAAAATCGAGTGTTTCTTTATTTTTCTTTTTTTTAAATATTTTTAACTTCACGCTGTGAGAGGGTAGGTAGAAGGAACCTAATATACTATTATGTAAGATACTCAGTTCCCTCACTCACTCAATTTGCGAGTTTATGCGTGTTGAGCAGCAAACTACAACCTCGCGTGAGCAAGTGAAAATAATACATTTCCCCGAGAAGAAATCGTATCTACAACCATCGTGCCGCTGTTACAATGAGCAGAAATCGAAATCGATTGTTCTAACTAATATTAGATTTCTTTTCTTCGAATGTCAATATGCGTAAGATGCTAGTTGTAGATGTTGCTATGTAAATCTAGAAAAATACACGTTTTTTTATTTTACCCAACTTTGCATTTTGCAAGCAAATTAGATTGAACTATGTGAAAGTTGTGTGTTTTATATATATATTTTTTTTCAATCAATGCGCGGCGTTTCAAAAACTGCGCGGGGCGTGGAGAACGGAGTGTCTTAACTCTAGGTTCCCTCAGCCTACCTTGCTAGCACTAGCGACAAGCTAACAATAATATATTATCATCGTAAATCCCTAAAATAACAATAAAATACTTTAATTGTAATTTTACCTAGTCTACACTAACCGTTAAGACTGTCCACTGTGAAAAAATATACAAAACACAAAAAAGGCTTTCCAACTTCTGCCTCTTCTCTTGATTGTAAAAAAAAACAAAAGTCAAGTTTCAAAATGAGCACAGATTATACATGCGTAACGTCAGATGAAGTTTTGGAAAACCATCGCCCTTGGGGAGTTAACTTTTCTTAGCTACAAAATGATACAGACTTTCTTGCTATTATTTTATACTTATCTGCAATTTATAAAAAATATATTTTTTTAAAATATATAATTAACAAATATATAAAATCTCCTCCTTTTAAAAAAAAGTCAGTTGAAAAGTGGATTTAAAATACTTTTTTTTTTGCATTTTATACAATAACTTCTTCTTCTAGCTTTACGCTTAATACGATCTAGATACATAGAGATGTGCTAGTGCTAAGACACTCCGTTCTACGTTTACTGCGGAATTCGAAGCCGTTCTTTGTCCATTAGAAAACTATAATCAAAATAATTTACACTCTTACAGTAACTACTCACTACGCCTCTGTGGCTTCCACTCGATTTACTCTACATACAATATTTTTTTCTTTTTTGTAAAAAAAAATAGTATTATAAATACTATCCAACAGATACACCATTTTTTTCTATATAAAGAAGCAAAAAGAAAGTAAAGAATTGTGTAATGGGGGAAAAATTCGACTGAACTCGGACGAGGGCTTCTGAATGTTTAAGCGGAGTTTGAAACATTCCACACCTGCGTCCGGGTTAGAATATTTTATGTGAGTCAATGATATTTTTTTAACTCCATGGATTTCTTTCATATTTCTTTCATAGAACCTAGTGTAAAGTTAAGTCACTCTGTTTTCTATTTTCTAATAATCCCATGTTGACTACAAGAACCCAATGTTTCGTATTAGTGTTGAGTATAAATATCTACTCATATGTAGAAACTCTACCGTTTTAACTGAGTGTCTGATAGAGTGTCTGATACAAACGAAACTACTGGAGTTAATTAGTTAAATGAACGTGAAAAATGTAAAAAATGACAATTTGAAAAAAAATAATTTATTGATCTATACTTCTGTACTTATAAAACCGAAGGATTTGTTATTGTGCGCTGAAATGATTCAGTAAATATTGATTTAAATTGAAAAAAAATGTGTTGGTTAGTCCATCTATATACCCTAACTTCAGGCATTTTGATTAAACATGCAGGCGAGGCCGCATTTAAAAAAATCGAACAATCACGAGTCGGACTCGTCCGCTCGTTGGAGGTCTCGAGGTTTTTCTTAAATTCAGGCTTAGCTTAGCCAGAACCCTTTCATCTGATATCTCACTTGAACTAGCGGCTTTAATACTAAATTTTGTCCCCCTTTTAAGACTATTATTTTTTAGGATTTAACCACAAGTGTATAAGTTTCGGATATTTTCCTGAACTAATACTACCTGTAGATGCTAGCCGACAAATTTCATAATTCTAGGTCAACCGGAACTACCCTTTTAATTTTAATTCCCTTCCCTGTAGGGTCGAAATACACGTTTTTTTGGGATATAAACGGCCATATTTTTCTTTTAAGAAAATGTAGAAATCTTATTTTGTCAGTAAATCATGGGAACGTAGATTTGAATATATAGTTTAAATTTTAACTCGATATCTCCAAGCGTTTCTGATTTAAAGACTCTTGACAGACAGACAGACAAGAAAGTGATCTCATAAAGGTTCCTCTTTTAGTTAAATAAGGTACGGAAGCCTAAAAATCAAGACGATTTCAAATATTTATCAATTATCTATGCTAGATAGCGCATGTACTGTCTAAATTGAAAATCATTACCACATTTAAATCAAAAGGAGGCCGGGTTCCCAGGTTCCCAAAAAGTTGTCTCAATGTGGCTATTACTTACTGAGAAATTGTGGACATACATACAAACATTTACAAAATTTTTCATGAAGGCTAAATAATTATCATTTTCAAACATAAAACAGTTCCAACAATATCATATGTATATTATATTAAACCTCCATAACTAACCTCCTTACTAAAAAAAAATAAAATATTCAAGTTTTTTTATAACGCCGTGATTTGTCTATGTAATTATTGATTATAATTACATAGGCAAACCGCGGCGTTGTGTTCCGCCACTAATCTGACACATACAGACGTTCAAAGTTGCCTCAGATTTCTAGTATACTTACTTAAACGCCCAAATTGGTCTTAATAAATCTTCCACAAATGAGTAATAGACTGTTGAGCTGATAACCAAGTGACTTGGAAAACAAGGGGACAGTGGGAAACAAAAAAATAATGAAAGCAGAAAGGGCCATAATAAATAAATAGACGAAGAAATAAAGTAATTTGTCTTCGCTGGCTTTTTCAACCTCGTACACTGTACAGTGGAGAGCCACTGTTAGTACAACATGTTGAACTTATATTAATGTGTATAATATGATATTGAACTTATATTAAGACTTTGTTTGGGTGCCTGTCGTCGCGCAGGGTCACTAGCGTGCAGCTATTAATTCGACAGGTTGTAAGTTCGATTTCTATTCGAGGCATGAAATATTTAATATTTTCATTTCATCGATCTGGTAAGGAGAAGAACGGACTGTCTTAACACTAGGTTTCCAGGTTCCATCTGCCTACCCTGTTATGTGCAAGATACAACGTGAAGCTAAGGAAAGGAAAGGAAGGCTAAGCTAAGCTTTGAGCAGAACAAATGTTGACATAATGAATGCGTGTTAAAGCGTGAAGCTACACAAATGTGCCCAAGTCGACAGCCACAGTGTCTCTGTAATACTTACCGGTAACGAATGATTCGATGGGGCCCATTGCGAAAATATTAATTAATTCCACTCGCAAAAATAGAAATGAGCAGCTAGAAGGAAGCCGGCGCTTATCAAATTCACTTGTTTTGCAAATCAACTCGAAAACTTCGGTTTAATTACAGGATATCTTATGTATAACATTTTGTATTAAGTTTACGTTTGTAGCGTGACTTTATCTATATCCACTTTACGCTATATCTCACACACAGCAGGATAGGCAGAAGGAACCTAGTGTTATCCACTTTCCGCTGAATTCTGGAGTCTTTGCGTGTGGAGTAGCGGAACTCAACGCCGAGCTTTGCCTCGACACCAGAAATGCAAAAAAAATTAATAAACAAAATTTCATTTCCCCGAGGGGGATCACACCCACAACTAGTCGCATTTACATTCATACTTTGTGTCCCTGCGCCACGACTGGCCTCTATACATCTTTATAGACTCTACAAAACTCTATAAAACTCACCTATCACTGAGTGACAGACAGACAACGGCGGTGTCACAACGCACAAACGAAATACTGGAGTTCGAAAGTTGAAATTTGGTATGTGTGTATATGGCTAGGGAGTGTAGGGGAGCGCTAACATAGGACACAATTCCGGACGACATGAAGAAAATGTTAGGAAATATTCTACTATGTGCATTTTTAACGTTCCGTGCATCAAAAGAAAAAAAAGAACTCTTATAAGATCACTTTATTGTCTTGTCTTTGTGTCTGTCTGTCTGAATAGACAATTTATGGAAATTAATATCAAATATTTAGATCTGTAGTCTTTGAGCGAAGAAAAAATATCCTTCTGAGTCACTCCAAAAATACGAGCATTTATTCCTTTTTTATTTTATACTAGCGGCTCGCCCACGGCTTCGCCCGCTTAAAATACATGATTATTGATTTAATAAGCACAATTGATTGACAACTATAATTACTTCTAATATGATTTTTACGACATTATCGTCAAAGAATTTTTGATTGTTTTAAATAAAAAAATACGACCATTGTTGATATTTATAAAATATACATAAAGCTAAATATTTATTATTCGTATATATTTTTGTAACTTTATGTTCTTTTTACGAGACGTTCTTTTTTTGAGACGTATAGTATATAACTATACGTCTCATCATAATTCTAAAACTCTGTTAAATGTGCTGATGTCAGTGAATAATTTAATTTACTCATTCAGAAACAGCCTTAAATGTTAAATTATTGATTTGAAGGATTCATAATATTCTTTGTAAAATAACTGTAATAATTGCATATTAACTCCTGTACAGTTTTTAAATTAGTTACATATATTATATGAACGAACCAACCAAAAAATCTTTGTATTTACTTGATATTTCTTTCAAGATCGTTCTTTATCTCTGTGTTGAATTAATTACGACTTAAACTTAACTGTTATGATTTATGAAGGTAATCTCCACTAACAATTCAATTTTGTTTACTTTATTGTATTAAATATTATATAATAGTGCTTCAAAAATGTATATATTTTTATCAACAGTCATATAACCCAGACGTTTCGAATGTTATTCTTTAGCCAAGAAACCAGCGCGATTGTTATAAAATATTCGCAGGCAGGCTAATGCCTTGAGTTCATTCAAATGACGATAACTTTTTTTTAATGAACCGATTTAGATGAACTAAACTTTAGTAGTTAAGTTAAGTTAAAACAAAGCAATTGGTGAAATTTTCAAGTAAATCGGTTCAGTACTTTCAGAGAAAAATGCGGACAAAAATATATCGACAGACAGACAGACAAGAAATTCAAAAAAAATATTTTTGCTTTCTATTATTCTATTTAGGTGTCCCTCAATTCATTTCAGTCAAAATAACTAAATGTACAGACAAAATATTTTTACTGTCTTATTATATATTTTATATAAAATTTGCCAAAAAAAACTATACATTGTTATGAAATTCAATTTCTCTCTCTAGTAACGGGGCAAGTGGCGTTGAGTTCCGCCACTCAATACGCAATGCCTCGAGTACTCTAGCTTTCTAGGTTCCCTCTGCCCATCTTGCTAAGAACATTAACTGGTTGTCTGTAAAGTCGGTTTACGATGATAATTTTACGCGATAACGACATCAAAAAAACATTATCACGAATTATCTAACAAAAGATCCAGATCTAGAAAAACATTACTAACACAGAATTATAATCACTGAATTATCATTATTTTGCATAATATAAATAAAATCCATTGAAAATTAATTTTTTTTCTATAAATTAACATTTATTTGCACTCGTTAAATCAAATATTTGATTTTTTTTTTTAAATTAAATCAGCTTCACGCTGTATCCCGCACACAGCAGGGTAGGCAGAGGGAACCTAGTGTTAAGACACTCCGTTCCCCACTTTCTGCCGAATTCTGGAGGCATTGCGTGTTGAGTGGCAGAACTCAACGCCGCGCTTAACCTCGACACCAGAGCGAAGAAATGGAAATATAAATTTAAGTAAATATTTCATCTCCTCGAGTGGGGATCGAACCCACAACCAGTCGGTTTTGCAGTCACACCTCGTGCCGCTGCGCCACGACTGGTCTCACTTGATTTTTAATTATGTAGATTAGTTATAATAAGTAACAATGTGAACTGTGAGCTTATGCTTGAAGCTGGGAAGTAAAATAATTTCAACAGACATACAGACAGAATAACAATTTTCATAACATTGTTAACAATAAAAAGTTTTCAACGGATAATATTCGCTTCAACTTGAAATTGCTGTCTAATGAATAAATATTTATTAACAAACTGATTGATAAAATTAATTTTTGTTTGTCTTCTTATTAATTAAGTAAAATCTTATTTTCTTGTTAGAGTATCTTTTCTTGAGTTCTCTTATATATTATTTGTAATATAGCATGTTTATTATTAAAGAGAAATTAATGAGGCCAGTCGTGGCGCAGGGGCACAAAGTGTGACGCGACTTGTGGTGGGTTCGATCCCAAGTCGAGGAAATGAAATATTTATTTAAATTTATATTTCCATTTCTTCGCTCTGGTGTCGAGGCAAACCACGGCGTTCAGTTTCGCCACTCAGTACGCAATGCCTCCAGAATTCGCCGGAAAGTGGGAACACTAACGTCTTAACGCTAATCACCCTTCTGTGTGAGCAGGATACAATGTGAAGCTGATTTGATTTGATTTTAACTATAATATTAACTAAATTATATTTATTATGTTTTCTAATATTACAAGTAGTATTTTGTAAATATTGAAAATATATTTTGAGACCGTCGTGGCTCAGTTTCACAGCGTGTGAATATAATTCCTAGCTCTGGTAACAAGACAAAGTGCATCGTTGAGCTCCACAATCCAAAACACAATGTTTTAAAAATTGATCAATACGTGAGGAATTAGGTTCCCTCTGCTTACTCTGCTAAACTTATGCGTGATACAGCGTGAAATATATAAGAATATGAATTGGCGAAAAATATTTTCAGAATCTATGGATTAACCATAAAAAGAGTTAGTTTTTTGATTTAGGTCAATTTTGTTCTGATCTTGATTTTTGCCATTTTGGTGTTTGAGAGGGGAAAATAATTTATAGCCCAAGTAGAAATCGAACCCACAGGCCACAACTTTTGAACTTTTGCTCCGCCACGATTGACCTCAATATTAATAATAGATAATAATTAATATATGTATCATCATAATAAATGTATCTACAAAAGGAAGGTTGATAAGGACCACAGGCTATACAGCCATTTCATTGTGGTTTCGATGTAACAAAGCCTAAAATCTAAAGCCAAAACCTAAATTACTATTAAATCCAATTTCCCAATTTTACAAATGAACAACTGTATATGTCAAACTGTTCGTTTTCGAAGAATTATTGTCGTTTAATTAAGTTTGGTTGTAATCCTAAACGGTGGTTGGGGGTTCAAGTTTTTGTAGAGCTATTAAAATATCGTTATAGCTATCCTTCAAATAAACTAGGCAGTTGGAACCTTATGTTGAGACATTTCGTTCTCCCAACTACCGTAAAAAAGAAATAAGAAGAAGGAAAAATTGTTTAAGTTATCAACGAGGTAATAAGTCATAGCGGCGTTGAGCTCTGAAACTAAACTCACAAGTCTTTAGTCGGAAAGTGGAAAACGGAGTGTTTTAACATTACATTTATGTTCGCTTTGACTTCTCTGCTAAAAACATCATCTGCAAGATACAAAAAATAAAAATCCTATTTAAATTCCTATTACTTATCCTTTATATTATTTTTATTTTCCTTGTTGTTGCGCCACCCCTAGCCCACCCTTAGTCCGAAATCCAAAAATATATTGAATGAATTAGTATAAACGTGACTAGGTTAAGTGAGCTCTGTCCTGTTACAAGAGCGCAAAAATGGAAATACTAAATAATTCATTTGTCTGAGAGGAAATCGAACCCACAAACGTGGGGTTTTCAGTAACGCTGCTGCCACTGCGGCCACTTGGTTTTTTTGGTAGCTTTATGCTGTATTCCACATATAATAGGGTATGCAGAGGGAACCTGTCCCCATTGAGACACTTCCGTTGGTGTGGAACGGAAGATCCGCCAAATGAGTGGTGAAACTCAATATTGTGTTCCTCGCTATCAGAATATTAAATATTTCATTGTGGCATCCGAGTGGGAATTGAATTCAATACCGTTGCGTTTACATTCCTTCCATATTAAATTAAATTATGGTGAGAACAATATAGTATTTTTATATTTTTTTATCTTCACTTATGCATTTCGCCATCAAATACGTGCAATGATTTTTATGGGTACGTTAACTGTTGAGTCTGTGCTTGGATTTTTTTTCCTTAATACACTCATTTCATCACTTTTATTCGGCGGAAAGTGGGAAACGGTTTAACACTAGGTTCCCTCTGCCTACCAGGTTATGTGCGCGTAAAGCTGGAAAAATACTGATATATGTACGTATCATATTATTTCATAATATTACCGATAACATGTTAAAATGGTAATTATAATCACATCCCTATAGAGTTAATTACTGAACAGCGCGAAACGTATGTCAATCCTGTGTTGATATTGATGAATTAGCCTATTTGCCAGCTTCCAGGATATTCAAAGTTTCAAATTATATTGTGAGGGCGTCGTGGTGGAGCGGCACAGAATCTGACTGCAAATATGACGGTTGCGTGTTCGATTCCCACTTGCTAGAAGTTAATTATTTTCATTTCCGTCCTCAGCTCTAGTAAAAAGACAAAGCGTGACGTTGAGCTCTCCATCTCAAGAGTCTCAACACACGATGTTTTAAAAATTGAACCAGTTGAGTGGAGAACGGAGTGCCTAACACTAGGTTCCTAGTTCCCCTCTGCGTACCCTGCTAAATAAACATTTTAGAAAATTTGAACTCGCAATCATCACACAAAGATAATACTAGACATACTAACTATTCCTTAAGAAGTACTTAAGTCCCAGCTATACAAGCTATACTATCATTTTCTTGCGGACCAAACTTTGAGAGAACATTCTCTGTATATTTTAACCGGTAATTAAGTGATCTATAATAAAAGCCCAATCTTTGGAAGCGTGTGGTTTGAAATTTGGTAAGCATATTATGGATATCGATTGAATATCATTTTAATTGAATATTGAGAGTAATTGCCTCTTAATGACATGTTGATGATACTCATAGTCTGTGATTAAAATTAATTTGTTATTAAGTTTCACGCGGTTATTTTCCGTTTTTTTGGTATCGGCAGAGCGGGCTGGTGATAGATGTTTTTTTTAAACTGCTCACTGTATTCCGCACATAGCAGGGTTGGCAGGGGAAACCTGGGAACCTAGTATTAAGAAACTCCGTCCCCAATAAGACACTTCCGTTCTCTACTTTTCATTTGAAGGGCCAAACTCAACAACGCGATTTGTCGTTCAGACAATCACAAAGTTCTCGACCAGAGAGAGAGAGAGAAATTAAACATATTAAATATATCATTTAATCGAATAAAAATCGAACCCACACGCTTGTGCCCCTGCGCCACGACTGCCCTCGATTATTGCATTAAAAAAATCTTAAACATTAGAACTTATTTATACACCACAATATAACATCAATCACTATAATTAGGTGACACGACGTTATTAGATAGTTACCGCAAATTGCATATATCTAGATTTAGAACTTTAAAATTAACTCTAACCAATGAGCTTTGGTAATCTAACGATTTTATTGGATGGATTAACTTTGAAATAACACTACTGTATCGCAGTTGGCATGAAAACAAACCTTTATGGTCATGGGTTCGAATTTTAGTAGCTCAGGTATTTTTGGAAAATATAAGTACTTACCAGGAATATTTTTATAGAAAACGGCTTCCCCATCAATCAGAGCCCTTCACTATAACCAATTGAATAAAAACTGATAGAAAATTCATCGATATAACCCACAAGGCCATTTTATTGCGTTTCCACGTAAAAGCCTCTAATACTATTATTTAACGACGTTACAGCCAAGGGCCGGGCGGCGCTCCTTGGAGGGATGAGTACTTAGTACCTACCAACACTTTTAGAGGACCCCTGAAATATTTATTGCCGATCAATTTGTAGGGGCAATCCGATATAAGATGTAGTTATATGAGATTTTTTTATTTTTGGTACACTTTTAATTGAGTTACGGTTGAGGTGAAGTAGTTTTTTTTATTTAAAAAAA
The DNA here is from genome assembly GCA_013403705.1 of Heliconius hermathena. Taxonomy (NCBI): domain Eukaryota; kingdom Metazoa; phylum Arthropoda; class Insecta; order Lepidoptera; family Nymphalidae; genus Heliconius; species Heliconius hermathena. The sequence continues at coordinate 156,245 of JAAIXJ010000017.1, read as the reverse complement.
AGTACTGGATATTTTTTTGTGTGTGTAGTGGTTATGGGTTAGGTTACTGTTTGGGGGAATGCTTTGAATATAGTTTAAACCATTTTAGGATTACCTGTCTTTCATGGCACCTCTCTCCTACCTACATAGATATACAAAACGAAGTGGCATGTCAATAAACTTATTATTAAACCTACCATTAGTTAAACTTACATTGCTACATGATACGGCATTCACATAAAACCTTATATTTAAAAAAACACCCTTAGTATATCGTGATCACACGCAATTGTTATCAAATTAAAATAACTAATTCATTTATAGATTATTGAAACACCATTTCAAGATCGACCTCAAGGTTGAGAGCGATTTATAAGCACGGGCTATGGCCCAGAATCCACCACGAAAGAGACATAAGCGGTAATACTTAGGCGGAACGTGATGGATGTGTCTGTGAGTTTGTGCGCACTAATCTAAAAGACGTCTTAACCGCTTTAAATGCAATTTTCACTATTGTATTTTAAACTTCCCTTAACATTAAGTAATTACAAAATAAGACGATGCCTAGACCTGCTTATGTAAAGCAAACAGGAATTTAGCAAATATTTTGTAATGTCTGTCTCTAAATGGTGTAATAAATACTATTTCAATGCCGTGGCTATAGTGTGTAGTCACACTGTAAATGCGGTGATTGTGAATTGGAACTTCAGGATGGGCGAAGGAATAGAGGGGACCGGATGGTCCGTGCCCACCCCAGGATACCCTTCAGAAATTTTATTAACAAAAACCCTTAAAAATATTTTAAAAAACACCTTTATACACATCACACACTGATCTGTTCAGACCTCTTTCGTGGGCGTGTTGGGAGAACTTAAATATATAAATAACTTTAATTTCTTCCCTCTGACAGACATAGTGCAATGCGTCTATTAATGAGCGGGTGTTGGAAAACGGAGTGTCTTAACACTATAATAGTATAACCTCTATCAACTTATTCTTTTTGTTTTATATTTCCAGTATACATTTTTGTCTATATAACAGAGGAAAATTATGGTAAAATTACAAGAATGGTAAAGATCATAAAATGAAAAAGAACGTTAAATTTAATACATAATTTATTATATTAATTCAACTATTTCACAATTTTAGATACTTTTGATCGACGTATATTACTTATGCTATTGATCTAATATTTATTACCATAGAAAACATAAAAAAAGATAGTACCAAAACCTTTTATATTAAGAAAATACAAAAATAATTAAACATGAAGTAAACGCGACGATTGTAAATTCGATTCCGGCTCGCGGGAATGAAGAATTTAAATAAAAAAAAAATTGATTGCAATAAAATCAACAATGTAACCATGGGCGTAGAAATAGGAGAGAATAGTCTTGTGCCCACCCCAGAATTTTTATTTTGCTCGTTTCCTCTCTCTGGACGCCACTCATCACTCAAAAATTGGGCAGTGTGTGTGGGATATAGTGTCTTAACACTAGCTTCCTTCTACCTACCCTACTATATGCGGGATACAACGTGAAGATAATAATCTATAATAATAATCTATCTACATAATAAAATTATAACCGATCATTGTCTGTACTAAGAAGGTCATATACCTTCTTAGTACAGAGAGAAAAAATCTGTTACTAGGGGCATTTATCAATATAATTTATCATTAAGCCCAAAACAATGTTTTTTAATTTTTTTTATCTGTTTGTCGGTTTTTCTGTTCGTCAGTGCGTTTGTGAGCATTAATCTCAAAACGGCTTAACCGATTTAAATTGGTTTTCACAACTGTATTTCAGAAAACTCCAACTAATATTTATTAGTGCCTGTTTTATTTCAATCAGTTCATAAATAAAAAGTTATATCAATGTTAAGTATTTTTTTTTTTCAAATTGCTTCAATATAACTGTTTCACTGAATAAGCTGAAACTTTAGCTTCCAATGTATAGATTTCCAATTGTTTCTAAAAATATTATGTTAATTTAGATTAGCAAATAGATAATTGAGTTATTCAAACAGGCAAATCAGGGGGTCACTAGTAATATAAATGTATCTATATATTTAAAAAAAAAGTTTATTATGGCAACATTTCCAATTCGGCTGGCAAAGGAATACTTTTCATGTGGGCGAAACGTTTTAACGCATCATATTTACTTCTCAGAGCTTCAATTTCATCTCGTATTCTTGTGTTTTCTTCTTGCATCGCTTCCATGTCTTGCCATTCCTTGAAATAAATAATAATACTTAAAAATTGATATTTTTTGGATAAATGTTTATTGATTGATAATAAGTTCATACATCAAAAATGTTCTTCATAGATTGACTAACAGACACAGACTTACAATATAGACTTTAAAAAATATATATTTATCCAAAATTTTTTTGGTCATTGTGGCAAAGAGGCACTACCAATGACTGTAAATGCAATGCTTGTTGGTTCTATTCCTATTAGAGGGAATGTTTTCATTCTTTGTTCTCACAACAAGACAAGCATGCAGCTTTGAGTTTTATCAAAAAGCAAAATTGGATGGTGCACATGGAATGGAGTTTCATAGCACTAGCTTTCTTCTACCTACCGTGCTGTAGCAAGGTAGTGTGAAACTAAATAAAAAGAAAATAGTCAGAATTTAAAGATAACAAAGGAACTCATAACTACACTTTATCTAACCAGAGCGAGAAAATAAAGATAAGTCTTTTTACATCATGATAGTCAGAAGATGTCCTGCTGCAACACAATAGCTTATTATCAAGTCACATTCATTCTCACCTGACTTTTCTCAGTTTCCAATTCATCTTTCTGCTCTATTCGTTTGATTCGACACGAGGCAGCATAGCCTCTGTTTTTTAATGTCCTTCGTCTCTGCTTCATTCTAAAAGGAAGAATAACAACTATTATAAATTAAGCTGTAAACAATAAATGAAATGATAGTGGAAAAGTCTCTTAGTGCATAGCAAGTGTTTGTAAATTTGTGAAATTAAATATATTTTTTGTTTCATGCTTGTGCTGCTTGTAATGCTTGTACTCTATATACTAGGATAGACTAACAGAATGTAATATTAAGACACTTTATCTTCCCTATCAAATTTTTATAGATATTGCATGTTTAATTTCTTGCCGGCTCTTCTCAGCAGAACTGCCTTCCGAACCGGTGGTAGCTTTTTTTGTTTATATGTTCATTTGACGATTCAAAAGTGCTTATAATAGTCTATTTGAATAAAGAATATTTTAAATTTGAATTTAATAGCAAAACTTAACACTTTCTTTTATTTCATTTCAATTTGCACCCTAATCAGTAAATAAATATTTAAATTCAAAATATTGTGTAAAATAAAATACACAATATAATTATTAATGTTTTATTAAAGAAATTTTAAGTAATTTAAAAGGCACAACTAAAATGATGGAAAAAGCATTGTTACCCACCTAACTATTTGATCTCTCGTAAGACCTCTCATTTTTAGCTGTCGATTTAGATCTCTGACAGAAATTGAAACCAGTTCATCATCACTGATTTCTGCACATGGAGTGGGAGACAAGGGAGCCTGAAATTTGTGAATTATAAATAATTTTCATATGTATGTTCTTAAAAATATATGTATACTTAGTCTATAGTCTATGTATATAGGGATTAAATAAACAATTGACTCATTCAATTTATTGTAATTTACATAATATACAAAACTATTTATATAATATTTAAAGTAACAGAAGTAAGCAGAATTTAAATAAATATACATATATTGCTTATTCATAGATTAACAAAAGCTGTATCACCTAAATGTAAGAATAAAATTCTATAAACATTAAACAGCAATAGAATAGATAAAACCGCTATGCATCATTAAATTTTATTGAAAATTACTTACCATTATCACTTTCCTTACACCCTGTCCTTTCAAATCATGAGGCATAATAATGTTTTTGGAGAAAATGTAACGGGGACCCGTTACAATATTTTCTTAACTGTTTCTTTATCTTACAGTACAAATAGTACTACTTAACAATCTACAAGTAGTAGAAATCAATTTTTTATACGAAAAAAAGAAAGATTTATATAGTTGATTTTGATTGATGTTATTAAAGAGAAAAATATATACACATTTCACTAAAGCGTAAAGTAAATACATACGTCGAAATTACGAGAAGTGGGGATTTTAAGTTTGATTGAGGAAAAGGTATTAATTATAACTGCATTTTATAAAGTACTTTATTTTATTAAAAATAGAGTTTAAAACTGTATGTTGTTATAATATGCATCTATACATATTTTATCTATATTACTTCACAAAAAAACGGATACTCGTTTCTATAATAAATTGATGTTAATTTAACTTGACTTATTCTTGTAATATCTTTTAGATTGAAATACATTTATAGTGCAGTTATAATCAATAGATTTCTATTTAAATATATAAAATTACTTGGAAATAAAAATTATATTTCATTTTCGTTGTTTTAATGTTTTTGTATATTATTTTCAGTGGTATGTATCCATATGGTAAATAATAATGCTTTGAGCTGTTTTTTAAGTGCTGCCAGCTGTAATAGATTTGCAATAAATTTAGTACCAATTATACATTATAGTATAAATATATTTAAAAAAAAACATGAATTTTGTAATTCATAATTGGTTAACCAAATATTTAGTGTAGTAAAATGATTAATCATGATGAATAAATGTAATTTATAAAAATCCTTGCCATTGCTTGTTGATATATTTAACGACGAGAGTAATTTTATAATCATAAAAATTGTTTATTGCTAAAATATAGAATTTATAATAACATTAAAGTTAATTGTATTTTTATTTCTAAGGAAAATCGTGTTAGCTTCTCGGGACATAATTCTAGACAGCTAGCAACACTCATTATAGTTGGAAACTTGGATGTAGTTGACGGACGACTTCGTAACGTAACGAAAAAATCTCATAACGTATTTCGTAGTTAAAAGTGCATCAAAATGGCCAAAAGGAAAAATAAACCGCTCATAGATTCAGATTCTAGCAGTGAATGTTCAGATTTAGATTCTGTAAGTGGATAAACATTTAGTTCGTAGGTTATACTTTCTTAGGTGTTAGCATTTTCCACATTCCTTTACTATTTTGTTCTATTCAGGCCAAGATCAATGCTTGAAAGATCTAATTACGTCCAGTGCGCATTACTGAAAATGTCGCAGTCAAAAATTACTGTTGGACTTAGTAAACTATCAATATGTTTCATCCAAACACGATGTTTTGCTTAAAAGTTTCGTTTACAATGGCTTCATTTGGCATGACTCATGAAAAACAGACAAAAAATATACTATATCCTTTAAAAGCCCAGACATTTGGATTGTATAGAGATATTATTTTAAATAACTAAGAAAAATATTTAAAAAATTAAGAGTATAATATTATATAATAGCTTAACAAATTTGAAAGTAAAGGTGCTAATTATATATCAAATCTCCCATTTTTTATGCAAAATTTTGAAAATATTTTCTGATTATTTTGCTATTGGTGCATGCTATATACTTACACAGACATTAATAAGTGTATTTATATAGTCTATAGTGCTATAATTATACCTTTCTTAATATTATATTTATAATTTTTTTTATTATAATTAGAACCTTAAAAAAAATTGTGATTAAAATTCATACTTTCTTTTAAAATTTTACTGCATTATCATGCAGTTTAATGAATACATTTTTAAATGTGCATAACTTTTATGAAAATAAATAGTAAAATGCAAATTATTATTGTCATTGACTTATTATTTTTTGTATTCATATTAGTTATACTTGTTTAAAAATTATTGTAAATATATTTTATAAAATTGAGGCCAGTCGTGGTGCAGCGGCACATAGTGTGACTGTAAAACTGACTGGGTTCAATCCCCACTCAAGGAGATGAAATATTTACTTAAATTTATATTTCCATTTCTTCACTCTGGTATTGAGGCAAAGCGTGGCGTTGAGTTCTGCCACTCAACACACAATGCATCCAAAATTCGGCAGAAAATGGGGAACAGAGTGTCTTAATACTAGGCTCCCTCTGCCTACCCTGTTGTGCACGGGATACAGCATGAAGCTGACTTATTTATTTTATAAAATCAATAAAACTAAGGCTGTCATGATGCTGCAGCATAGTGTCAGGCTGTAAGGCCAATGGTCGTTTGATTTCCACTTGACACAATTTGTTATTTTCATTTCTTCACTCTTATAACTTGACATAGAGTTGTATTAAATTCCACCACTTAATATGGAATTCCTTGAAAAGTCATATAATTAATTAAGTTCTTAATATTATATTTCAGCAATTCTTGAACTTAGCAAAAAAGAAAAAGAAACCTGGTGACTCACCACCACAAGATCCAAAATCTAAAAAGTCTTCAGGCAGTGAATCAGATTGGGATGATGATGACAAAAAAAATGGTAAGTCTATTTATTAAACTGTATTATTTACCATTGTATTGTATAAGTACAGTGTTTGTTTGTTAGTCTTACGATTGTGGGTTTGATTCCCATTGGTAATGAATTTTTATTTTCTTACTCTACTAAGATAAACTGAGGTGTTGAGTTCTGACATTCAATACTAGATTGTGTCTGCTCATCATGTAACATACAGAAATAAGTGTAAAGTTGAAAAAAATCTTCATATACGTTGTACAAGTACGCAACCCCGGTTCATCGAGCCGCCACTGTTATACCCTCATCCAGTCTGTAAGAGTAGTGTTCTTCCTCCCCTCCTCCTCCATTCCTTAGTTCCTTTCTTTATTTTACCTATCTTCTCTCTTATTTTACCTGCCCTATTCCTCTCCTTTCGGTTTTTCATAACTAGGTTTTGGAGGTCGGATGGCAATCGCTCCATTGAAAAAACCGCTATCCACCATATAAAATGAAAGGAAATACCATGATACTGGGTGACTGGGGGCGTCGCCGCAAAACGACGTGCAGGCACATCGCCCTACACCTGCGACAAGTGGGCAAGGGCTACCGTGTCAAGTGCGGGTACGGCTAAAGACGCTAGTACCCAGACGGAAACTCCGCATTGTAACGTGGAATATTGGCACTCTAATCGGACGATGTAGAGAACTCGCAGATGTATTCATGAGACGTCGGGTCTAATGTACTTTCCTCCAGGAAACTCGCTGGACAGGGCTCCATAATATCGGACAGGGTTACTGGCTTATATACACTGGATCACCTTCAGGTAGAAACGATGTGGCGGTAGTACTTTCTGAAGAGCTTCAGAATGGGCTCCTTGAAGTTGACTGTCGCTCCGACCGCTTGATGTGAGTAAGGGTACTGATTGAAGGCGTTACCACAAACTTAATCAGTGCCTATGCTCCCAAAAGCCGAAAAGGAGTAATTCTGGGAGCAGTATGAAGAGATGCTACTTGCTGTACCGTCTATTGAAGTGGTGTTAGTTGGAGGGGACTTGGACGGTCTCGTCGGTAAGATTGCTGAGTCGTATGAACGTGTTCACGGAGGTTTTGGACATGGTCTTCGCAATACAAAAGAAAATATTCTGAGAACCTGTATTGCGTCCGATCTGGCCGTCCTGACTACGTTCTTCTAAAGGAATCCTTAGCACTTTATCACGTATAAAAGCGGGTCCCACTCTACTCAAATTGACTACTATTGACCAGACGGTGTCATATAGGCAAGGTAATTAACTGTAAAGTCATTTCAACATCGCCTTCTGTGGTCATGGATTTTAACGTCACTCCGAAGGAGAAAGTAGCTGAGAAACGTAGGCCTCGGCTCAAGTGGTGGTTGCTGAATGGACCGATCCAGACCGACTTCCTGGCACTGGACTTAAACAGAGACTGCTCAGGATGCTTGAGATCGAGCTCAGTCGGCAGTCATTGCGGCGGGCAGGCGAGTTCTTGGCGTTTCTAGGGGTGGACGTGTCATCGACAGGGAGATATGGTGGTGAAATGACTTTAAGAAGTGCAGTCTAACTCTCCTGAAGACAGACTGAAGTACACAGTAGCTAAACTTGGCAGTAGAGGAGCTGTAGCCAGAGCCCGCAGTGAGAGTTTATCACCACTACATAATAAACTTGAAACTGTGGAGGGGCAGAAGCTCATTTACAAACTGGCACGTTCCCGGGATAAAGCGACGCAAGATATCGCAAAATGTCTTTGCGTCAGAGATTCCCAGGGCACGCTACTCTGTAGTCATGCCTATGTGAAGGAGAGGTGGAGAAGCTACTTCTAGGATTTGCTGAACACTCAGCACCCATGCAGTCTTCATCACAATCCTCCGTCTAACCTTGGACTTATTGCTCCAATAACCCTTGGTGACACTCGTAATTCCCTTCGACACATGAAGAACGGAAAAGCAGTGGGACCAACGACATTCCGATCGAAGCGTGGAAATCGCTGGGCTCTCTTGGTGTGCTCATGCTTACTGAACTTTTTAACCATATCTTGAACACTGGAAAGATGCCACACCAGTAGCGGCTTAACTTCATTACCCCTATTACCAAGGGAAGGGCAGTGTTCAAGATTGTGGTAGTTATAGGGGCATTAAACTTATGAGTCATACCATGAAGATCTTCGAGCGCATGATCGATCTCAGGGTCCGCCGAGGGACTATGGGCGCCATTTTCGAGGCATACAGGGTAAAAAGAAGAGCTCTGCATGTAGCCTTTTTAGATCTGCAGAAGGCCTTTGACTGTGTGCCTCGTCTGTCCATCTGGTGGTCATTTCGATCCAAAGGGATCCCTGAGGCCTATATTGAGATTATCAAAGACATGTACCACGATTCCACTTCTATGGTTAGGACTGCTGTTGGCGACACTAAACCCTTCCAGATTACAGTAGTTCACCAGGGCTCGGCTCATAGTCCGTTCTTATTAAATGTAGTGCTCGATACTGTCTCGGCCCACATCAAGGATCAGCCTCCATGGCCGGTGATGTACGCTGATGACATAGCACTCATTGACGAGAATTGACTGAGGGGGGAGCGGAAGTGAACCTCTGGAAGGGTACGCTTGAGATACGTCTTAAACTAAATGTGTCTGAATATATGGCCTGCGGGAGCCCGGACTCGAGCACTATCCTTATAGGTTCTGAGCCAGCCGTTAAGTCGGAAAAGTTCAGGTACCTTGGATCCGTTATGCGCGAGTCTGGAGACATCGATCACGATGTCCATAGCGGGATAAGCGCTGCCTGGGCCAAATGGCGGGAGGTCACTGGTGTGGTCTGCGACCGCAGAATACCGGGGGACCGCAGAATATCAAGGGAGGAATTATTCTCAAATTTAGAATAATTCCTCCCTTGACTGGGAATCAAACCTACATCTGTCACATTGTTTTTTTTAATTAACGATAATAACTATTCAAGAATATTTATCAAAAGAATAAATAATAGATTTTTATAGATGTTAATGTATTCATACTTGGATCAATAAACTCATTTAGGTATTATATATTAATTCTCTTTATATTTTGTTTTCCTAAAGAATTATTACTGAAAGCTATAGTTGTGCAAATTATATTTATTGTTATAAGTAAAAACGGAACTCTTATAGAATCACTTTGTTGTTTGTTTGTCTGTCTGTCAAGACCATTTATCTCATGATCATAAGTATAATTATGAAAATTAATACGCAGTGAGAACTTAAAATAAAAATAAAGGAAAAAATCTGCAAAGTGAAAATTTATAGATATTTCATAGAAAAAAAATATTACTAACTTATATTTGTAGTATATTTCATAAAAAATGAGTGGGTATGCCCAGAAAACTTAAGTTTGTCAACTTTTAAAAGCTGTACTTCCCGTCGACATACAATCCTGAAAAACGGAAGCCACGTTGGGCGAGTCCGCCTTGCACTTAATAGGTTTTTTTAATGCATCCTTTATGCCGTGTATACTATGGTAGTCAGAAGACATTCTGCTCAATTTTATAGTGTTGTATGACGAAACCCAAATTTTTTTACACCAAATGATAAAATTGCTGTAGAATGTACTCGGAGCAATAAATTGTATGAGCCTATACTCAAACGGTTTAATAGTAACCTCTGAAGAGTTCCAATATTCAGGTCCTGGCTCCATCATCACACTATATTTTATTTTCCCCTAGTCTAGTTATAACTGCTAAGTTTCTTGAGGATTACAATTACAATTGGTTTAAATTCAGATTATTAAATTATGTTTTATAGTTATCAAATCAGCTTCACGCTGTGTTCCGCACACAGCAGGGTAGGCAGAGGAAAGCTAGTGTTAAGACACTCCGTTCCCCACTTTCCGCCGAATTCTTGAGGCATACGCTATGCCTCCAGAGTTCGGTTGAGTGGCAGAATTTAACTCCTGTTTTGCCTTGACACCAGAGCGAAAAAATGTAAATATAAATTTAAATAAATATTTCATTTCCACGAATGGGGATCGAACCCACAACCAGTCGTGTTTACAGTCACAAGTTCTTTTTTGATATATAGTTTTTACACCTCAACCTAAAAAAAGTGTGTTCAAACATATTTGGTTTTCACTTAAATTACTCTAATTTAGACGTTATAGAGAGGAGTTTTTTATAATGCATTATTTTACCTTCATTTACGAAATTCTTTTCTTTACTTAACCAAATTTGAAATAATCCTTCTAATGCCTTCTTCATTTCTAGAACATACTTCAGTACGTTCTAGAAATTAAGCGATGATAGTTCTAGATCTAGATCTTTTTTGATGATATTCTATGTTTTGATACATTATTAGAAAATTATGGCTGTTAGGAGTACATGAAAAAAATATAAAATTACCATTTGACAAGAAGACTAAGACAATGCATGATCAGTAGCGGGACTCAACGCCGCGCCTTGTATTAAATCACCTAAATTTACAAAATTCCATCCTTAGCAAATCATCATCATCAGCTTTAGAATCACTAACAAATGATGAAAAGTTCATCAGATATTTAGATGAAATTGCGCATACATTACACAAGTTTAGGCTTAAAGGAATCCTACCTAAACACATTTAAAACTATATACTAATATCATCTTCAGAGTACGTGTTACATATCACCTGATGATAGACTAAGATCTTTTTATATATTAAGAGAGCGGAGTATCGACTGTTGTTGGTTTAATTCCCACTTGGGGAATGTATTATTTTCATTTCCTTGCTTTTGTAAGAAGACAGGTTACAAATAATGTTCGGTGAATGGGAAACAGATTGTCTTAATACTAAGTTGCGCCTTTGTGAAACTAAAACTTAATAACTTAACTTAGCTTCACGCTTTATCCCTAGCGGGGTAGTCAGAGAGAACGGAGCGCCAAACGCTACGGTCTCTACATACCTCTTTCGCCTCGTCCACTGTCATCAACCTCTTCATACATACCCTCCGGAGGCTCCTCATGCTTTTTACGTGACCTTCCTCCAGTATCTTTGATACTGTGTTTTCGAAGGTTTCCCCCGATCTCTCTCTTACCACTCACTTTTCCGTCATAAATCTTTTTTGCCATTCTTTTTTGCCAAACCAGCTGAGCACGTTCTTCTTCACTCTTACCGTGACATCCTCGCTAGTACCTGCCATTCTGTGTATCTCTTCATTGCGGATTCGATCAGCTAAGCTCACTCCGCATATCCTACGAAGAGATCACATCTCCACGGCATTCATCCTTCTTTCATTCTTCTTCTGTAATACCCACGTTTCGCTGCCGTATAACAACGTCGGTACCAAAACTGCATTGTGTACGGCCAAACGCGCAGCTGTGCTGACGTTTCGCCGTCTCATCAATGCAGCTAAGGCTCCGTTAACTCTGTTACCGGCAGCAATACGCCTTTCCACATCCATCTCGTATCTTCCATCTCTACTGAACATACTTCCCAAATATACCACTTCATTCACTTGTTCTAATATCTTACCATTTACACTGATTTTGCATTCCGTCCTTTCTTAATATCTTTCAAAAATCAGAACCTTTGTCTTATTCGCATTGAGCCTTAGACCATTATTTTCACACCCTTCTTTCAGAGTGGTGACCAATACCTGCAACTCGCATTTTGATGATGCAATAAGCACTGCATCATCTGCATACAGCAGGCAATTCACATTCAGGTCACCTACTTTCACTCCCATTTCACTTTGTTTCACTCCTTGGAGACAGCTATCCAAATACAAATTGAACAACCAAGCTGACATGGCGCAACCTTGTTTAACACCCGATCGGATGTCAAACCAGGGCGACATGCCAGCAGCCAGGCTGAGTGATCTCTGTAAAGAGACTTTACAGCCTGCAGCATGGGTCTGCTCACATTGTACCGGGGTAGTATCTCCCATAATTTCGCTCTTACAACTCTGTCAAACGCTTTTTCCAAGTCCACAAAGGCACAGAAAACTTTTTGGTTAACGGCCAAAAAATTTTCCGTGATCGGATGCGGAGGGAAAAGATCTGATCCATACACCCTCTTCCAGGTCTAAAGTCCCCTTGAGCCTCCCACAACAACCTTTCAGATCTCTCTTGCATTCTTCTCGAAACAAAAAATTACTAAATTACAAAATTTTACTTTTTTAGACAAATCATCATCGTCATCGGGTTCCGAATCACCATACAGTGATAAAAGTGATATATCCAAAAAGGATGATCCACCCAAAAGTAGGAAAAGTTCATCAGATCATACGGAAGAGAAGAAAAAAGTGGAGCCGAAACAAAGTGATGTTAGAAAGAGCACAGATAGTGCAGGTTCAAAGAAAAAAGACACTTATAGTGAACCGGAAGAAGGTATGTATTATTTTACTTATCGTTTAGAAGTTTTAATTTAAACTTTGAGATCAGTAGTTGGTTGCCTAATCCACAGTGTGCACCGGGCAAATTATGGACGTTTCTGTTTGAGGTTCTCCAACGCGATCTAATTAAAATGTAGTCTATTTGATTGCGATATTTGCATCTAGAGATGTCCAAGTGTATAGTATAGTATAGAATAGTGTTGAAATAGACTATAACTATCACTATGTTATTTTCAGTAGCAAACTGTATGAGACGTTCACATCTTTCATTGCGTGCCAAGTTTTTCGACACAATGGCCAAGCAAGCAAATTATCTATTAGGAACTTTTGTAATGGTGATTTCAAACCCTGAGTAGAACTTTTCCACAATATCGTCGCTGGCAGTCCTAGTGGTTGCACTACGGTCAGGTTTACTGGTGATGCTAAGCTTGACACTGATTATCAGGTCGTTTACTGCTTTTAAACCCATCGCACAGTTTCTCTGGTGTGCAGGTAGTAAAAAAAACGATTCCGTTCTGGCTGCTATTGTCATTTCTAGAAGAGTATACAGCAATGTAACGATATTAAGTTTTCCAAGGTTAGTAAGCTACGAACGTTCCAAGTCCTTATCCTTTGGATTTGACGCAACTTAACACGTATTCTAATAGCTGAATTTCCACAAAGGGGAGCTCTTGCTGCCCCATGGCCGATAGCATATTTTTCATGACGAGGTGTAAACATAGTTTTATCGGTATCCTTCTTACTCAAACGTCATGGATCGCCTCAGGTTATGGTTGTATGGATATTCATGTGCGAAGGTTCCTCTTACCATCAATTCTAAGAATTAATTAAAATGATTTTATTATTTGTTATTTTTTTGGATAAATTCTGGATCTGCCTCTAAAAGTCAAGGTCGACTAAGTAAGTAAAATAAGTTTTTTTGGCTTTAAAATATATTTTTTTTTATTTTTAGGTGAAGTTTCGTCACACTCATCGGACAATGATTCAGTAGATTCAGAGGAAGAATTCGACGATGGGTAAGAAATTATTTATTGGTCACCATTTTCTTTTTATATCAAACTTAAACTTACTATATGGTACTCTATTTTTTTTTATATATGGAAATAAAATAAAAATTGAGGGAACACTAAAGAGCCTCTATACATGACGCATTTTGTGTCATATGTGAGGTTATTATTTACATTTAATCAACAAATATTTCTCTTTCAATAAATTATTCCCATTTTTTTTTCTCGAACATTCGAATGCCATCTATAATATTCCAATTATAAGCTTTTTAACATTTTAAACAGTTACGATGAAAATCTAATGGGCGACGAAGAAGACAGAGCAAGACTGGCCGCCATGTCCGAAAAGGAAAGAGAACAAGAAATATTTAAACGTATAGAACGGAGAGATCTTATGAAAACTAGGTAAGTACAGAAAACACTACATCTATACTCGCTTCATTATGGCATGAGACAAAATGTAAACAAAAAAATCTGTTTCTCAAACTTTATTGTATTTTCTTTATTTGTATTTAATTTATTTAACTTGGAGTTTTTTATATACAGTATTATTGCTTGTTGTATTTGAATGTTATATATTAAATATCTTTGTATAAAATAAGAATAGCAAAAAAATAAAATGAAAATGTACAAGTTGTACTAAAAGTTACTTGACTATTAGGATAATAAAACTTAATATATCTATTATTCAATTATTTATCAGAAATCGGAGGATATTGAGGAACTGTCATCAATATTAATGACGAAACTGTTCACTATTATATATTAAATGAACAATTTTTTTCATCTTTTGCTCTTCTTTTATCACATGGTCAATGCAGCTTTGCCAAGCTTCTACTGTTGTATTTTTTATTGCATCGGCTAGTAACAATTTAATTTCATGCAGCTTAAAGCTTTTATTATTCATGTCAAAGTGCAAGCGTTGCTTGGTCCAGGTTAACTCATGTTCTAAAGTACTAGTATATAAATATCAAAATAACAAAAACAATACAAAATATAACAAAAACAGAACAACCAGAAAATAATTTTAAACTCAACAAAACTTTTCAGTTTCTTACTTAAAAAAAAACAACAAAAATATAAGTAACAACAGATTCATGAAAATTCAATGAAAATAACTTGAAATGGTGGATATAATCTGACGGATGACAAAATGTTCTAATATTAATAATATTAGAATAATAATGTTCTAATATAAATATTAATTACGAGATATAATTTATTTTTATAGTACTAAAATGTGTCTGAAGTTTGAGAAGAAGTTGACTTTTAGGTGTTTTTACATAACATATTTAAAAAATATTATTGAAAATAAAAAAAACCGGGTGCATACCAACATTTTTAAATTTTAAGTTAAAATATTCCTGGGCTTAAATATGAAAACAATCTTTATTTTTTATTATTGTTCTCTTTACTTACTACTTTTCGTTTTCGTTTCTTTTAACTTAATTATTTCTTTTTATTTACAGTTTTTTTTATACAGTGTGCAATTTTATAAAATTTGAAAATATAAATATTTAAATTATATTACGAAAATAATTGGATGTTTTAGGATAGAAAAAAATTGTGAATTTTGTAAAAAAAAAAAAATCCCCGCTTTACTGGTATTCAATTATAAGATAATATTATAATAAATTTTATGGCTATTTACAGTGTTATTAGCGAATTAATACTTAAAATATATATTTTTTTAATTAATATAATAACTCCATCAAACTTGTCATGTAAAAGAACCTTTTTTTGACATGTTTACCTTTTATCTCATGCCTTCGTGAATCGAGTATAGTACACTATGATGGACCACTATAAGTAGAATGTAACGTTTACTGTCGGAGACTGATACAAAACATCGAGGACTATGAAATATATATATACATATATATTTCATATATATGTATATATATATTTCATATATATGTATATATATATTTCATAGTCCTCTCATAACAAAATCGATATTTTTGGCGTTCAGTTCCGCCACTCAACACACAACTAGAATTCGATAAAAAATGGGGAACGGAACTGTCTTAATACTAGATTCTCAGGTTCTCTCTGCCCACCCTGCTAGGTGCGGTATACAGCATAAAGTTAAATAAAATCATTTTTTTTCATTCAGATGGGAAATCGAACGTAAGCTCCGTTTAGCGCGGCGTTCAGCTGCGGAACGGGGCGCCTCCCCCGGCGAGCTAGCGCGGCGCAGAGACGCGCGACGCAAGCGCAGGGACCAGAGGGCTCAGCGGGCTCTGCGGGAACGGGAGCGGGAAAAGGAGAGGGAACGCGCCAGGGAGGAGAGGGGTGAGTGGGGTTGAACCACCAGTTTCGTTATTTTCTTTATTTAATTGTATTTGGGGAATGAAGTTATTTATTTAAAAATATATAATGATTGTACATTATGTTGAAGAGTCAGTCACGATTCGTCATACTATAAGTTTATAAGCATAATATTAATTATAAGTTACCTAAAATGTGTTTAATTGTTATTATCCTTTTTATAGTAGAATCAGAAAAAGAAGAAGCAAAAGAACCCGAGAAAGAAAAAGAGAAGCCACCTCAAAGTCCCGGTGAAATACACGACGATAATAAAGATACAGGTGATATTAGGTTTTCCTAAATATTATAATAATTTAATTTTTTTTTATTTATATTATATTGAGGCCAGTCGTGGCACAGGGGTATAAAGTATGACTGTAAAATCGACTATTTGTGGGTTCGATCCCCACTCGAGGAAATGAAATATTTATTTACATTTATATTTTAATTTTTTCGCTCTGGTCTCGAGGCAAAGCGCGGCGTTGAGTTTCACCATGGGTGGCGCGCACGCAATGCCTCCAGAACTTGGCGGAAAGTGGGGAACGAAGTGTCTTAACGTTAGGTTCCCTCTGCCTACCCTGTTGTGTGTGGGATACATCGTGAAGCTGATTTGATTTATTTTTAGATAAAGAAAAAATATAGAAACTAAAAAGTTTTATTTCTCAACTTTGTATGTTAATATTTAAGACTAGTGTAGTAAGGCAGTGATAATTGAAATGATTGTGGGTTCAACTCCCAAAATAGAGAATAGAGAATTATTATCATTCCTCCCATTTTGATAGACAAAGCGCGGCGTTGAATTAACGATTATGACGATTTGAAACGTGCATGTGGTGCGTGAAAACGTCTTAACAATAAGTTTTTTCTGCCTATCACGCTTTATAGTATAAAGGAAAAAAAGGAAAATCTGGAAAATTGTGCAATGCGTGAGGAAGGGGATGTATTAACATTACCTTCCCTTTGCCTAACCCTCTATATGGGGCACAGCGTTAAGCTAAAAATAGGATAATTGTTAAGCAATAATTAAAAAAATATAAATAATATTCTACAGAACGTGACACAGAGAGATCGGCCTCGCCCCTATTCGGTGCCAAAACTGAACGAAAACGAAACGTCGACGAGTCGAGGGTCAACGCGATGGCGCTGCTGCGTGCGCAGCGCGACGCGCGCGCCACCCGCGTCGAGGTCAAGCAGAGGAAGCGGCTGGAGCAGGCCAAAGATGATGATGTCAGTTGTACTTTGTTTTGTTGTCTGACATATGTTTGTTGATCTGAGTGTCTGTGTATGTGTGTTTGACACCGTAACTCCTATATAAATAACCTATTAGATTTTTTTTTATTTTTATAGCAGAGTAGGCAGAGGGAACCTAATTTTAAGCCAGTCCGTTCTCTGTTTTCCGCCATATTTACGAGGCATTGTGTATTAATCGCGGAACTCAACGCCGCGCTTTACTTTGTTACCAGAGCGAAGAAATGAAAATATTAATAAATAATCATTAATTTCCCCGAGTGGCGATCAAACCCTCAACCGCTCGTTTACAGTGTCACGCTTGTGCCACTGCACTGCACTGCACGACAGCCTTGTATTCAAAAAATAATTAACTCTAACATTATATTTTAATGTTTTTGTAGGACGCCGACGCGGAACTTATAGGTGGTACAAGTAAACAGAGTGTCAAGTTAAAAGCTTCAGATATTTATTCGGACGATTCGGGTTCAGACTCAGAAGATAATAAATCACAAGGTGAGTTTGTTTATTTGTTTTTTTTTGTATTTTTTTTTTATTTTCCTTTATACTACATATGGTAAGGTAGGAATTTGAATTCCAGAAGAAGTCTGAATTCCAGACAGTAGTTGAATAGAGGAATTTATTACGGCATTATATAATGTTTTTAGAACAATAACAACAGAAATATTGTTTTACTTTTCTCGCTCGCTAATAACAAGACAAAGCGTTTCAACCTTCCACACTCAACGTCTTGAAAATTGAGCGATGCGTGGAGAACAGAATGTGGTAACCATAAGATTCCCTCTGCCTACTCTTCTATATGCGGGATGCAGCGTGAAGATAAAATTTTTATTTTTATTTTAACAGGTCGTAGAAGTTCTACGAGTTCTTCTTCATCCGACGCAGAAGAAGAAGAGAAAAAGAGGGAAAGAGAAGTAGTAGAAGTTAAATACGCTGACACAAGGGAACAAATTAATAAACTAAGATTGAGCAGGTATTATTTTTATCTTTTTTTTATTGAAAGAGGAATGAAATGTCTTGACACGATGTTCCCTCGCGTGAAGCTAAAATTTTTTTTTCTTGATAGGTTCAAGTTAGAACGCCTGGTACACCTCCCGTTCTTTGCGCGTGCTGTGACGGGCTGCTTCGTGCGCATCGGCATCGGGAACAACAACGGGAACCCCGTGTATAGAGTGAGTACACGCACATATATCTGTCTTCTTTACTCTTACTGCCTGTGTCTATGTTTGTCTCTTATTTCCGTGGACCCCCAATATTGTGTATAGAGTAAGTATGTAGTAGTAGTAGACTGTACCTAGATATCTGTCTATCATTATTACTTTTTATTGATATATTTGTCTCTTTCATTCTCCGTCAATCCTCAATATATGAACTAGATATAGAAACAAGTTGAGAATACAATAATTTAATGACTATTATTTTTCTTCAGGTAGCAGAAATAATAGATGTATACGAAACGGCGAAAGTGTATAACTTAGGCAACACTAGAACTAATAAGGGGTTCAAATTACGTCACGGCACCCAAGATAGAGTTTTCAGATTGGAATTTGTTAGCAATCAGGTAAGAAAAACAACATTTGTATAATATGTGTAACATTTTCATTTTAGTTTCTCATATCGATATGTAACAGAGTAGGCAAAGTAACGTATTTATTTATTTTTTACCTTAAACTGGTAAAAATTGATACACATTCAGTATTTTTAAACATTTTTAAAGTGTTATTCCACACTTAGGAAAGAAAAATACTTATTTAGAAAACGTATAAAAATTTGAACGCAGCGGGACTCGAACCCGCGCCTCCTGGAAACCGACCAGGCGCTCTGACCACTAAGCCAT
>JAAIXJ010000017.1:21996-137043 GCA_013403705.1 Heliconius hermathena | reverse complement strand
TAAGTTGTAACAAGCGTATAAAAATTTCGACGTAGCTTGGCGAGAACGCATGGCTTAGTGGTCAGAGCACCTGGTCGGTTTCCAGGAGGCGCGGGTTCGAGTCCCGCTGCGTTCAAATTTTTATACGTTTTCTAAATAAGCACATTCAGTATGTTTGTATTTTTTTTCTTTTATAAAACTTTAAAATTTAAAATTATTGCTATTAAACTCAAAAAATCTAATTTCATATCAACATTCATACACATGTTCTCTAAAAAAATACATTTCAGTAACTAAGGCTAAGACTTAAACTAATTTTTGTTATTACTACTTTTATTAATCTTCTTCTTCTTCTCTTCTACAGTTCTTGTTATATATTTTTGAACATGATTTTAAGACATATGCGTTTTGGCCGCCAGAACGCAACTCCACGCTTTGTGTGACGAGAGCGGGATAATTAAAATAATGTAAATAATTTAAATTCGTCGCGCCGGTCGTGGCGCAGTGGCACGAGGTGTGACTGTAAAACCGACTGATTGTGGGTTCGATCCCCACTCGAGGAGATGAAATATTTACTTAAATTTATATTTCCATTTCTTCGCTCTGGTGTCGAGGTTAAGCGCGGCGTTGAGTTCTGCCACTCAACACGCAATGCCTCCAGAATTCGGCAGAAAGTGGGGAACGGAGTGTCTTAACACTAGGTTCCCTCTGCCTACCCTGCTGTGTGCGGGATACAGCGTGAAGCTGATTTAATTTTTATTTTAATTTTTAATTTAAATATAATCTTAAATTTACTTAACTTCACACTTTATCCCTAGCGAGGTAGTCAGAGAGCACAGAGCGCCAAACGCTAGGGAATTAAATATAATCATTCCCCCGAATAACAATTAAACCCATATCACATACTCAAAAGTATTTATTTTAGTTATTGAAATGTATTTTTTAGAGAACATTTGTATGAATGTCGATAAGAAGTTTGAATTTTTGAATATACTTAGCTTGTATATATATCAATTTATTTTTTAATATTTTTTTTATGTTTTAGGAATTCACAGACAATGAATTTCAGAAATGGTACAAAGCAATCAAAGACGCGAACAAAAAACCACCCACAATGGATTTTGTTAGGAACAAAATAAATGAAATTAAAGACGCATTAATGTATGAGTTTAAGGTAATGTCTGTAATGTAGGCTGAGGGAACCTAGTGTTAAGACACTCAGTTTCCTGTCATCACCCAAATTCTCAAGAAATTGCGTATTGAGTGGCAAAATTTGGCGCTTTGCCTTGTTATAAGAGCGATGAAATGAAAATATTAAATATTCAATTCCACCGAGGGAGCATCGAATTCACAACGACAGTGTATATCGAAAAAATACAATCGTTAGGTCGTTTAAACACTGTTCCTCTATAGCTCCATATATTTACATATGTGTTCTTGTATTTCCTACAAAAAATGCTATGAATTAAATACAAACTTGACTTCTCACTAATTTTATTTTGATATTCTTTTCTAGATAGATTTACCTATCTGAGATATGTATTAAATTATTTTTTCTACTTTACAATAATTGGAGGTAAAGAATTTTTAGATTTTTTTCATTTTTTATATTATTAATCTATATTTTATTTCTTTTAACAGGAAGAAGATATAGAGAAGATAGTAGCTGAAAAAGAAAGATTCAGATCACACCCAACGAACTACGCCATGAAGAAAACCCAATTGATGAAAGAAAGAGATGTCGCACAATTACGGTATTGCCATATATTTTTTAGTTTTACATATATCCCGCACAAAGCAGGGCAGGCAGAGGTAACCTGCGAACCTAGTGTTAAGATACTCTGGTACCCATTAACATTTTCCACAAGACATTTTCCATTTCCCAGTCGACGCCGAATTTTGAAGGCATTGCGTGTTGAGTGGCGGAACTCAACGTCACGCTTTGTATCATTACCAGAAAGAAGAAAGGAGAATATTAAATATGTGATTTCCTCGAGTGGAGATCGGACCCACAAGTCCCTACACTTTGATTTGATTTGATTTGTCTAATTAATAAAAAACAATCTATTTATTTAAATTTTTATAATTAAACAATTACAGTGGCGACGAAGAACTAGTAGCGGATTTGAACGCGAAACTACAGGAGTTGGAAGAAAGGGCCAGCGCTTTAGATAAAACTAGAACATCCTCCATACAAAGTATTTCATATATAAATAATAGGAATAGGAAATTAAATGTGGAGACTGCTGAGAAGGCTATAATGGAGGAGGTAATATTTTTTCTTAGCTTCACGCTTTATCCCGCACACAACAGAGTAGACAGAGGGAACCTGGGAAGCTAGTGGTAATACACTCCAGTCTCATTAGGACACTTCTAATATCCACTTACCGATAAATTCTCGTGATGCATGGCGAAACTCAACGCCGTGTTGCCAGAACGAGGAAATGTGTTTCTGAGTGTAAACGTGACGATTGTGGGTTCGATTCTCATTCAGAGAATTGAGTTATTTTCATTTCCTCGCTATGATTAATACGAAGCTTGGTATTGAGTTTCGTAACTCAACACGCAATGTCTGTAAAATGTACAAAAAATCATGATGATTAGTTCCAACTAGATCAACATCTTTTAAAAGAAAAACATGGATAAAGTTATCGGCATATTGTGATATATATTTGTAAAATAATATTGAGTCGATATTAAATTGTGTATTTTTTAATGTATTTTGTGTATTTCCCTTCTCCAATAGGACGCGACGTAAAAAGTTCCGCTTTTTCAAGATATCATTATTTTAAATATATGTATTTTTTTAATTAACATGTTCTTTTCTAGATAAGAGCGAATAAAGGCAAGAAGCAGGACGATCCCTTTACTAGACGACACACTAAGCCCGTTATGAACTTCAAGTCACACCAAGGGAATAGGTCGCAGGTTCGATTTTAAGTAATTCACGCGCAGCTTCGCCCGCTTAAACTTACTGTTATATTATACACAAATTATAGAAACTTTTTACTTATATTGCAGTGGCGTAGCTAAGGTATTTGCTGCCTGGTGCAGCTTAGGCCTGATGCTCTTTAAAATGGTCAAAATAATTTCAGATTTCAAAACACAGTAGAGTAGATATATAATTTTTTTTTGCTTCAAAATTGTAATAACTGTATAAGTTACAACATTAGATAAAATTAAAAATTAAATTAGCTTCACGCTGTATCCCGCACACAGCAGGGTAGGCAGAGGGAACCTAGTGTTAAGACACTCCGTTCCCCACTTTCTGCCGAATTCTGGAGGCATTGCGTGTTGAGTGGCAGAACTCAACGCCGCGCTTAACCTCGACACCAGAGCGAAGAAAATGGAAATATAAATTTAAGTAAATATTTCATCTCCTCGAGTGGGGATCGAACCCACAACCAGTCGGTTTTGCAGTCACACCTGCTGCTGCGCCACGACCGGCCTCATTAGATTTTGGTAAAAATTATTGCAAACATTTAAAAACGGACATTACGCGCTTTTTGACTAACAAAGTCATTAATCACATTTTCAACATCAATAGTATCGACTAGTTCATGTTCGATTGACATGATACCGAGATTGTATTTTTCTTTTTCATTCTCTCATTTTTCTTGTACATTTCTTGATTCTTGATTGAAAAAAAATTAGAAGAATTGATCGTAGATTGTGATGCCCCTTTCGTTTTGATACCTGGTGCGACTGCACCGCTCGCACCCCCGCAACTATGCCACTGTTATATTGTAGCCTATATGTAAATCTCATTTACTATTATTACTGTAAAGTTGCATCTGAATACGTTCAGTAGTTTTTGAGCGGAAAATCATGAGACGTTATAGTGTATACTGTCCATCTCTTCAAACTTTGATTTATATAATTTTTCTAATTATTCATTGCTGCCAGAATAAATTGTGGTTTTGATAAAAAAAACATGTTGTTAAATTTATATATTTTATAGGAACTAATGAAAAATGAATTAGCGGCGGCGGAAGAGAGGAAGTTAAGGGAAGAAGAAGAGAAAGCAAATAAAGAGAAACAGGAGAGAGATCGATTGGTGGTAAGAGATGGTTTTTATAAATAAAGTTATTTGGTTCTTCTCTTTTTTGGTTTAGAGTCACAGTCATAGTAAATTGTGGTTGTGAATTCGATTTTAAATCAGAATATTTAAAATATTTTGGTTTATCCCAAATAAATATAGTGATGAGCTCTCCCATTGAACTCTTGAAAAAAAATTCATACATAGTGTGAAGAAGATACTCCATTCCCATTTAAACACTTCCATTTCCCCACTTTGTATCGAATTCTGGAAGCATTGTGTTCTGTATTGAATGGCAGAACTCAACGCCGCACTTTACTTTGTTACCAAAGCAAGATAAGGCACAATATTAAATATTACATTTACTTTAGCGGGAAACGAAACCTAATAATAACAATTTAATAATAACTAATTAGATTTTTTTTTTAGCAACAACCAGAAGAAGAAACAAGTAGTGTAAAGGAGAAAACAACCACTTCAGATAGCAGCAGTCTCTATTCTCTACACGATTTCGATATTAATATTGAAATCGATTTACCAATACCCAGTAAGTATTATTACATTTTTACAGTACGGAGGACAAGTTGTGGTCGCCCTGAAGTTAGGCTTTCTAAACTTCCACTATGTTGCTTTTCTTTTAATTGGAAAGACTCTCAAAAGTAATGAAAATTTTAAAACCAAATCTGTGCAGCTATCTATAGATAACTTCAGGGCAGGCACGACTTTGAGACCACACTACTATAATTTTATACTTTTTTTCTTAATAAATCAAAATATTAGTGGCTTTTTATATTATCTATTATATTATATAGTACTAATAATCTACACGCGGCTTCACCTGCTTGAGCTTATTGTTATATTAATCAAAATAATAATCAGCTTTATGCTGTGTCTCGCATACAGCAGGGTAGACAGAGGGAACCTAGTGATAAGAAATTGTAAAAAAATATTTCATAAATAGCATTCTGTCTCTTCCAGACGATAATTCTTAGTTATTTTCTTGGGTAGCGGAAATTTGTAAAAACCTCCCTACAGAGATGCTAACAACATAAATAAGTTGTAACAAGCGTATAGAAATTTCGACGTAGCTTGATGAGAACGCATGGCTTAGTGGTCAGAGCGCCTGGTCGGTTTCCAGGACGCGCGGGTTCGAGTCTCGCTACGTTCAAATTTTTATATAATATGTTTTCTAAATAAGTATTTTTCTTTCCTAAGTGTGGATTAACACTTTAAAAATGTGAAAAAATGTTATATAACTTAATGTTATATTATACCCAAACTACACAAATTAAAACAAATATTTATTTCTACTCTTACGATTTGATTCTCATCTATTTCCATTGGTTGGCTGTTTCTTATAAAGATAAGATGGTTATTGTAAAAAAACTTAACAAATTTATGTTTTTTATGTTTTTATTATGTGCAATAAAAATATATATACAATTTTATACAATTTAAATAATTTTTGTTTTTTTTTACAGAAACAGTAACCTCTCAACCAAAACAAATAACTACAAGAGTTAAAGAATCTGGCCCAAAAAGAGCTCTAAATCTCGACGAATATAAGAAAAGGCATGGACTTATTTAATTATATTAATAATTACAATTTACAGTTATTATTTATATATTATTATAATAATATATTAATAATGATTATTAGGAATTATATTATTACTATTGTTAGGCAATATATTGTCTTTGGTCAGTTGATCGATTTATTTAGTTATCTGTCGGAATATAATGTATATATCTTTCATACACAATGGAAATTTGATTATCCGGCCCTCATTGATACGGATTCGGTATTATCCGGTTTTTATTATTGTTAATAAAAAAATTAAAATACATTAACACTAAATTTAGTTTTCGATTTAAGCCTAGTTTCTATTCAAACGTGGTCTTCATGCATTACACAATAATTATTTAATCTTTTTTTATTCACATGTTTAATTGTGATCAATCGACCAATGGCCGTGTTAATTTAATAAATATTGAGTATCTTCTCCCTTATATATAAAGATAAATAAAAAAAACATATTACGTAATATTCCATACATAATTTGTTTAAAAATAATTGTTTCATACAAAATAATAATATGTAGAACAAAAATAAAAAGTATAATTTTAAACGTTTTTCCTTTTAATTGTGATAATTTTGTTTCTTTTGTAATTTTACAATCCTCTTTGACTAATATTTTATTAATGTTTATAAATTTTTGGAACAATTGAATAGTCGAGAGAATAGTATTTAAAGATTTTATTTTAATAAATACGGCGCATTTGAGAGCTATTATGAAATCATAGTGAAAAATATTTTTAAAAATTATATTATAATTGTCTATGCCTCCTTTTTAAAATATTTTATTAAACTTTATTAAAATATCTGTTCTTTGTATGAAACAATAATATTTTGAATGTATGTTAAATACAAATTACTCAGAAATCTATATTTCAATTTCTTTCTAAATACATTAAATATTATTATACTTTTAATATTGTTTTATTAATTTAATACTGACAAACTATGTTTTATATTATTTTTAAATGTGAACAAAAATATAACAGAATCGATTCCAAGTAAATATTTGACTATTAAAGTCTTATGTATATAATTTTTTCCATTTTTTTCTTTTTTTTATTAACTTTCATTGTAAAATTAAAAAATGGAATGTATAAAAATAACAGCAATAGTTATAATTTATTATCTACTTTAATGTATTTTTTTCTATGTAATATAGACATATAAAGAATTCTTAGTAAGAAATGTAAATTCGATTTCCCAATTGAAGTAAATTTTATAGATATTTTGAATTAGCTATTTAAATTATCTCTAAAATGTTGTATCAAGAAATATTTTTATCAGAATCATTATAAAAGTAAAATCGAATCATATGTTTTGAATATATAATAATCGTTAAATATGACGTCACAAGTTCGTATTATTACTATTTTTAAAAAAAATTTAGATACTGTTGCTATTAGAGCAGTTCTCGACTGTCTGAACGGATCCTAACGCCGCGCTATGCCATGACATCAGATCTAGTAAATTAAAATATTAAATATTTTATTTCCTCGAGTGGGAAGTCGCACACTTGTGCCCCTGCGCCACGACCTTACTGGCCTTATTTATGTTAAATAAGTAAAATATATCTTTCTCTATCAATAAACCTTTATTAATCACTTTAAATATTTGAAACTTTAGTTTTTCTAATTTATTATTTAGCTTAAATATTAAATATTGTAAAGGTATGTAGGTTCGATTCTGCATTAAGAATTCTTTATATGACATATACATATAGTTATATTAATAATATGAATATAATAGACAAATTCAAGTTACGTAATGTTTAAAATTCTTCTGTTTTCATATCATTATTTTTATTATATTATATTGTAATATTACAATTTTGTAAATAATTAGAAATTGAAAGAACATTTTTTTTGTAACGGTTTAATTGTTAAATGGTCTAATGCATTTTTTTTATTTTAAACGCTGTATCCAAGGCCACTTCGTTCTCCGGAACCTAACGCCGCGATTTGTATTTAACCGATATGAGAAAATTTGTAGAGTAACTCGAGGAAATGTGACTTTAAATTCCGCCATATAATTCTTAATGTCAAAGTTACATCAGTTTCTAGTATATAATTTTTTACTAAAGCTTAGGCCATTTTCCTATAAAGATCGCGTTAGCTAACGTTTTGTAGATATAATATGTATGTTACACTATTATTGTATAATCCGCCTTTTTGTGTTATTTCATGAAAAATCACTAAAAAATCACCACGTTTAAAATTTTGAACGATTGAAAATTTATATAAATTTTCTGTTTTTTTTATTTTTATTATTTAAATGCTAATTAATTTGTACTGTGCTAGTTAAGTTTTTAGTTAAATTTGAAGTAATAAGTAAATATTTAATTAGAAATAACATGTCTACACTGTTTTTTTAATATATTAAGTATATATTAATAATTAAATATAACAAAATTTTCAACATGATAGTAGATTGAAATAAAAATATGACACACGCGACATACACGCGACTCAATCGTGGCTTTGCCTGCTACAATTTATTATATTATAGCCAAATTATACAAAATGTTTGCATAAATTGTAGACTATGTGTGAATAATACAACTTTTTCTGACGTATAAGTTGTATTATTGTACGGACGCGCGGAGCTCTCTCGCACAATGGAGGACGAGGCATCTGTTGATTTACTAATTGACGCAATTTTACCTTAATGAGTTTTTCTTTTGGTGATATGCAATGTCTTATAGTACCATCTGTAGTTGTTGCAAATCTTTTTCAACGCAGTTAAAAAAAGTAGTATAAAAAAAGTCAAAGGATGCCATCGACATCCTAAACTACTTCAAAAAGGGACCTTCGTGTAGTCTTATTGCGGGATATAAAGTCACAAGCAGGCTTAAGAAAGTCTTTGACCTAAAATAGGGTGACCCCAGTATCGTGTTTAGTTTCGACGACGACGTCGCAGTTTGCGGTATAAAACCCACAAACAAACACACACAAACCTTCATATTTATAGTATTAGTAGGATATGTTCTGGAAATCAGTACATAATGTTTTTTTTAATAATCAATGGAAGCAATATAATTCTAAATTTACAACTAATTTGTCCCCAATAATTTAATTGTTTAATGCCATCTGTAAAACGAATTTGTAACATAAATTTCTGCAACTTCTAATTGTTTTCAAGGTCAAAATGACTACAAAAAATCTATTCTAATCTATCATAATTTGTCAACAAATTTATTTTTTTCGCGTTATGCTATTTTTATTCTGAAGATATTATGCGGGTGCATTACATCCTCAGAATAATAATGTTTTTCACTATTCAACACGCAATGTCTAGATATGAAAAGAAAGCGTAGAACGGAGTATCTTAACACTAGTTGTTTCCACTGCCTACCCTGCTATATAAATATATTTAAAAATAATTTCAATATTATCAATACAATGTAGACATGTTTACTTCATATAATGTAAAGTTGATTATGTTTAAAAGCCATTATAGCTTCGTGATAAGGAAAAAATTGACAAAAAAAATTAAAAAATAACAAATATGGCCGAAATTATTGCATATTTGTACTTAAATAAAAAAAATACTGTATTTTCTTTGGTAGTATCTTGTTTTGGCGGGAAGTTGTATATAACTGCACTTTATTCTTAATAAATGCAGGCTTAAAACCCGTTTTTCAACAAATAATATAATGTGACATAATTTTGAAATATCGAAATGAACAATTTTTTTCTGTTAAATTAATTGTTGATCTTAGAAATATTATTTAGAGTTCTTAATCATTATTTTACTGTTTTTTAATTTTGTTTAATGTTCATAATTTCTTGTGCATAATGCTCTCCCTAAATGTGATAAATACGATAGATAACTGTAATAAAGAAAATCTACATACATTTTCCAATTTTACACTCATATTTCATGTATAAAATAAATACTGACGCGTCTATGCTTCCATTGTAGGAATATACAGGTTCGATTCCATCTGATAACTATTAGATAACTTACTAGTATGGTATCTAAAGGATTCTTACTGATATCTGGATGATTGGATAAGTTATCGGTAACTTATAATTTGGAAGGACCTTAGTGTAATTTAGTATAGTTTTATTTATTTTTTCAATAATGAACAATACCTGCGCCGTACGATGGGCTCGAATTGCTTAATAAATTTGTAAAGCAATTATATGTTATTTTATTTTTTTGACTTTTCTTTACATTACTTATTCAGCGTGGTGGGCAAAACCCTTGAAAATTTCTCTGACCTTTTTTTAGAAAGTTTCAACAGAGATTAAAGTTGCTTGAACTTTATCAAGCATCCAAGATATATAAATATGCAAGGTTAACTGACGTAAATTAAAATTTAAAGATGTAACAAGGAAATAACACATCAAATTTGTGAGCTAAAATGAATATATTACTAAATATCAGCCAAAAAAATATCATAAAAATTACAAAACTTTCAATAGCACAGTCTTAATGGCTTCACCGGTCACGGCGTCTTTGACTACCACCCTGGGATCTGTGAACTGAACGAAATCTATCACCTCAGATGTATGGACCACAGTCTTTAAGCCGCCTGAAGCCAAAATATTGTTTATATTGACCGACCAGAATTTGTGGCCCTTGTATAATTTGTCGAAATTCATAGCAACGGAACCTTCTAAATTGGTTTCATAATCCACTCTGATAACCATTTCTTCCTTAGTTACGTATAATTCAGTCAAAACTTTCTGTTTTGGGGCTAAAGTCAACTGGACTTGTGAACCAATGGTCATTGGCATGTATTTGTCGGTATCTTCGCCCCATTTTGATAGAAAAGTTAGGAAGCTAGGCTCGGTCTTCATATCAAACACGTATAAAACGTCCTCGACGTCTAACTTGCCGTCGCTGTCCCATTTGGAAGAAACTGCGTTTGTTACGTATTCAATCATCTCGGTGTTAAAAGATTTTTCTGTACTACCCTCATTTAAGAAGTCTTTTGTTTTTACTAAAACTGGTTCAGATTTTGCGGACAAAATTGCAGCTTTTTGGGGTAAAACGACGCGTCTTATCTGTTGCCAGTTCATAGTCTTGAATAAATCACCCCATGGCGTCGGGCTTTGTAGATACACGTTGTCGGGAATCGAACCGAAATATTTCGCAATAGTTTGCTTTACCTTCTCGTCTGTTAGACCGAACGTATTTCTTTCTTCTTCAGTTATTAAATTGGTGACACTACCAGAAATGTGGACTTCACGTTTATTGTCGTTACTTGTTGATATATCGACATTTATTTTGGCGTATATTGTAGGTATTATTAAAAATATTGCAAGTAATTTGGCAACCATTTTGATTTCCCTCTTTTGAGGTTACCTTGAAGGAAAAAAATAATAGTTAAAATTTATTATTTAAGGCCAGTCGTGGCGCAGGGGCACAAAGTGTGACTGTTAAATCCACTGGTTGTGAGTTCGATCCCCACTCAAGGAAGTGAATTATTTCTTTATATTTATATTTTCTTTGCTCTAGTGTCGAGGCAAAGCGCGGCATTGAGTTCCGCAACTCAACACGCCAAGCCTTCAGAATTCGGCGGAAAATGGGAAACAGGATACAGCGTGAAGCTGATTTTAAAATTAGATACCTCGACGTGCGCGAATTTAAAAGCTTAACAAAATAATTATTCTATGTAATGTAAGTGAATTGGGTATGTGTATTTTAGAGAAATGTCGAGGATATGGGTTGTTATTCCGATTCACGCTTTATCCCTCATAGAGCACGGATGAGAAAACATTATGACAAGACACTCTGTTCACCATTTTCCGTTCGTAACTCAATGTGACGCTTTGTCTTGCCGAAACCGGGACGTGACCATAATTTATTTCCCAAGTGGGTGTCGAATCCACAACCGTCGCGCTTACAGTCAGACGCTGCGACACAATACCCTCAATTGATAATAAAAGGTTAAATATCATTTTTTTTTTTTTAATTTTTTTTAATATCTAAAAATACGATAAAAAAACTTGAATACAACGAATTATACTATTTATAGTAACAATTACAAATAAAAATACCAATATATTATAAAAAATAATGATAAAAAATACTAGTACTCACCAAATAAATGAAGGTATAACAAACAATCTGTGTCGATAGTATATTCTTTCTTTGATCACTTTATATACTTCTTTTGTCCGAAAGTACAGTCAGGTGCGTATTTATTATGAATACGTAAAGATATGAAAAACAAAAAAAATCTATAGATATACTTTCATCAGCTTCACGCTGTATCCCGCACACAGCAGGGTAGGCAGAGGGAACCTAGTGTTAAGACACTCCGTTCCCCACTTTCTGCCGAATAAACTTTCAATCTATTAATATTTGATTTTTTTTATTTTATTATACAATAACAACAATTTTAATACTATATATGTAATGGTACATTATATCTAATATTTTAATTTCTTAATTAAGTGTATTTTCTAATGAATTATTTCTTTATTTAGTGACTTGTTTGAAAATACGATGATTGTGAGTTCAAGACACACTCGGAGAGATAATATACGTTTTTATAATTTTAATTTTCTTCGATAACTAAATAAAAAAAATACACAAAATGAATTTCTTAACACTAGGTTCCCTCTGCCTATCCTGTTATGTGCGAAATACATCGTGAAGCTAGAAAGAGAAAATGTAAATATGTATCTATGTAGACTTATTTCTTAAATTCAAACAATCAAAAATCTATTTAGAAAAATATAACACATTAAGATTTAAGAAAATAGTTAACAATATATTAGATCGACTGTACTTAAATCTTTAGTTTTCTGCCAAAACAGCAAATCGACACTTTGCGTCAATAACTTAAAAGTGACCTAGAAACCGCACGCGGTCTACATCAGCCTATTTTACAGGCTTACAACACGTACGCTAGGAAATATATGATAGACTTAATCATTTGTTTTAAGTCTATCATAGTTTTATAAAGCTGAAGAGTTTGTTCGGTTGAGCACACGTAGCTCAGAAACTGTATAAACCGCTCTCAACTCTGAGATTGAACTTGGGATCACATTTTCATTCATAGATTATAATGAGCGAATGAAAACGAAATCTCGAGATGGTTCTCAGAGATGAGAGCGGTGTATAAATACGGGTCTTAGACTTATTTGGCCACTTAGAATATGTCATACACATCCCTTAGTTACTAATAAAGTACCTATGTTCTGAAAAACAGTTAAAACGAGGCGTCCTCAATCATATGCGAGAGATAACTTAAAAAAATTTAAGTTGTCTCTAATACAAAAAAATGCAAACCAATATCAGTTTGCAATGTATGGATATTGTCTTTAAAATTACGTTGTTATTAGAACACGAAAATAATAGAAATTAGTAAATACATAAATAATTGAATAGTCCCAGCAGGCCAAGCTAAGAGCATTATAAATTTATACATTATGAATGATATCATTCTGCTGAGTGGAATTGAACGACGACCACAGCGCACACAGTTGATTACTGTACACCAGTAATGACTTTTTTCATCTAATAAATTATCATATTATATTATTACTAAAATATTGCTCATTTAATATGATTTATTAACTATTTTAAAGAACCTAAAAAAATTAATATACAATATACATTGTGTAAATTATTTTTATATGTTATTTGTATAACTTAAGGGCCCCTTTATCTCAGGAACGTTTAGAGATGTAGGGTTGAAATTCAAACCATATACTCAGATCTACGGCCCCATGATTTACTGATAAAAAATATATTTCTGTATTTACTTAGAAAAAAGATATGGCATAAAGGGAATCAAAATTCATAAGGTACCGGTTGACCTAGAATTATAAAATATGACAACTAGCATCTACAGATAGTACTAGTTTAGGAAAAAATCTGAAAACTATACATTTGTGATTAAGTCCTAAAAAATAATTGCCTAATAAAGAGGGCAAAATTTGGTATTAAAGCCGCCAGTTCAAGTGCGGTATCAAATGAAAGGGCTCTGGCTAAGTTAAGCTTAAATTTCAGAAAAAGCTCTATTCAATCCTCCAATTTTAGTACAAGCGCAAGCCAGCAATGACTCGCGCTTGTCCAGTTTTTTTTATTAAGACTGTTCTCCATTCCTTCCGCCGAAAATTAAATTCCGCCGAAATTTGGAGGCATTGCGTGTTGAGTGGCGGGACTGTCGCTATTACAGTCACATTTTGTAACACCGCGTCACGACTATTAATTACTTAACTTTTTTCATAGAATGTAGAATTTAGAAACATTTTTAGAGAAAATTAACCTAATAATATCTATATTTATTCGTAATGAGAATAAGTCACAACTTAGATTGAAATTAACTAAATTGCACACAAATAAAACATAACTCTAATTTTATACTAAATTTATTTAATTTTTACACTAATTTTACAATGATTCAATATAAATTAATTTTACAGTGATTCATGATTCATTGAACTAGTTCAAAAGTATTAAATCATTCAAACATTACATATACACTAAAATTAAATACTTATATTATTATTTACATTGTAATTAATTATTTATTATAATAATGTATAAGTTTGGATATTCATACAAAATGTATAAAAATCAAACATTATCTAGTAAATAATAAAAATAATTAATAAATACTAAATAAAACGAAAATGTATACACATTGTTATTTCTGATTGAAATACTATTATAAAAAGTCTATTAATATATTTCAAGATTCTTAATAGTTTTTGAAGCTATAGCAAAATAACTGGAAAGCAATGTTGGCACAAATAATAATTAAAAAGTATATATAATTTTTATTATAATATGTAAAAAGTATAAAATTAAATTAAAAATATATAATATATATCCAATTCCTAGCTTGAGTATTTATATACATTTATAGACTGAATAATGTTTTTTTTTTGTATCTAATGATTCTCTTTCGTTGTTACTTCGATCTTACTTCATCAATATTTATGCCAACATTGATTCCAAAATAAAACAAAAATATAAATAAAAGCTGTTCTTATAAGCCATGTTTATATTTATTGCAAAGAAATATACAAAATATCTATCAATTACTTAATATTCAAGAATCAATCAAAATGAAAGTATTCTAAATAAATAAAACTAACTTTCATTTTATTTATTAAATACTATACAAGTGACTAAAATATATAGACGTTTTTACACTAACTGGTAAATGTAAAACGTTTAAATGTAAAACCTACTAGTTGTATCTACTATTATGAAAAACCAGATGTATTTTATATAATCACATGCTTACCTCATTTTTAAGGTATAATACATTATAATACAGGGGGGTTTGTATATAATTTTAGGTAGAATGTTGACTCTATTTAATATAAAAAATGTGATGAGAGATAAATCGATTTTTATGACTGAAAATCAACATCGACCAAAATAATAATTATTATTTTTGTTGATAAAAACATAATAAAGCTTTAAAAAATATCCATAAAATATTCAAATTTACAAAGATTTTATATATGTACTGTACATGTGCTAAAGGATGTTCATGAGAACTAGAAAGAGTACCGTATTAGGTGGTCATTTGAGATTATAAAAGAGTTATAATTACACATCGGAGAATAAAAAATTGTCAAAATGACCAAAAATTCTTAAAATTTACAAATACCGTCACGTATGATGATACTGCAGGTGAGCTAAGGGATGTTCGTAGAGGGGGTAGAGCGGCGCCGCGTGGGCCCCCGCGTGGGGCGCGTCACTGTCGTCGTCGGTGGATGAATCCAGTTGCTTATCGCCCGTGCCGCCGCTGGAATTAAACAAATTAACATGTTTAATAATAAAATATTGATTATTTTTTATTATATTGTGGCAGGTTTCAAAAATATTTGATTTTCTTAATTTAGAACGTTGTAAAAATAGAAAATGTATATAGATAGTTAGTTATACTCTGTAGTCCGTAGCTCAGTTCGTGTTTATGAATTCAACATCACGCCCTACCGCTAGCGAGGATATAACAATAACTTAAATATTGTAATTATTTCGAGTGGGAATCAAACCTACCATAGGGGTGTTTGCAGGCAAGCGCTGCTTTGGTAACGGCGACCTACCTGCCTACGGCGACGTAAGGTATTTAATAAATACCGATTGTTATTTTTCATTTCAAATAAAACAATACATATAGCCTTTTGAATATGAAATATGTATAGGTATTTAGTTTTAAACTTCCAGTTCGAAGACAGTCGTGGCGCAGGGGCACTAACGTGCAACAATAAACGCAACAGGTTGTGGGTTTGAATATAATATTTAATAATTTGATTTCCTCGATCTGATGTCGAGGCAAAGAGCGGTGTTGAGTTCCGCCACTTAACACGCAATGGCTCCAGAATTCGGTGGGTATAGGGGAACAGAAGTGTCCTCATGAGAACGGAGTGTCTTAACATTAGGTTCCCAAGTTTCCTCTGCTTACTCTGCTATGTGCAAAATACAGTGTGAAAAATAAAGCCTCCATAATATATAATTTGCATTTACACTGTGATCTACGCATGATAAAATACCATTTCTTTGTATTAAATTAAATATTGTAGAATTGTATAGTTTGGTTGACTGCGCTAATCTTGGGAACTACTGGTTTAATTTTTTTTGGTTGGATAGTCCATTTATCGAGCAATCGAATCGAAATCGAAATCATTCATTCACTACAGCAGATCATGTTCATCACTTCGGTAACCCACGCAAAGTGGGCGAAGTCATCATCGTCAATAAACAATAAGCTTGGAAACGACTCCGACTCAAATTGCATAAACAATAATTATAATTACGACCAGGACCAGGCCAGTCGTGGCGAAGGGTCACAAGTGTGTGTAAACGCGGGCGGACCCACAAGGTTCTATTCGAACGGCAGTTCTTAACATTAGGTACCCTCTGCATACTATGCGGGATACAGCGTGAAGCAAAAAAAACCAAACAATCAACAACTTCCAAATATAACTTAAATTTAAATAAACTGCATTTAATAAAAAAATGCATTTTCAAAACTATCAAAGAAGTAGAAGAAGCCCCAGTATCGTATTTCGGTCAATACATCGCTCACAAAGTGAGTAGTTCGCTCCGAAGCAATGAGGCCGAAGCGATCTGACGTATGCACACTGACAGCCCGCCCCTAAGTAACGTGATACGGGTGGAACGGCCATTTTTGTTTTATTTATTTTTTTATCTTTTCTTTTGCGCTAGACGTAGATAAATATTTTTTTAGGAGATACAATTTTTTTAATTGTTTGATGATAATAGCTATGTTATTGTGGGATTTAGCTTTAATTTGGATGCAAAACGCATATAGACTATAAGATTTAAATTTGTGCATTAAATAATTTTAATATATTTAAATTGGTTATGACTATTGACTTTACTTACGAGCACGTAATATCTAAATGAACATTTTTACTAACGTTACTATATTATAAAAACCAACACGTAGAGTTGATTTTATAAAAGTTAAAACGGCAAAAATCTAGTAGTTTCTAAAAAAAAACAGATAATGGGTTCGATTCCCATAAAGAACAAATAACCTTGTAATGAGAATGAGAATACTCTATATTCATTGTAATCTATTCTAACATGATAATTTTGAAGAATTTGTTTTGTTTAATGGGCTAACCTCATTAACTACTATGTCTACGGTCTTGATAGACGTACGTCCATAGTACCTCATGGTAGCTCATCTTTAACAGCGAACACACCTCCGATCGAACGGAGAATGTGTCAGAGTCACTTACAACTCTTACTGAATTTGATTCGACCACGACTCCATGAGAGCGACGCTCAAGTGAGAGCGACAACAAGTACCTAACAATGATTGTGTGACACGCAATGTCTCGAAAAATTCGGCGGCAAATGAGGAACGGAGTGTCTTACACTAGGTCCTCTCAGTCTCCTCTGCAGCGTGAGGGATACAGCGTGATGAACAATGAATGTCCAATGGCCGATGATTATAATACAATGTTTGACTAATTTAGAGCTACATTCGCGTGTATGATTCATCCAGACATCCACAGTCTACTTACGTAACGACTTGACCTCTCAAAACACACATTATGTATTTAATATGCTCAATTAGTTTTAAAAATCAGCAAAACGAAAATAAGTTGGCTAAAAATATATTTTAAGATGCCCGGTGTGCAATAAAAAAATGTTTATCGAGTTATTTTTTCTTCTCATAATACTAAAAAGATATATAAATAATTAAACGTACACGTGATCGTACATGATTACCGCGGGTTTGTGCTCATGTACCTATATAACATTTATTTAGGATTGTGGGTTCAGTTCAGTTCAGTTCCGACTTGACCATTCAACGCAATATATCAAAAATTGGGTGGTGTGTGGGAAACGAAATGGCTTGACACTGTTTACCTAAGTTCTCTCTGTTTACCTTTTCATATTCCAAAAATATGGGGAACTGATAACATTCATAACACTCAATATCTCCTAGTTGGCAGAAGACGGAGAACAAAGTCACTTAACATCAAAACTTCTCTGCTAATTCCGCAAAATAAAAATTATAAATGCAACAAAAACAATAAAAAAATAATTAAGTAATCGTAGTGACAAAATGAACGGTGACACTAATAATAGAATTTATTTTGTCCGTCTACAGAGATCATAAAGAATAATGGCAATGGGCAGAGATGGATTCTCTCCCCGTTTTTTACCTTCACGCATCCCGCATACAGCAGGGTAGACAGAAGGAACCTAGCGTTAGGTTCCGTTCCCTAATTAACATAATTTCCGTTCAATTTTCTAAAAATTGCGTATTCAATGGCACATCTTAACGCCGCGCTTTGTAATGTTACCAGAGAGAGTAAAAGAAAATAGTTAACTCCTCTGAGTAGAATTGAACTCACAATCGCGTCGTCGCGTGTACAGAAGCTGTGCCGCTACACCATAACTTCGGATTGTTTATTTCTCCTGTTTAGAGGTCAAACTACCATATAAAGAAATTATTGTTAACCATTACACTAAGCTAATAAACTAACTTTAAAACGTTCAGTGGAAAGTCCCGCCTTATCCCGTTTCTGTAGGAATTTCGAGAAATCTTCACTTAGTGCTCTTCCTATGTTATATATGTACATGCTAAAATAAAATCGTCTAAATAATATAGCATCGTCTGTGCCTTGTTTATAAGTGACTGAGCAACTAATGAGATTTACATGAATTGTAGAAAGATTTATTCTTTTTCCCATCTTTGTGTATAGCTTAAATATAATAATTTTGAATAGTTTCATAATTTCTTTAATTTCATTTATAAAACCCTAGACATGAAATATTTTACTCTCCACTTTCTTTAGGAAGCTTTTAACTATTTTCATATTCTTATATGAAGAGAGAGAGACTTAGAGTTTTTTTGGGTAACCAAAAAAACTCTTATGTGAAAATAGCTATTTATCTCAACAAATACTATTTTATGACCCGCTGATTGTCACTCATCTGGTTGGCTGGAATCTCTTATAGATATAAATCCACCTTTGTACACTCCTTTTTTGTTATTTTGATGTTTTGCTTCTTATTTATTTTCGCATAATAAAGAACATTATATTTAATTTTATATTTGCTTCTACAATCTTTGAGCTGTAATTAGAATCACAAATATACTCAGATAACATCAAAATTATCAATATTAATGTATTTGTCGTTCTTTTCATAATTTTACTAACACGACCACACTAAAACCAAGGAGGTCTATTTTTTTAATTTCTTTTCTTAATTCCAAAGTCGGCAATGGGCGCACCGAAGCACAAATTTCCAGTCGATCGAGCGAAAAGATTTAGAAAAATTTTGTTTTAGACAATAATGGCGCCGTTCTTAGGTATTCAATAACTACCTGTTCCGTTCTGGTACAATGAATTTAAGAGGATAATAGATACGGTTTTTTTAATAAAGAAAAAAATATAAAAAGAAGATTTTGATTTTTAAAAAGTGTAAGTTTTAAATGGGAATTAGATTTACTTTTTGTTTGTATTGTAAACTTGCTGCATGCATGGTATCTGATTAAAATAATATTCAAGAATTTAAGTCGTTACTGTACTTTTACTTGATTTTAAAATCGCGAAAATAAGTTTAAAAAAATCCACATACACTCTAGAGACATTTTGGCTCGAGATTATGTATAATTCTTAGTTTTATGTTAAAAAAATCTATTGTCTGTAGGTTGTTATTTAATTTCTTTTCGTTTCGATATTAAATTACAGAAAATTCCTCCAAAATTGGAAAATATAACAATTTTCATAAAGAATATAAAAAAAACTAAACATAACCCGAAAAATTATACATAAAAAAAACAAAATAAAATACATATATTAACCACCGAATACGTCCCTGTTAGCTTTTAGAGCGCAGATGTGGCGGTGTCAAGTTACGTATTGCTGTCTCGCTCGCACGCATGGCGCTGTCTCGCTCATTGCAAACACTTTCAAACTACAGTGTTTATATACGGACGGGAAATAGTATGAATTTTGTAGCCAAGTTTATAATTTATATGGTTTTGTTTTATTATTCTTTACTCTATATCCCGAATATATCGTGATAGAAAGATGCAAGTGTTCAGAAACTCTGTTCTCCACACCCCGCCCACTTTTGGAAACATTGCGTGTTGTTAACTTGTTAAAACTATATTTTATATATATCATATACAAAATATTTCCAAACCACTGCGTGTCAGCGACGGACGTTAACGCCGCGCTTTGTCTTGTTAATAAAGCAAGGGAACGAAGATAATTAATTGCTCCGAGTGGGAATCGAACTCACAACGTTGCTGTATAAATCATATAAATCTAAGTATATGTATTAAGAATAAAAAAATTCTGAATACGTATGTAAAGCACATATGCGGAATAAAGCGTGAAGATGCCGTCACTTTTTAACGAAGTACTTTTACTAACAGAAGTTATTTTTAATTGAAAGGTCATCAAAATCATAATTACGGCCATACAAAGCGTATGGATTGTATGTTGTATTGTATGCGGGGGACGAAGTAAAGCTAAGAATAGCAATTGAAATAATTATTGCCGCTCGCTAATACAACCTAGTGTCAAGACACTCCATTCCCCATTTTCCACTTATTTCTGGAGGCATTGCGTGTTAAGTGGCGGAACTCAACGCCGCGCTTTGCCTCGACACTAGAGCGTAGCGAAATATTTAATTTCCTCGAGTGGGGTCGATCGAATCCACAACCACTCTTGTGCCCCTGCGCCACGACTATCCTCAGTGAAATAGGTAAAAGCTATATATTTCACTAGAGGGCCAGTTCTTGATGTAAAAGTCAACTTATGTTAGTATATAAATAATTAAGTAAAAAACCATAGTATATATGTAAGTATGTAAATATAATATTAAATATACAGGTATCCGACGAAAATTAATATGATGTTATATGACCGTAATAAGATCTTATACGACCTTAACGTTCCCTCTGCCTACCCTGCTATGTGCGGCATAGCGTGCAGCTTTGTGAAAATCCTTAAAATAAACGAACCTTTAAAATAAAAGTAAATTCTGATATTATTAAAAAATTACATAAGACAGCACGCTTCATTCTATCTCGAATATACCTAAAGGATAATTTACAGATAGAGAGTCAACAGACATTGTGTTAAAACTGATGACCCTCTATTTTCGTTTTCCACCTGAATTCGAAGTAGGAACTGTAGTACCCTAAATCGAACCTACTATCGTCACCAGATAATGTCCTTCTTTGGATCCCTTTGGGCTCCAATAGCCTTTTATTATTTATTAATATTATAAATAAATATTTGATTTTAACTGTATATCACAAAAATTGGACCATGTGTTTTAACTTTCAATAATCAACCTCAGCATCTAAGAAATAAAGTATATATTCATTTACTATATAATTCGTGATATATCATGTTACGAAGTCGATATATAGT
Source organism: Heliconius hermathena (assembly GCA_013403705.1). NCBI lineage: Eukaryota > Metazoa > Arthropoda > Insecta > Lepidoptera > Nymphalidae > Heliconius > Heliconius hermathena. The sequence goes on along the minus strand of JAAIXJ010000017.1, from coordinate 115,583 downwards.
AAACGATCCGAAATGGCTCCTTTCGACATTATCCCTCATAAAATCAGATATGAAATTATTGAAGTAAAATCAAAATTGCATTCTCTAAGGTTTTCCGATAAAATATTTATCTATATTAATAAGTTAACAGTAGTATATTCAATTCAACCTGGGAACTTAGTGTAAAGATACTTCGTTCTCATTAAAACACTTCCGTTCCTCACTTTCCTCCCAATTCTTGAGACATTTTGTATTCGTGTTAACCACTTTGCTTGCTTATCAGAGCGTAGAAATGAGAATTAATATTTCAATCCCTCGAGTGGTAATCAAACCTACAACCTTCGCGTTTATAGTCACGCGCTTGTACCACTGCGCCACGACGGCCTCAATGAAAATAATTGTTGTATGAAGGAGTAGTAGAATAAATTCACAGTTTCTGATTACATTTTATATAAAAAAATGTGAATTTATGCAATTATTTCATACAACAATTCTGTTTGTTTGTTATGCTATCAAAATTTTGGTCTGTAATGAACATTACGTGTAAATTTTATAAATTATTTTTAATACATATTTTTATCTGCACGTTTTTACCTGCATGTAGTAGCGTAAATAAAGGGAACCTAGTATTCAATGTGGAATGTTAACTGCACTTAACACGTTATATCTCGAAAATTGAAAGAAAAATGTGTTAACACCAGGTTCCCTCTGCCTACCCTAGTATACTATACAGGATACGACGAAAAAGAACAAATTATAATAGAACATAAGTTTGTCGATTAACTTTATGAGTGACCGTAAAAACTACTAGGTATAATAAGTTAGTATCAAATCAAATAAACTGACTGACCAAACTTACCCGACTGACCTACCTCTATATGGTAACAAAAGTATAAATAAGACTTAATAAACAACTTACCTGTCTTTATGTTCAGCTTGTCTGTCTCTCTGTCGTCTGTTTTTAAACCAGTTTGACACCTGCAATAATAAACACGGCAATGTTACTATCTACAATTCATATTTCATAGTTTTTTTTTCGTTCAGGAGTTTTATTTATGTGAATAAATACATTTTGCGACAATATAGCACATTGTTTTTTCACGTTTTATCCCGCATTTAGCAGGATAGGCAGAGGACAATGTAAGTGTCAAGACACCCCGTTTCCCACCCATTGCTCTCTGTTTCCAAGACATTGCCTGTTCAGATACGTGGTAGAATTCGACGTCGCGCCTTGTCTTACTACCAGAGCAAGCGATCCTTGCTCTGGTGTAAATCGTTCATACCTTCGAGTGGGAGTCGAACACACACAAATGTCACAATTTCAATCATACTGCACCATGATGGCTTCATATTTACAATGCAGGCATTGGCATTATGAAAATATTAGAAAAACTAATGCTTAGTTCAGATATTATTTTAAATATTTTAAAAAGAGCTACCTTATTACCTTCACTGGTCTTACTAAAATAATATAGCCTATACCAGAAAAAGTTCAAACACAAATATTCTCGATTTCAAATCTAAAGTGAACGGGCAGTTGCTGTAACATAATCTATTGGACTTTGAGGAAGCAGTAGGAACTATTATCATTTGTTTTGTAAAAATAGATTAAAGAAATACAAAATATTATTTAACTTAACATTTTTACAAGTAAATTTTATCTCATAACGATAATTTTAGGTATTTGGCAAACCTTGGTTTTACCAAGGAAAACTAAGATTTTCCAAATCAAAACATTTAAAGATTTTTTCCTTTAAACTTTTCAAATTTAAAGGAAAAATCTTTAAATATTTTTAAGAGCTACCTCATCACATTCACTGGTCTTAATAAAGTAATATAATCTATACTAGAGTGAGTTTTCAACACAAATATTCTCGATTTCAAATCTAAACTGAACGGGCAGTTGCTGTAACATAATATATTGGACTTTGAGGAAGCGGTAGGTATCGAGTTACACCGCAACGCGGGTAAAAATTGTTTTAAATACCATGTTGTATGACGAGTTGGAGCTGTGAATTAAAATGTTGATTATTTAAAGTTAATTTTGTATGTGCTTATTGTTCTAGCGGCTACAAGCCTTCTGTAACATTATGATGAGTTTGTTTGGTTGAATGCGCTAATCTCAGAAAGTACTCGAGACAATTCACTTTCTTAAAGGCAGTGGTAGTGCAGCGGAACAAGCATGCCACTGTAAATGGGACACTCGAGGTGTTTAATTTTCATTTCCTCGGTCTGGAAATGAGGCAAACCGTAGCGTTGAGTTCCGTCATTTAATAGACAATGATTTCACCCTAGAATTCGCAAGAAAGTGGGGAACGAAATGTCTTAATGTAATAACATTAGCCTTCCAGTTTCCCTCTGCCTCCACCATCTTTGTACGGGATACAATGAAAAGAACAACAAAAAAAAAGATTTTTTTATTGTTATCTCATTGTGATGTAACCTACTGTCGATTCAAATTGGTTAAGGTTTAAGTTCTCAATTTGCATGTTTACACTTCATATTCCTCAAGGTGAATATAATATATTTTAAAGCAAATTATTACAAATATATTACCTTTACTTCACGCTGTGTCCTCAAGTGAGAACTTATAACACAAATAAAGGAAAAAACTGAAAAGTGAAAATTTATACGTATTTACAAAACAAAATATTACTAACTTATATTTGTCATTCATTTCATACAAAATGAGCGCAGTGATAATTGTCATCTTCATTCGCCGCGTAATCAAACCCTATAGGGTATTAGCCAAAGTTAAACAATTATCAAATTTGGCAAAAAGTGAGAATTTGCAGTACCAATAAAGGAGAAAATCAGAGAAATGGAAATTTATACTTATATTACAGAATAGCGACACCCTCGCGGCTTCGCCTCTTGAACTACATAATTATTAATTAACTAATCTGCATCATGTTCTGTTTTCAAAAAATAATATAATTTTAAAAACAATATTTGAAAAGTAACGTTTTAGCCAAATGAATAAAATAGCTAAACTATTTATAGCAATTTTATCAAACAACATTCTTTAAAATGGTATATCTTTATTATTTATAAGCGATTTAAAATAAAACAAAATGTTAAGGAAATGTTAAGGTTGATAAAACACAAAAGTGAAACATTAAATCCGTTTCGCCGTTTCTGAGATTAGCGTAAACAAACGCACAGACAAAAAAATAAAACTATTATAAAATTATGGATTTTGGTTCTATTACGTTAATAAAAGCCACAATTTTTCTTTTCTTGTATATGGTGCATGTACAGACTCCGATCCGTTACGATTTTATTATACGTATAGATAATAACTATTACAAACTCATAACTATAGTTAATTTCATACAAAATGAGGAAAGAATGGAAGTACCTGCAAACTTAAGTTTATCAACGTTTATAAGTTGTATTTCCCGTTGATCTTGAAATTGGTATCCATACCAATCTCGGATCCGGAATCTCGGAAGTCTCGGTGGGCCGAGAGCGACTCCCACTTGACCATTTTTTTATTAATTACACATATTATATTACATACAATATGTACATGATTTAAAAAAAAATACTTGATTAAACTTACCTGTACAGTTGTAAGCCCAGTGGTTTCAGCGAGTTCTCTTTTCTCCCGCGGCGACGGGTAGGGGTTGTGTAGGTACCAATCTCGCAGTACTGATCTTGATTTTTCCTGTTCATATAAATAATATAATATAATTAATAATTTTGAATCCTATTTTTTTTCTTAAGTAGATAATTTTGACATTTAACTGGAAACTTTAAAACTTTAAACTTTGAATGGAGAAATGAAAATAATATATGTATAAACTTGCATCTTGTCACAATGGGACAACGTGCTACTTTAAGTATTGAAGATTGGACGCTCGATGTGTCCTCGCGACAAGGAAATATTTTCGCTCAGGCAGTACAAATCACCGCGTTAATTCCATCGCTGTTGACACATGCACGGGCAAAAAGTGGGTAAGGGAAAGTCTTGACACTAAGTTCCGACTCTACGCCACACTCTGTCTTACAAAAGCGGGAGAGATGAAATTAATTTTCCCCATCAGAGTACTGAATTTCATGCTTTACCCCGTAGTGAGATAACCAAATGGAACGTAGCGTCAGACGCTACTATCACTGCATATCTCTTCCATTTCTTTCACTGTCATCAACCCATACATACGAGTAGGTACATAGCCTCCGCAAGGTCATCATACTTTTTATGTGACCTTCCTCCACTATTATTTATGCTGTTACATAAAGATCAATCGAAGTCTTCCCTGTCTCTCTTAACACACACTCTTGCTTCACAAATCTTTTTTTCCATTCTTTCGTCACCCATTCTCTCTATGTATTCAAACATAAGCTTCAAGTTCTTCTTCATTCTCAGAAGAAATATGCCTACCTTAAAACAATAGCTAGTTTCCTCTCCGTCCCATATAGTCCTTGGTAGGGGGAACTTGCGCCGCACCCTGTATTTACCTACGGCTCCCAGAGGTCGACCCCGCAATCTTTCTGCTTCCATATAGTGTGCTGAAATATCTCTTTTGATGAGTATATTAATTTATATGGGTGCTTACTTGGAATGAAAATTGGGAGTTAAATATTTAAAAAATGTAATATGTAAATTTTATTATAATACGAAACATATTAAAAAGTTTTATATGATAAAATATTTACTCACTAAAAATTAACTCACTATCAATTACAGCACCATGGGCGTAGGAAGGGGGGGAGCCGGGTGGTCCGTACCCACCCCTGAAATTTAACTTAGAAAAAAATTTGGCCCGAAAAATAAAAAAAACGATATTTACACGAACATATCTGTTCAAAGCTAATGTCCAGGCCCCCCTCAGAAAATATCTCCTACTACACTACTACTAGGTACATACTTCTACAAACTTACCTTTCAACCACAAATTTTGCAATTTTTCATGATTGTGAGCACTAAAATTGTGTGATTCGAGCAATCTGTACAGTTCCTTGAAGTTACCGCGGTGGAAGGCGACCATCGCTTTAGCTTTCAGTACAGATTCGTGGGCGTGGAGCCGCTCGCATGCGGGCAGGGACCAGAGGAAACGACCTAGCCGTTCTATGTTCCCAGCTTGTTGGAGTACCTGGGGAATTATTTACTGTTGTTGTAGTTTTTACAATTTTTTATTTACTTATTATACATAAAAAATTGAACGTATTGGGATTAGAACCCGTGGCTCTTGGACGGTTTCCAAGTGTTTATCTTTCCTAAGTGTGGAATAACACTTTAAAATTGTAATAAAAGATTTTATTTGACCGAACGCCGTGTTATTGTGTATGACAGTGTATGTGAAATCTTGCAAGCTCATTTTGGTCCACTTTCTCAGCTGTAATGACAATGAAGTTACATACAATTAATATTATTGTAAATCCAAAATGGTCGCGATAACAAAATGGCGGATTACAAATATTTGCACAACCACCTATATAATTTAGGACAAACAGAGCAACAAAGGGATTGATTGATTGTAAAATAGAAACTCGTTTTTAATTTTTTTTTATATTTTATTTATAACCTACATATATATTATACTATAACGATATTTTTTTTTTACTTCTATTATCTAAATGTTAAGCAACAAAATCACTATTCATCAAATCCATATACAAAAAATAAAATAAAATCAACTTTTGCAATGAAATTTCCGCTAGAAAACATAACAACAAAACTATTTAAGGCCAGGATAAAACATAATTGAAAATACGGGTACGAATATTTTTAACCAATTTCGAGACATTGCGTGTTGAATGGCGTAATTCAACGCCGAGCACTACTACATTGAGGAGAATAAAAATAATTTACTTTATACCTTTTTAATATCAGAAAATGGAAGACTATCTATATTTGAGCAGTTCCACGCTATATTCCGCACTTAACAGAGTAGGCAGAGGAAACCTAGTGTTAAGATACTCCGTTCCACACCGAGCACTTTTCGAAATATTGCATTGTTGAGAGACAGAACTCAACGCTGCGCTCTGTCTTGTTACCAAAGCGAGGAAATTAAAATAACTAAATAACATTTTCTTAAGAAAAAATTAAGTTCATATTTTAAAAACAAATACATGAAACGTCCAAAAATTATTTACTTAGGTTGGGAAGGTAAAAAAAATGAACCGGAAACAGAAGTGCATGTGCAGTTCGACCGACTTGTTTTGCTAGCAATGTTTGTGACCACCCCGGGGCGGTGGGATCGACGATTTTTGCAAGTTTACCTTTAGTTTAGCCTTTATAAACAGATTTAACATATGTAATTAGCATAACATTATAAATGTGAATGTAAGTTTGTTTATTATCTGGCCAGTCGTGGCACAGGGGCACAAACGAGTGACTGTAAATGCGACAGGCTGTGGGTTCGACTCTCAGCTCCCAGAATTCCGCGGAAAGTGGGTGTAGCTCTGCTATATGCGAGATATAGCGTGAAGCTGGAATATATTAACTTTGGCTATAACATAAAAATAAGTTTAAGCGGGCGAAGTCGCGTTTGAGTCTCTAGTACACATATATTATAGAAACACAATCATTTCGTGATTTTGCAAGCAGATCGCTAATATAAAATAAATATTTATTAAGCTTTTACATATTACATATTCTTTTCACCTATCCGGATAGGTAGGGCAACTTGTGTCAAGACACGCTCTCTATTTTCATTCTCTATTATCAGTCCAAATTAGAGACATTGCGAAGTGAGTTACAGAAAAAAAGAAAATTGCGGTCTACACTTATTTGTAGTATATTTATATAATTTATTAAATTTATATAACTTTACTTCAAAAAAAAGTCAGCTTCACGCTGTATCCCGCACACAGCAGGGTAGGCAGATGGAACCTAGTGTTAAGACACTCCGTTCCCCACTTTCAGTTTAAGTTTACTTAGGTATATAAAAAAAATACAAGTCTTTATTTAAAATAAAGAAAGACCCACCGTCCATCATCATTAATCTAGCACTTCATAACATTCAATCAGACAGTACGGGAGCGTGCAATCAATTAACTATACTTACCACCCCCCTCTCGTTAAAAACATTAATCCATTTAACATGTTAACAAGTGATCTTAACGACAGCTTCCCAGCCAGCGGGGAACCCCATTGTTGCTATAGTATTAACGGGGATTCCCATTGTATGGTACCCTCACAAATTATACGTAATACATTATATTTTTTGGACTTTGCATAATATTGGTTGATTATTATTTTTATAATAGGGATGTAAGGGAAGTGCACGTTGTTCATTTGGAGTTGGGTAAGGGTACTGCATTCGAATTCTTTATTTTTGATTTCGTTTATATGTTGAGGCCAGTCGTGGCGCAGCGGCACGAAGTGTAACTGTAAGACCGACTGGTTGTGGGTTCGATCCCCACTCGAGGAGATGAAATATTTACTTAAATTTATATTTCCATTTCTTCGCTCTGGTGTCGACGCTAAGCGCGGCGTTGAGTTCTGCCACTCAACACGCAATGCCTCCAGAATTCGGCAGAAAGTGGGGAACGGTGTGTCTTAACACTAGGTTCCCTCTGCCTACCCTGCTGTGTGCGAGATACAGCGTGAAGCTGATTTAATTTTTTTGATTTAATTTTAGTTATGTTAAATACGTATATGTGTATCTCCAGGATCTTTTATAGTTTAGTTATTTGTACGAAATGCGAAAAAAAAATTGTTTAGTAATCACTAGATAACTAATAACAGTAATAATAATAAGAAACCAGTCGTGACGCGGAGCCACAAAGTGTGACTGTAAAATAGACTGGTTGTGGGTTCGATCCCCACTCAAAAAATTAAATATTTATTTATATTTATAGTTTCATTTCCTCGCTCTAGTGTCAAGGCAAAGAGCGGCGTTGAGTTCCGCCACTCAACACAATGCCTCCAGAACTCGGCGGAAAGAGAGGAACTGAGTGTCTTAACACTAGGTTCCCTCTGCCGACTCTGTTGTATGCGGGATACAGCGTGAAGCTGATTAGAATATATTGAGTGTAGTAAGATACCACGTGTATTTATTTTGCAAGGTTCTTGCTAAGCGGTGTGTAATGTTCTAAATATGTACTTACATTAAAAAAAATCATTTACTAGTACAAATGTTTTTCGCATGATTACCCTTTTCCTTTTATAATTTTTATGCCAGTCAAAAACAACAAGCAACCTTTCTGTCTACGGCATTTTAAATATTTTTTTTTATCGTCCTCTATTTCTAGAATAAAATTAAATTTTTAGATATTAAATACACGTGATTTTTACTGGGAGGGGAGGATTAGTCCAAAACCTCAGCATATATCACCAAGGGCCTCCCCCTTGGTCCCCTTTTTAAAAAATGCTTCAAAAAACATCACGTGAGTAATGGACGGCACATCTACCTAATACGGTAAATTTTAACTTAACCACACAATGTCCATACATTGAAAACTTAAGTTACACCGAATTCAAAAAAAAATGACATTTTGTCGAAACAAATTGTTTGTTTTTAGAATAACTTTTCTAATTTGTAAACCGAATTAATTAAAACAAACAAGTATTTGCCAAAATGGAATAATGAAAACTGCACCTAAATCGTTTAAGCCGATTCTAAAATTAGCGTGAACACATAGACAAACTATTTTAAAAATCAGTTTTTTGGGTTCTATTGCTATTATATATGTACCTAGCAATAGATTTTCGCGTGTATCTTCCATGTACAGACAGCGACCAATTACAATTTTATTTTACTTTTATACAAAATATTTCATACTATTATTGATATAAGAATAACATAAATTGAAATGTAAATATGTGGTTGTGAAATAAAGGGCTTAATTATTATTATTATTATTATTATTATATCTAGATTAGGTTAGAATTGAGGCCGTCGTGGCCCAGTTGCTCAAGAGTGTGACTGTAACGCGACGGTTGTGGGTCCCCACTCGAAAAAATTTAATATATTAATTTAAATTTATATTTCTATTTCTGGTGTAGAGGCAAAGAGCGGCGCCACTCAACACGCAATGCCTCCAAAATTCGGCGGAAAGTGGGGAACGGAGTGTCTTAACACTAGGTTCCCTCTGCATACTCCGCTGCGTGAGGGTTACAGCGTGAAGCTGATAATCTATCAGCTTACCTATAATACCTAAAAAATATACCACTCCGAGAAGAAAAACAACATACCCACACCAAATATAATACAATCAAACAAACAAGTGATGATTGCATCCCCAAAATCCCATTATATTCGGTACCTACTACTATACCCCTTCAATTAGTAATCGATATGCCCTACGATCTGCAAGGGAGTATCGGGGGTGGAGCGAAATAGGTTTATTTAAGATTTATTAAACATGAAAGTGTATTATTTAGATGGAGCTACTTTTGTATAAAATATAATATATTATTTCATTGTTTTTTCACGCTGTATCCCGCATTTTATAAAGTAGGTAGAGAGAAGAGAGAATTTTCGAGACATTGTGTAGCGGGGAAATTAAAATAATTTTAATAATTTCTCCGAGCGGTATTCAAACGCACAAGTTTAGTGTTTACAGTCAAACGCTGTCGCACTGCGCCACGACGGCCTCTTAGGTTCCTTCAGACTAACTTACGATACGGGATAAAGCGTGAAGCTGTTAAAATTGAAAAGATTATTTTGTTATGTGACTCGCTTAATCTCTATGTTCATATACTGAAGTGTGAAATAGTACATTACTCACATTTACTAAAAAAATTTAAAATTTCTTTTTACGCATAACAAACACAATATCCGCGGGCGTTGATGCTTGATACTCCCGACTAATTAGATGTAAGTGATACATACTGCTATTAGAGGGATCCCAAAAGGTATTTACATATTTAAGGTAAGCAAATTTTATCTTTATTACTTTTATTTATATCAACAATCTATATATAATCTATATATATATATAAATTAATGCAATATTTCCAATATTTATAATTATTAATGATTTTTTTTTAATGCGTGAAAAGAAAAGATCAAATGTGAAATAAATGTTACAAATGTCATTTTAATGTAAAAAATTTATACACGTTAAATTTTGATGACATTTTTATTTTTTAGCTTAACGCCTTTTCAACCTTTGAAGTTCATGTTAAAGCACTCCGTTCCCCATTTTCCGCCGATTTCTTGATGCATTGCGTATTAAGTGGACGTGTGCTAGGAAGTGGACGAAACTCGCTCACAATGGACGCTTTACTGTGTTACCAGAGCGAATACAATTATTAAAAATATAATCATTTTCTCTGGTGACGAGGAAATCGAACCAACAACACCCTACGCCACGACGACCTCTAATGATGGGACTTATATTAGCTGATTAAAAAAAAACCAAAGTAAAAGTCAATAAACATTTCATCATAAATTTATGATAAGAATAAAGGAAATATTAAATAAGATGTCGCAAAATATTATCTAATATTGTATAATTGTAATCAACATGTATGTATCATACATACATACATGTTGATTACAATTACATAGGTTTATAGAAGCATTTCAATAAAATAGTTCAAGTTCGCGAGTGGGGGCCGAGCGCCGATATTAGTCATAAGTATTATTGAGAAACCACCCACTAAGTATTATTTTCGTAAATATATGTTGCTATTAATGCGTTGAAAATACATTTCAATCATTTATTATTCATTACTTATATCTATTGCTTGACGTGTAAATTGAGAAATATATTTATAAGAATCAGCTTCATACTGTATCCCGCACACTGCAGGGTCGGCAGAGGGAACCCATTCCCAGTTTTTCGCCGAATTCTGGAGGCATTGAGTGATGAGTGGCAGATGTCAAGCCGCGTTTTGCCTCGACACCAGAGCCAAGAAAATAAATATATAAATTTAAATAAATATTTAATTTCCTAAATTATCCTATTAAATTTAAATAAATATTTAAGAGGCCAGTGGTGGCGCAGTGGCACGAGGTGTGACTGTAAAACTGACTGGTTGTGGGTTCGATCCCCACTCGAGGAGATGAAATATTTACTTAAATTTATATTTCCATTTCTTCGCTCTGGTGTCGAGGTTAAGCGCGGCGTTGAGTTCTGCCACTCAACACGCAATGCCTCCAGAATTCGGCAGAAAGTGGGNCCGATTTTTATAAAATTTGAAATTCAGACTCTTAAAAACATTTCATTGAACACGTGTTTCATGGTTTTTTAGAATTCACCCTCTAAGGGTGCAAATAAGGGGTTGAAAGTTTGTATGGAAAAATCTTTAAATCACCACCGATTTTTATAACAAAAATTAATTCAGACTATTAAAAATATTTTATTGAACACGTGTTTCGTGGTTTTTTTAGAATTCACCCCTAAGTGTCCAAATAAGCGGGCGAAGCCGCGCGAGCCCACTAGTTATTTATAAAAACAACCGAGGTAGCACCTCCCTTAAATAATGACAGACAGAAATATGAAATTTTACCCTTTGGGTACGGATCTCTTAGAAGATACAAAACAATTAAAATAATTTAAGTACCTAAATACACAGTAAATCTTACAATATTTTATATGGAATAAAGTAATTTTAATATAACTAAAAATTTTGTACGACAAGTGAAACATTGCAAGTGCTCGAGGTAGCTCTAACCACAGGTGCGGTAGGTTAAATGGAAACAACACGCTTCACACTGCTTCCCGCATTGTGTTAATGAGAAATCAGCAACACGCTTACAATTTATAACGTAGCTTAACGCTGGCTCCCGCAAATAGCAGAGTAAACAGAGGAAGCCTAGTGGGGAAACTCTCCGTTCCCCAATTTTTGCGTGTTGAATGCTGGAATTCAACATCACGCTTTATCGTGCTACCAGAGCGAGCAAAGAACATAATTGATTCCCCCGAATGACAATCGAACCGCGTTTACAGACAAACGCTGTTCCGCACATTTAATTGCACTTTTCTAGCGGACACACACAAAATATAAATATATTGTGTGTCAAATAAGGAAACTCCTCCTTTTTGTAAAAAGAATTCGATTAAAATCTGTGACGGCGTTGAAAACTGCTACTCAACACGCAATGAATGTCTCGAGTTTAGGGTGGTGAGTAGTGTCTTAACACTAAATTTAACCTGCCCTACAGCGTGAAGCTTAAACAAAATATATACAACAATATACAAAAGTACAATTCCTACACAAACAGTGAGTGTCTGTAGCCTTGGATACCGCGTATCACGTTACAGGGGCGTGGCCGGGGGCTACGGTGTAGAAGGACCGAGATACTTCGTTAGCACTTTAGTTAGGTAGGCTTTATATTTTATGTAAATAATTTTCCTTTTTGTCAGCTTCACGCTGAATCCCGCACATAGTAGGGTAGACAGAGAGGGGCTGATGTTAAAACGCCGCTCCGCTCTCCACATTGTTAAATAGCTATTCCACACTTAGGAGAGAAAGTAATTTTTAGGAAACGTATAAAATAATTACGTAGCTGCCCCATTTGTACACGCGCCTTTTGGAAACCGTTCATGTTTTCTCAAAGAGTAGAAAAGAAAATATGAAGTATTTCTTATCCTCGAGTGTGAATAAAACCCACAACATCACATCACACGCTTGTGCGACTGTTACTTGCTGACTTGTGCTTGTGGTTGCCCTTACGCCACGACAGCCTCTATTGAGTTATTATAGAGGCAACAAAATACATCTCTATTATCAAATGTTGAATACGCTACATCCAATACTATAACGGGTTCAAATTCAAAGTATTCTTTATGTAAATATACTATCCATCTTTCTAAGTATTTCAAAATGATGTGCACTAAGGGGTGAAAGGAAGAGTGTCGTAGTGTCTTATCACTGAATCACTAGTAATCCCCTCCGCCTACTCTGCTATGCGGGATAAACTGTGAAGCTGCATCACGCATAAATTTATATTGTTATGTCTACTCATGATTTACTCGCTCATAAATAGCTCAGCCAGTACAAAGTGTTTTAAGTGCCACACTAAAATCACATATGATTTATGCAGTACAGCTCACCTAACAATTTTGTTACTGAAATATTTCACTCAATTTTATAGAAATATAAAATGATATAATACATCAAAATGGTTCCGACACTCATCACGTAATGTTTTCAAAAATCTGTGTAAAGTGGAGAACGGAGCCTTGATAGACACTTTGCCTGTCTACCCTGATGTGTATAGGAAAACGCATGAATTTGCTGTTTTTTTCCTTTTTCTGTACGACAAAATGATAAAATATAATTTACTTATATATAAATTAATTAAATTTTCTTTTCTTGTATAAGCTTTTTTTTGGTGTAACCAAATCGTAAAAAAATATTAAAAAAACCGATTAATTGCGGGTCGAACTCGCCCACCAAGGCTTGCGTACCAATTATAGGATTATAGGTCTACGGCAGGGGTTCCCAACATTTTCTTGATCAAACACCACTTTTATATCATTCGTGGTAGCAGGGACCACTATGTAGGTATAATAAAAATTAACTGTGATAATCCAACAGAAACTAACTAAAACTCAATAGGATACATTACGAGAAACTCCTGTAATTCCCCGCGAAAGCGTCGTGGCACAGTGTCACAATCGTGTGACTGTATAGCCGACGGTTGTGGGTTCGATTCGCAATGAGAGAATAAATTATTATTTATTAATATTTTTATTTCTTCGCTCTGGTAACAAGGCAAAGCGCGGTCATTTGACCGTGTTATTCAGCAGAGGGATATTTTGTATTTTTTTGGCCTGTAATTTAAAATTTTCTCTGACTGCTTTGATCAAATATGTTTCCACATGTGTTTCTCCTACTGTGTGACGTTGAGTGGCAGAACTCAACGCCGCGCTTCGTCTCGACACCAGAGCGAAGAAATGGAAATATAAATTTAAGTAAATATTTCATCTCCTCGAGTTTGGATAAAACCCACAATCAATCAGTTTTACAGTCACACTTTGTATCCCTGCGCCAAGACTGGCCTCAAAAAGTTCATTTAATGAATCTACTTTTTACGGATTTTATTATTTACGACAAATTCAAAAAATATAATTGAATTGATGAAACAGTCAGTAAAAAAAAATCACGTCCTTGAAACAGACTGGAGCGAGCATTTCATTCCCAAGGCGTGTTATCATAATAGTAACACCTTCAACACACAAACGTTTTTTCACAATTTTTTTTAATCGTGATATAGAATATTCTCTGACGTCTGGGATCCTATTGTAAAAGCGTACACATTGTCCCATAAAAGATTTATGGATTCGATGGAACCGAGAAGATTAAGACTATTCCTAGTGTTAATATTATGAACATCACCAATTTTGGTAAAATTATTAATGTTTTTCTTAATATAAATATTATACATAACATTTTCAAAAATATATTGAGATGCAACTGTCAATATATTAATTTCTTTAAACTTTTGCCTTAAGGAGTCTTTAGGACCTAAGTTATAGATTGCACGAATAGCTCGCTTCTGCAGGACAAATATTGGTTGAATACCGGCTGCATTACCCCAAAGTAAAATCCCATAGGACATAATACTATGGAAGTAACTGAAGTAAACAAGTCGAGCCGTTTCTACGTCAGTTAGTGATCTAATTTTTTTGACCGCGAAAGCTGCAGAGCTAAGTCTATTCGCCAATCCATCAATATGGGGTCCCCACTGTAATTTGGAGTCTATGGTGATACCGAGAAATACCGTAGAATCGACAGGATCTACGGGTTCACCATTCAAGAGTACGTCGGCTTTAATAACTTTCGTGTTAGGTGTTCTAAAAATAGTATATTTAGTTTTTTTACTATTCAATAGTAAGTTATTAACACTCAACCAATGTACTACTTTCGAGAGAGCATTGTTTACATCGTCACATACGATTTGTCGTCTTTTTATTTTGAAAATCAATGAAGTGTCATCAGCAAACAATACTATCTCATGGTTCTTTTTAACTAGATACGGTAAATCATTTATATATATTAAAAAGAGAAAAGGACCAAGAATAGACCCTTGTGGGACCCCCATGCTGATTACCAAAACAGGAGATTTCTTGTCATTCACATCAATCCCCTGAACTCTGTCAGCTAAAAAAAGGTCAGAAGATTGAGTGAACGTCCTCTTATGCCGTAGTAGTCTAGTTTCATGACCAATGTTGAATGTCGTACGCAATCAAAGGCTTTGGACAAATCACAAAACATGTCAAGAGCATTCTGCGATCCCTCCCAAGCCTCATATATATTCTTTATAAGACATCTACCAGCATCTATAGTTGAACGACCTTTAGTAAAACCATACTGTGTATTGTGCATGAGATTATGTGCATTAAAATTTGATTTAGCATATTTTTTTCAAAAATCTTACTAAACGAGGCTAGTATAGTAACAGGTCGAAAATTATTGGGATCAGATGTACTACCCGATTGAAATATAGGTATAACTTTACTAAATTTCATTAGGTCAGGAAACACACCATACTTTATACAATTATTAAATATAACTGCGAGGTGAGGAGCAACAGCGTCTATTATATAACTAATCAATTTGACAGAAATATCCCATAGATCTGACGTTTTCTTTGACACCTAGGGATTTAAATTTCTTAATGATGTCGATTGGCTGATTTAAATTTAAAATCTACATTACATTTGTGTACGCTCTCCTTAAGTAATGATTCAGCGACGGTTGTGGAAGGTATAAGTTTATCGGTTGTTGAAACTGGAATATCAGCAAAGATTTTTTTCAAATACACATGCAATTTCTTGATCTGAGCTGGTTAAACCATTGTCAATTTTTAATTTAGATTCAAAGTTATGATTCTTAGCTTTTCCAGTTTCTCAATTTATTATGGTCCCATATCATTATAAGTTTATCAAAAGAATTTTTAATTTTATTTTTAATATGTACAGATTTTGCCATGACACATACTTTTTTAAACAATTTAGAATAGATAATGATTAAATGATTCACTATGGTTATATGTTTTCTCACTATAAAGTTCATATAAGCTTTGTCTACTCTTATGAATCCCCACAGTCGCCCAATCATTAAATGACAAGAAATTCCTGGAACTGATAGTTTGAGAAGTAAATATAGCATTGAACTCACTTTTAATAACATTGAAAAATTTCCCATATATAGTAAATTGAGTTTATTTTTATATTTTAGGTATTTAAGTTTTGTTATTATATTACTTCAAAATTTTTCTAAATTTCTAAATTCTACACGACCAGTTGTCATCGGTATACAAACATTTTATTTATTTTTATTAATTATATTTTTACCAAAGTGAAAGCTGAGCCTAACATATTAATTATTGACTTTTTACATGGTATGGAGTTTGTAAAAATATTATCAATACAAGTTGAAGTACAATGTTCTAGTAGTGATTCGTGTTGGCTCTAGAAATACAACTTATAAAATTTAAGTTTGCGGGCATATAAAGACGGCACTGACAGACTCACTTTTGAATTTACAATATAAGTATGGATTGCTATATATTAGCAGGCAAACTCACGCCTTAAGTTCATTTAAATGACCATAACTTTTTTTAATAAAGCGATATTGATGAAACAAACTGGTGTTTGATGAAGCAATTGGTGAAAGTTTTAAGTAAATCGGTTCAGCACTTTCGGAGATAAGCGTGATTATTCATACATACATACAGACAGACAGACAAGAAATTAAAAATTTTATTTTTCTTTCTATTACTCTTTTTAATCTCTCTATCCATTTCAGTTAAAAATATGAAATGTACAGACAAAATATTTTTACCGTTTTAACATAATATTGTTGACAAAATATTTTTTTGTATAAATTTCATTCCCCCGAGTGTGGATCGAACTCACGACCGTAGCGCCTATTTCATTTTTTCTCATACACTCATGTAAGAAAAATAAAAACATTTACACCTATATATTTTTAGTTTTTGTGATCACGACCATGTGTCCGTAACGTCTATGTTAAACATAGTACAACTTATAAGACAACATATTATGATTCATCATATTAATATGTAGATTTTGCTTATAGCTATTTAACTCTGCAGGGCACTAACTACTAAAACTGGTTTCATTTTAAATTATTCGTTAAATTGTCGTTTTAAATGATGGATTTTGTTAAATTTTAGCCGTTATTATGTGTTTTTAAAAATAATATTCGTATATTTTTTTAGTTTACTGAAAGTACAAACTGATAGTTCAAATATAAAAAAAAAACAATTATGTTTCGTTAGCGTAAATTTCTAAAAATCTCCCTACAGTGCTGGTAACAACGTCAGTTGTTACAAGTGCAAAAAAATGGCACTGATTTAAAGAGGCAGTTGTTATTAGCAGTTTTGGTAAGTTAAAAATTATGAATGGCACGTTCAAAAACTAGTTCAGCAGTTAAAACTAAGCAGTAAAGTATACAAAAATGAGTAATAAAAACTAATGGAATGGATCAGTGAATATATAATTGACCAGAAAAATAATTAAATGGGCGGTAAAAATTATTAAATGAGCGGTTACTTGTGGGCAGTAATAAATCGAAATTTGTCAGTAAGAAATTTCATTCTAAGCAATTCTATAAACAATGAGGTAGTAAAAAAAAACCTTAACTTAACCTAACCAAACCTTTAATTGTTTAGACCATTTAAGTTGGGGTGTCACCTCTCGCTATGATCTCCCGAACTATGTATCGAACCGCTCATTCCGTCATCTTTACCGCTCATTCGATTATTGGACTGCTCAATTATTTTTAGAATTGACATTGTATGGTAAAATAACCTAACTAATTGATTTTTTATTACAGTCCATGTTTTACTGTCGCAATAATTAATCAACCGCCATTAAATTAAATAACTGCACAATATGTTTTTCAACTGATCATAATAACATCTCGAATATTTAAATAACACCTCGAAAAATTACTTCCCAAAAAAAATTCGACGTAGCTTGATAAGAACATGTATGGCTTGGTGGTGAGAGCACTTCCACGGTTTGCAACATGCGCCGCAGGTTCAAATCCCGTTACGTTCAAATTTTTATACGTTTTCTAAATAAATTTTTGTCTTTACTACGTGAAGAATATCACTTTATATGTCACAAATATGTTAAGAACTATGTATTTATTCTACTTTAATTCTGCTGACTGTGGCCATCGGAGACCGTCGTAGTGCAGCGACTTACTATAAACGCGATGGTTATAGAGGGGGAAGAGGGTTCGATTCCCATTAGAGATAATAAATTATGTTTATTATCTGTTGTGGTAGTAAGACAAAGCGCGATTTTCAAATTCTGTAATATCTCGAAAATTGAGCGGATTGTGGGAAACAAAATGTCTTAACAACTCTACTTTATGCGGTATACAACATAAACTAAAAAAATAAACAGATTTAATATTCTTAATGACAAATCTTCACTTCATCCGTAAATAGAAACAACAGATAAATTAGTACCTAATCAATAACAAGAAAATTACTAAGAAGTTACAATGTATGTATGTATGTATGTATAAACGTTACAAAAAGCTAACCAAGCTGCCGACATAACGACTTCGTGCGTTAGATAAGGAGTTGTCAAATCAGCAGTCACTTGGACCACACAGGATTTTTATATATAGCTGAGTATTAGTAGTATAAGTGTTAGTTTCACGCTGTATCCCGCATATAGCAGGCTAGATAGAGGGAATTTAGTATTAAGACACTCCATGACTCACTTTTAACGAATTTTCGGGACTTTGCGTGTTAATTAGCGGAACTCAATACTGCGGCTAGTCTACAAAACAAGGAAATAATCATAAATTAAATGTAATCATTCTCCTGAGTAGAATCGTACTTAAAAGCGTCGCGTTTACAGTCAGACGCTGTCATTGTGGTATGATTGGCCTACTTTAGCTAGCTTCACGATGTATCCCGCACATAGCAAGGTAGGATGGCGGAACCTGAGAACCTAATGATAAGACACTCCGTTCCCCACTTACCGATGATTTCTTAAAGCTTTGAAAGGTGTTAAGGGCCGGAACAGCGCGCCTCGTTACCATACCGAAGAAATTAAAGTATTAAATATCTCATTTCCCCTAAATATTAAATATTTGTAAAATAAAGGATAAATAAATTAGTAGTACTGTACCTATATATTGCCTCCGGAATTCGGCGGAAAGTGCGCCGAATTCCGGAGGCAATGCGAGTTGAGTGGCGGAACTCAACACCGCACTTTGCCTCGAAACCAGAGCGAAGAAATGGAAATATAAATTTAAATAACTATTTCTTTTCCCCGAGTGAGGAACGAACCCACAACCTGTCACGATTACAGTCACACTTTATGCCCCTGTGCCACGACTGGCCAGATACGCTACGACTAACCTCATTATTATCACATTACAAAAAAATAAATTAATAATTTAAACATGTTCGTGAATTTCGATTAGTCATAAAACCATAGCAACACGTGCGTTCATCATTTTTAATTGACTTTTAAATCTTTTTACAAACATTTTCAATATTTAAACAAGAAAATTAACATAAATTTTTAGATGTTTAGTAACAGATAACAGTTTCATAGTAATAATAGGCTGAGGGAACCTAGTGTTAAAACACTCAGTTCTCCACTTTGGCCGCGGCGAAACTCAACGCAGCGGTTTGCCTCGGTCGTCGGTACCGGGGCACGGAAATTAAAATAGTAAATATTTCATTTCCTTGAATGGGAATCGAACCCACAACCTGTCGTGTTTAAATTCACCCACTTTGTGCCCCTGCGCCACGACTGGCATTTAGATATTTATGATGTCTAATCATAAAATTAAATACAACATGATATTTATATAATATTGATATTTGTTTATGATAGACCTTTATACATTTTGACGAATCACTTTACCTTCCCTCCTTTGGCCACCATAAATTACCTCTATTAATTTCATGATTTTTGTAATCCCTCTCCCATCCTTTTCAATTCATTCAGGGTCACATTAGTGGGTGTTAGCGAGTTATTTTCGAAAATTTTTGAGAATTTCAATAAATTTCTATATTTGAGGCTAGTTGTGGCGCAGTGGCACAAAGAGTGACTGTAAAACCGACTGGTTGTGGGTTCGATACCCACTCGAGGCGATGAAATATTTACTTAAATTTAAGTATATTTCCATTTCTTCGCTCTGGTGTAGAGGACAAGCGCGGCGTTGAATTCTGCTTCTCAACACGCAATGCCTCCAGAATTCGGCAGAAAGTGGGGAACAGAGTGTCTTAACACTAGGTTCCCTCTCCCTACCTTGCAGTGTGTGGGATACAGCGTGAAAGCGTTTTTTAGAAAATAAATTCAATAGTTTTCGGTTAACTTTTTGATCGGTTCCGTCCCGGAAGTATTTTTTTGAGTTAAACAAACAATAAAATAAAAGTGCTTATTGAGACCGCATAACTTCTCATGTCACACCTAAACTGGCCAGTAACTAAAAATAATCAAGATTTTTAATTTCTTTCAGTATTCTTAGGGACTGTTACACAATTAAAAAAACGGCATTATACGTTCAAAAATAAAAGGTTTTTCTTTGTAATAATATATATGGTAAAACTAATTAGGCGTATGAAAAGGGGAGCGGGATGGCCCATCATCATGCCCATCCAGAATTTTTAGTTACAAAAAAATATGGCTAAAATATTTAAGGGTTTTGCCATGACCGGATTTTCCCTACAGCCTAAATATTAGTAACTAACTTATTGAAAGATGGGTATTGACCCATAAAACCAAGTCAGCAGTCATACCAACATTAAAAAACAATAATTAATAATTACAACAAAACAATACTAAACTCACCTCGCAAACGCACGCGACCTGCTCCTGTGTGAAACCGAAACTCGGCAGGGGGGCGTCTCTAGGGGGGGTCGCCTCCCGCTGGCCCCACTCCGGGCCCCCCAGCATGTCCAAGTGCTCGTCGCCGGCCACTTTGACACAAATATTGTTGACACGCGGGTAACAACTAATAATTTCACTATTGTGACTGTTGACACTCGGGAAAAACTAATAATTCCACTAAATACGCCAATCTTAAGTCACTTTTCGGAACATTAACATGCGAGAAACCCTACTAATTCCACTTCTATGATTGTTCACACGCAAGAAATGTGTAATATACGCCAAAGTCAATTTAAGTCACTTTCTGTTTCATTAACACACGAAAATAACTAATAATTGCACTGCCTATTACGTAATATACGAAAAACCAAAATCACTTTTTGATTCATATATAAATATAAAATTTTAAAAAGTTCAATGTTAAATTGTTAAATATAAATAAATAAATTTACAGATTATCTATAGATATAGGCTTTGATAAAATTTCGAATTACTACAGATAAAATAATATAATAAAAAAATAAACGTCACAGATGAAACGAGTTATGCCTAAACGGTTTGGTATTGTTCTTTTACTGTGTAGTTTAAATCTAAATACGAAGGCGGCAGTCCCAAATATGTTTGAACAAAAACTTAAACGATTACTTATTTGTTTAACAGGTTTGTTTTTCAAAATGTTCTCGAGATACGCTCCGTTTTAAATATTTGTTCACTTTAAATGATCACCATTTAAATGATCCAGTCTCTGTCTGGTTGATGTTTGTATGAAATATTTATTTTCAATTTTGTTAAAATTAATGGCTTTTACTGTTTTCAATTTTTTCGTTTAGCGCTCCTTTCTACGTTTTTGTTTTTCTCTTCTTTCTCATTTTAATCTTCGATTTGTTTAGTCCATTTTTTACCTGAAAGCAAAAGTATTTTTTTTTAAATAATGTTATCTGTAGTTGTCGTTAAGTCTTAGAAAAGGTAGAGATGGAATGGTTTAATACACATATATGCATATGTACATATGCAATATACTTTCTCATACAAATTTTAGAAACCTTCAATTAATATTTCGTTTTTATTGTATTGTATAAAATGTAGAATTCTGTTTAATTTTTACCTATTAAGTGAAAGAATAATTAATTAAATATATAAAATACCATATACATTTATAATTAAATATTACCACACAATTGCATAAATCTAGGACAAATTGTAGTTGTTTGACTCTTACACATCTCCGTCATCATGTGGATTGTGGAGTAAAAATACAGATTTTATCTCTGGGTTCTCTTTAAAACACATAACAGTAACGAGAGTATCGAAAACAGACGCGGCTTAAATGTATTGTTTTATTAATGAAATTATACAAAACCTATGCATAACATGTAACCTAACTATGTGGTTATTCCATTTGATGTATAAGCTATATTGGGTGTAGAAAAAAATCAGCTTCACGCTGTATCCCGCACACAGCAGGGTATGCAGAGGGAACCTAGTGTTAAGACACTCCGAACCCCACTTTCAGCCGAATTCTGGAGGGGTTGCGTGTTAAGTGGCAAAACTCAACGCCGCGCTTTGCCTCGACATCAGAGCGAAGAAATGGAAATTTAAATCGAACCCACAACCAGTCGGTTTTACAGTCACACTTTGTGCCCCTGCGTTACGACTGGCCTCATATTAGTGTAAAGTTTTATCTAAATCCATTTAGAAGTTAGTGCGTGTAAGTGGAACCTACTTACCTACCTACCAATTTTCACATTAACAATACAATATTGAGACCGGTCGTGGCGCAGCGGCACGAGGTGTGACTGCAAAACCGACTGGTTGTGGGTTTGATCCCCACTCGAGGAGATGAAATATTTACTTAAATTTATATTTCCATTTCTTCGCTCTGGTATCGAGGTTAAGCGCGGCGTTCAGTTCTGCCACTCAACACGCAATGCCTGCAGAATTCGGCAGAAAGTGGGGAACGGAGTGTCTTAGCACTAGGTTCCCTCTGCCTACCCCGCTGTGTGCGGGATACAGCGTGAAGCTAATTTAATTTAATTTTTTTAACAATATTTGTAGAATATTAGTAGAATATTCCTCAAGCAGATTCTGGGCATGTTAATAGTATCCATATCTTTCTACATCATTAAAAAATAGAAACAATTGAAAACATAATGTGACAAATCAAATCCATACCTATATTATAAATTCGAAAGTAACTCTGTCTGTCTGTCTGTCTTTTACGCAATCAGGGCCAAACCGCTAATTCAATTGTGATAAAATAGTCATACAGAGATATTTGAGGGTCTTCGGATGAACATAGGTTACTTTTTTTCTCATATTTGTAATATTGTCGATATATACTACTATATTAAAATACTTTTTAATTTGACAGGCAATTTATTCCGCCATGTTTATAACAACCGACCGTTGCTAAGCAACGGTTTGCAAAGTTTATTTGTTGTTATAAGCAAACGTCACCCAAAATGAGCTTGCTTAACGCATACATGGCGTGCGCCGACTCAACCTTATGAGACACATAAAAACAATGTTGTGTACAAAAATATTGTCCTTTAAATAATGTTTAAAAAAGTCTGCGATACATATACCATGTTTATCTCTGAAGGTAGAGCAAAAGTAACCATTTTAATTAATTTACTTTATATTTGTCGGGTTTTTGTTGTATGTATTTTCTATAATTTGACATTGATCCTTATGAAAATGAATATAATAGTCACTTTTAGCATTTCATCTAGATTGAAATTATAGTTTACTGTATAACATTCTAATAAATAATTAAGGAGATGTCACTGATTCGAAATGACCTAGCCTACGAGCGGCATAGTATGACCGACGCGAACGGGTAGATGACTTTGACGGTTTTATAAATTTTCATACATTTTCGAACTACCGTTAATTTTTATGTAATTATTTGCTGTTTATAATTAATTTATACTTTTCTTTGGTTCTTCGCTTATTCGAGTAATAGATTAGTTAGATTTTCATTAATTTCTTGGTGTGGTGTAAGTTGCGGCCCTGCGCGGCATCGGCATAATATTATTTAAGTATCAAGGAAACAGTTGTTGGTTATTTCATCTCGGTTGGATTAATAAATTGTAGTTTTAGTTTTTTGGAATTTTATTTGATATTGCTCGCAAAACGTATCATATTTAATGTAGAAAGGAGTTTAGTTATTTCATATAGTATCTATGTACGCGCGCAAGGAAAACGTGTAAAAAGATTTTTCCCGGGTAAATCAGTAAAATCGATCACTAAAAGTCTAATAAAAATCAGTTCAGTTGTTCTGGACATTAGCTCGGGGAAATAGAAAGACAGACAGAGACAAAAAATATATATATATTTTTATTGTATTTGAGTATTATGTAAATAACCACATACACTTGCAAAAATAATAGCACAACACATTTAATTTTAATTCTTTTAAATAATTATTTTACTTTGATAATATTAATAATGTAGCTGGTTTTGGTTAATTTTTTTATTAATATTTTACTATGGTTACGTTTACTTATAATTTTTCTCATTTAAATAAGTTACATATTTTCAAAAACAATTTCATAAATATATCTAATAAGTATTCGTATAGTTTAAGCGGGAAAGCCGCGTCCGGGTCCGCTAGTAATTTCATATAACAAAAAATGTTTATAATATCAATTATTCATTCAAATCGAGTTTGAAAATCTCAAACAATTAATTTTCCATATTTTTATAGAACCTAAAATTCACTCACGTACTTTGAAGTATTGTTGAGATCCACCTGACAAGACAACGAGCGATTTACTACGTACAAACAAAACAAGCTAAATTAACTTCTATAGCTATTGTACTAAGTTTTAAATTACAACTACTATTGAAGTTATGTATAGTTTTTGTCTCTTTCTTAAGAGAGAAAAATGATAGAGACAGCATAAGGTCGTAAGGGGGGGCAAATGTTAAATGTTTGGTGTTTTAAGTAATTTTTATCATCGACACGATCGAGGGAGGCCTCGGTGATGTATGGAGCTGACGGGTTGATAGTGATGTCAGCTAAAGAGGATATCGATATTTTGTTGAAGCAGTCTAAAATACTATTATTGTTTGCTTGTACGTCATTTTAAGCATTTACAAATTAATTAATAAAAAAATAATAACATAGAGCACATTATTTTTATAATAAATAATAAATAATTGCGCACAATGAGACGTGAATGTTCTAAGTGACACTAAGACCTTTTTTCATGTTAATGTTTTTTGTACCTTCACACCATAACCCGCATATAGCAGAGTAGGCAGAGGAAACCCAGTTTTTATACACTCTGGACCCCGGTTTTCACTCAGTTTTCGAGACATTGCTTGTTGAGTGGTGGAACTCAACGCACCACTTTGTCTTATTATATTTGCAAAAATATATACATGTTCATTTTAAGCATAAAATCAATTTAGACTTATTTACATATTTTTCTAATAAAATATTTAAATTGCTAACTTTAAGCAATTGATTTAATTAATAAGATGAGGTCAGTCACTTAAATAACTAGAATAGAATCAATTATGTTCAAATCATTTTTAATTTTATAACATATGCCTAATATTTTTTCATAAAAAAAACATACATATATTTGTTCTTGGTCCTACCAAGAAAAATATATTGACGAGTGACTTATATAAAGGAAATAGAAATATTCCTTCATAATCGACTACTATAAACGAAATTCTCATTAAAAATAATTAAATATATTTATATATTTGTGTATCACATTAAATCCTTTAAAAACTTACGTAGCAAGATTTGAACTAGCATCTCTTAGCGTATAATAAAGCTTTCGAACGCTCTAGCTTATAAGACTTATACGTTTACTGAGCCCAAGGCTGAAACCACCCCAGAAGATTTGTATTATGAAATTAAAGCTAAAATATTAAAACAGAAAAAATCTGCGAAAAGCTAATATCACGAAGGTTTTGTTATTCTTTTACTAAATTGCATTTTCCTATTTTCAGTCTCAAAAATAACTAAATTTGCAAATAAATACAAACCTGTATACGTACAATATTGAAACTTCGTACCACATAGTCGTTAAACCCTGCATTCCATTGAAAGCCCGGCCCTCCCTGGAGAATATCCCTAGGTAACGTGACGATCACAACTGACATTGAAATACTTAAACGGAATTATAAAAAAAAATGTTAACAAAAATAACGTTAAAGAATATAAACGTTCTTAACATACAATATTTATCTCGGCGGTTATTACTCTGTCATAGCTATTGGCGGATATCCAAAGAGGTTTCGTTTGTCAACATTTAAGAGACATGTTTTTTTTTTATAATTCGAATATTTTTCACCCACGTGCTGTAATTGACCTATACTGAAAATAACGAAAAAATTATTGCCTTAGCCTATTTCATATTTAAATTTAATGTCCACCCTCACTTTACCCAGAAAATGTAATTTATAATAGTTGTTACGCCTACACAATAAATTTAACTACATTCTCTACAGTGAGAAAATACTTTGGCAATGGAAAGCAATGATTAAAATCGAACTTGAAATAAGATCAAATTCGTAAATATACTCCACCGTGCCGCGAAGTATCTAGTGATATAAAAACTATTACATATATATGCCCATTAAAAAAAGCAAATACTCCACAATGTAAACAAATATCATCTATAAATCCCATCACTAGCACCCCACGTGGCGTCGATGTTATCGCGGCCAGCTGTAAAACGCAA
This sequence comes from Heliconius hermathena, assembly GCA_013403705.1. NCBI lineage: Eukaryota > Metazoa > Arthropoda > Insecta > Lepidoptera > Nymphalidae > Heliconius > Heliconius hermathena. The sequence goes on along the minus strand of JAAIXJ010000017.1, from coordinate 89,145 downwards.
GATTTATCGACAGATTACCCCGCGATATGGTACAAATCGCCTCACTATGTGATTTTCAATGTTAGTTGGATGCGAGCTTTGTTTTTACTTATAATAATGGAGTTTTAAATTTGTCACTTTTAACTGTGTTGGAATATATAGTATAATTCTGTATTCTGATTTTGGTTCACGCTGTATCTCGCACATAGCAGGGTAGGCAGAGGGACTTGATAACCTAATTTTAAGATGCTCCATTCTCGTTAAAGCATTTAAATAATAAGTATAAATAAACGATAATCAATATTTAAGATCTTATTAACAAGTATAACGAAAATATTTAAAAATTCTCGGCGTTGAGTACCACCATGACCACTAGATGCTCCATTCTCGTTAAGGCATTTAAGTAATAAGTCTAAATAAACGATAATCAATATTTAAGATCTTATTAACAAGTATAACATACGAAAATATTTAAAAATTCTCGGCGTTTGATTTTTTTAAAGTATTTTGAGTGTGTGATTTTTCTTTGCGTAAATCAAATTATATAATTCATATAGTCATAAACGAAAAGTCATAAACGATATTATTGGGGAACGGAAGTATCTTAATGAGACACGTGTCCCAACACTAGGTTCCCAGGTCCCATCTGCTTGTTGCAGTCCAGGACAGTAGTGTTGTATGCGCAGGATAGAGCGTGAAGATAAAAAAGAAATAATGACAATTAGATATGTCCCGCAAGAGCAGTTGCACTGTGCAGGTAAGGCCGAGCTACTCGCATTATATTTAGATTGTCATTAGCTCCGACCTCCTTGTAGACTGTGTGCCAGACACTTTCATAAGTGTTGTTTTGTCATCGCGCATGTCACGCATCTTTAGGAATAGGCAAAGAGAAAATAAACATATAAAGATAATTCAACTGTATTTCATTGTTGAAATGGCGGAATTTAACGCCCCATTTAATCTAATAAGACGGAACTGATATCTAAAATATTAAAATGAGTAACTTCAACTTTGCTTTGCAACATTAGGTATGCATCGTCATGAGTAACTTAAAATTTTTATTTTACGACTTTCAAAACGAAATCACAGGTAGGTTTACAGAAATATTTTCGCTAAGGCTTCGCTTGCCTCTGCTGTATGTGTCATTTTATACAAGTTGTCTCCCGTAATTTTTATGAAAATCCCATTTTTCCTGATTTCGCAGGAATTTCGAGATATCGTCTCTTAGTGCATTGTGCATCTATCATTCAGTAACGGAAGGTTTTTATATTTAAATATTATATCTATTTGTAGCAACATCCTCCACCTCCCGCGCTTCCGGACATTGCGTGTTGGATGGCGGTACCCAAGGCCGCATTCGTCGACACACCAGCGAGGACGTACTGCGTGCGGTGAATGAACGTTGCAGCCCTCGTAAAGGCTGGGGCGGTGCCTTAGCTGCATTGATGAGACGGCAAAACGTCTGCACAGTTGCACGTTTGCCTATACTCAATGTAGTGTTGGTACCGACGCTGTTATACATCAGCTAAACGTGGGTATTACAGAAGAAGAATGAAAGAAAGATGAACGCTGTGGAGAGGCGATCTCTTCGTAGGATATGCGGGGTCACCTTACCAGATCGAATCCGCAATGAAAAGATACACAGAATGGCAGGTACTAGCGAAGATATCATGGTGAGAATGAAGAACGTGTTCAGCTGGTTTGGACACGTCGAACGAAAGGAAGGAGACCTCGGTTGACCTTCGAAAACACAGTATCCAAGATACTGGAGGATTGTCACGTAAAAAGTATGAGGACCCCCCAGAGGGCATGTATGAAGAGGTTGATAAATGGACGAGGCGAAAGGGATATGCAGAGACCGTAGCGTTTTGCGCTCCATTCTCTTATTTCATAATATTATAGTTCTTTCATAATATTATAGATAGATTTAATCAATAAAATGAGGCACAATTTTTATGATAAAATTTTACAGACGAAATCCGCATAGGTTACAAATATTCATCATTTATTATCTGTTGCATAGCAGTGACAAAGTAATTGAGTGGCATTACATGATAACTATCATTAATATTTTTTTCATAATAATGAAAAATAAGAGGAAGAATGAACGGTGGTCTTCTTCATTCTACGTGACATTGGCGAAATAAACGTTGCTGCATGGGACGCCTAAAAGCCACAAAATAAGAAACAAAACAGAATAAACGGTAATTAAAAAAACAACAACATTGTATTGATTTTTTTAAAGAGGTATTCCATGTTTGGTTTTTTTTGTATGAGAAGAACATAATCTTCAATATCTATATTTTGCATATATTTCATTTTATAACGTTTTATAGGTTATAAAACAAAATATATACAAAAGATAGTTGAAATAATCCAAATATGAAGATAATAAATATCACCTACCATGAATGAATCAATGATTTTGATGCAGATTTTTATTAGGGTTCAATAAGATAAAGCCCTGGTAATAAGACAAAACGCGGCATTGAGTTCCGCAACTTAACACAAAATATCTCGAACATTCAGAGAAAAGTGGAAAACGAAGTGCCTTACGACTAGGTACCCTGTGCCGATCCTGCTATATCCCGCATATACAAAAAGAACTCTATAATTCTAACTATCTAATTTAAATGTTACAAAATAGTTATCATCATACTTAAAGACGATTTTATAGTTGTTTTAACGTGTCTAAAATATTTTGTAGCGAAAACAAAACAAGTGAACGTATTTTGTTTATTATAAGCTCGGTATAAATAGTCGCGACCTGCTTACGATGCGTTGACGGTGGACCGGTCTGTTGGGAATATTGTGTTTTAGCTTCACGCTGTATCCCGCATATTGCAGGATAGATTGAGGGAAGTAGTGTTAAGACACTACCTCCCCCAATTTTGAGCATGGCGTGTAGCAATATAGCATGAAGAGCGGACTCAACGGGCTTTGTAGAGAGAAAAATGAAAGTAATTGGCTCCTACGATTGGGGATCAAATTCACAACCGTCGCATTTGCTGTGTCATAAGGAACTTTTATGTATTTTATCAGCTTCACGCTGTAGCCTGTACACAGCATCATTTTTAATTTTTTTAGCTTGACGGAGTATTCTGCACATAGCACGGTAGGCAGAGGTGATCTGGGAACTTAGTGTTAGTACACTCCGCTTTCCATTGACATACTTCCGTTCTCCATTGCTTCTTTACCTGTTGCTTAGCCGATCTCAACGCCGCGCTTTGCCTCGTTGTAAGAACGAGAAAATAAAAAAAATATTTAATGCCCTCAATTGGGATTCCACCTTGGTATTTGGATTGGGAAACAATTTACCACCAGTTCAATAAAGTTAATGCCTTAGACCTGTGAAGAACCGACGCAAGAAACTCAGCGGGACTTTTTTTTAAATCAATGTTATACAAAAATTTGCCATATTAATAAAAAAAAATTGGAAAAGCGCGAGTCGAGCCCGCCGTCTAGTCGTTCCGTACAAAAATTGGAGGTCTCGGGCTTTTTCTAAAATTCAGGCTTTACGTAGCCGGAGTCCTTTCATTTGATGCCTCACTTGAACTAGCGGCCTTAAAACCAATTTTTGCCCCAATTAAGCTATTCTTTTTTTAGAATTTAACCACAAGCCACAAGTGTAGTTTTCGTATTTTTTCCTAAACAAGTAATACTTGTAGATGGTATTTGATAAATTTTATAATTCTAGGCTAGGGTACCCTAAGTACCCTATAAATTTTGATTCCCATTATAGTGTCGAAATACGATTTTTTGGTATTTAAGGCTATTATGTTTTCAGATTTAACCACATATGTATAGTTTTCAGAATTTTTTCCTAAACTATTATATTATAGTATTGTCTGTAGATGCTAGCTGGTAAATGTTATAATTCTAGGTTACCCGGAAGTACCTGATTAATTTTGATTCCCTTTGTAGTCCTTTATAGTGTCGAAATACGCGTTTTTTGCGATATAAAAGGCCATATCTTTTTTCTAAGTAAATATAGAAATATGTTATCAGGAAATCATGAGGCCGTAGATATGAGGTTCAATGTGGGTTTGAATTTCAACTCGATATCTCCGAGATCCTCGATATCTTCCTGAGATAAAGGGTCTTGACAGACAGACAGACAGACAGACGGACAACAGAGAGATCTTATAAGGGTTCCTTTTTTTCTTAAAATGTACGGATCCCTAAATATAACCCTAAGTTCTTCGATCAAAAAAAATACTAACACAATATAAATGCAACATTATCAGTAAGCTATAACTATAAAGCAACAAACAGTTAAACACTTAAATATTCTATAATTTAGCAGATACCCAATAACTTAGATGAAGGAATTTAGATTCCACAAAATAGTGATAAAATCTTAACTGATCCAATAAAATGTATTAGAGATTACTTTTCTAAACATTTTAAATAATTAATCTGTGTTAAAAACCTGTTTTTTTTATTTGATCTCCTTGACTTACAGGAGTTTATTAGTTGTGCTTATGCCTGACTTCGTCAGCTTGGAAATTTAAATTGAGACAACTTTTTTTACGAACTTTAGAAATATAACAACACTAAATGTTAAATGAAGTAAACCACAATACAATAGTGAAAACTGTATTTAAATTGGTTAAGCTGTTCCTAAAATTAGCGTAGCTGTTTCTGAAATTAATAAAGCCACATAAATTTTAAAAATTATTATTTTGGGTCCCAATACTTTTGATTTGAAATACCCCCAATAATAGATATTCTCACATATCTTCCATGTACAGACGGCGATCAGTTACAGTTTTTTTATAATGTACCTATGTATACAAGACTATGTCTTATATTCACACTCATTTAAAATTTCACCAAAGTTTCGATTATTTATTATATGTACCATACATAAATATTATTTGTAAGCACCTTTTTAGTGTATAAAAGGAGGTGGTAATTCAAAAAAATATCAAAAGCAATTAATTATATTTGGTAAAAAAGGTGACTAAAAATTTAAATTTGCAGCGCCAACTTAATATTACAAAAGCACAGCTTAAAAGTATGCTTATTTGGATGCGCTAATATCAAAAACTACTGATTCGAATTGAAGTCAGATGTCATGACTTATCCATATGTATTATTACCATTTAACCACGGAGGCGAAGCCCCTGATAAAAGCTGATAGGAATATAAAGCAGAACTTTAAAAATATATATATTAAATGAAAATTTAATTTCATTACCTACTATAAATAAAAAAGAATAAAGATAATGAAGTTAATTAAATTAAAAAAATCCCACAACATCATACAAACTCATATAAAAAAATATTACAAGCGCAGTCGAGATACTTTATTAGTTAAATAAAACACAACATATATTTTTAGAAGAACCAAATATCTAAAATATATTTTACATGTAATATAACAGGCATTTCGTTAATAAAATAAAAGAATTACACGCTATCGAATAGGCCTATACTCTATACTCCACAGTTTACGGATAGGACCCGATGTTATCTCTTTCCATCGTAAAATGTTTTTTACGGCCGCAGCCCGTGGGGGGCTAATTAATGACCATGTATGGTCATATTACACGAGAGTTACGGTATCATGAGATTATAAAGTTTAAAACATGTGTTTGAATGGTTTATCTAGTTATGTGATAGTTATTGAGTTATTCGCTACTACTATTAGGTCCTTACGTATGAAATTGGCGTTTAGTCGTGCAGGCCACTTTAATCAGTAATTTCTCCTCTTTTAGCTATTTACACATATATTTGTGTTTCGTTTCGTTATTTTTTTTTCTGTTGCGTCACTCAGCTTATAAAATAGAAAATTTGAAATATCGCGTTATTTACGAGTTCCACCATAGCACCAGTGCTGCGGAAACAGCTCTAAGGGTTAATGATGTGTATGGCGTTCGTGTCGCAAAAGAAAACAAAATGCGTTTTTGGTTCCAACGTTTTCGTTCTCGAAATTTCGACCTGCAGAAGAAATCCCGTCGACGGCCGGGGACCCAAGTTAATAATGAATAATTGAAGGCTATTGTGGAAGCGGATTTATCGTAAACCACTTCCGAGTTAGCTACAGGCTGCGGTGTTAATGATAAAACTGTTTTAATCAACTTGAAGTAAATTGGGAAAATTAAAAATTTAAACCTTACAAGGTAGGTACCTCACGAATAGAGTGAAGCAAACTAGCAGACGCGCGTCTAATGCTGCGGTACATTACTTAACCGGCACAATAATGAAAGACTTTTAAATCGAATCAATACCTGTTATGAAACGCAGATTCTCTACTATAATCGAAAGACTTGGCAAATCCTTTAGTTAAGGGATTTAGGTAGTTCACCTATCCGAAAGCCAACGCCGTATTTTGTCTTAAAATTCAGATAAATACTTTAAATAATAGCGACTAAATATCTTACTAAATGTTTTTATTTTTTATAATAAAAACTACTTACTTAATTATTAAAGATAAACCATAACTGGTAAAACAGGCTATTTTAGGTATAAAATTACTCGATATTAATTTTGATTATAATTTAAATTCCACCCGAAATCGATTGATATCTTAATCGGATGAGACGTTAAGTAGATACGTTTTTAAAAGCTCTACTACTTAAGATATATTTTTTTTACCTTCACGCTGTATCCCGCTTACACCAGGGTAGGCAGAGTGAACGTAGTGTTAAGACACTCCATTCCCCACACTCTGGCCAATTTTCGAAACATTGCATGTTGAGAGGCTAAACTCAAATATTATCTGTAGTTATTTTTTAAATTACATTTAAGTTAGAAAGTGTTAACATATTTTGGAAAATTAGAGACATACTTTCATAAACATTTATTAGAAATAATAAAAAGAAAACTAGTTGATAAAGGTAATATTACATATTTAAATTTTACTATTTCAAATAAAATAAAAAAATATACAGTAATAAGAAGTTATTATAAAATTGCCGTCGCTTCCTTTAGCATAATATTAAATAGTCATAATTTTCCATGACAAGTCTTTACTGTTACATAGAAAGAAGCTATCATTAGTTTGTGCTTCTATCTAAACTTAGGTTCTGGTTATTCTTTAACCACTTTCAACTCTCTTGATCTTAAGAGCGATCTTGAAATGCTATTTTAATAATTTATGAATGAAAACGACATCTCAAGATCGATCTCAGAGTTAAGAGCAATTTAGAAAAGTAAATTAGGGCCTAAAGTTGGAGACTTTGCGTGGTTTAACGCATTAATCTCAGGACCTGCTGTGAACAATTGTTTAAGTGTTATAGTACATTTATCGCTTAAGGCTATCGGCTATCAATAATCAAATCAAATAAAATTAAATTAAATCAGCTTCACGCTGTATCCCGCACACAGCAGGGTAGGCAGAGGGAACCTAGTGCTAAGACACTCCGTTCCCCACTTTCTGCCGAATTCTGGAGGCATTGCGTGTTGAGGGGCAGAACTCAACGCCGCGCTGAACCTCGACACCAGAGCGAAGAAATGGAAATATAAATTTAAGTAAATATTTCATCTCCTCGAGTGGGGATCGAACCCACAACCAGTCGATCTTGCAGTCACACCTCGTGCCGCTGCGCCACGACCGGCCTCAATAATCGTTTCAATGTAACTCACTGCACCTGCAGTCAGAGTTACCTTGGATACTTAGAATGTGTCATGTGTCACACATAACGCTTAGATTCACGTTAAATCCCGGACGTAGCACGGTAGGCAGAGGGAACATGGGAACCTAGTGTGAAGACACTGCTTTTCCATAAAGACCGTAATTACATTGCCTAGTGTGCGCCGAATTCTCCAAGCACTGCGTGTTGAGAGGCGGAATGTAATATCGCGCTTTGCATCTAGAGCAAGGAAATGAAAATATTAAATATTCATTCCCCAAGTGGGAATCGACCCCAAAATCTGTCGCGTTTACTCTCAAAATGTAGAGCCAGGTTAAACACAGATACCGCTGCATATGGCGGAATATACTTATCTTAACATTCTCTGCATAATGCAATTGGCAACAAGTACTTTGTTGCTACACTTTATATCCCACATGTTATATGTGAGTTGGAAACCTAGTGTAAAGACACTACTTTCCCCACACACCGACCAACTTTCAAGACATTGTGTGTCAAGTGGTTGAACTGGACGCCGCGTTTTGTCTTGTAACCAGGATGAGGAATTAAGATTAATTTGTTCGATCGTGTGAGAATTGAACCCACAACCGTCGCTTCCACAGAACGGATATACTCATTAAAAATAAATATTTCTAAGTATTTGTCGACAATTCCATATAAACTTAGTATTAAAACAAACAATTTTATCGCAAAAGCTGCATCGTCGGAATCGACTAAAAGTATAGGAACTAAAATAGCATCTTGTAAACACCTTTTGCATTTGCAATGTCTAGAGCAATATTTTGCACATTTTATATAAAGTATGAAGTCATGGCGTTGGTATTTGTTTATTTTACATTATATTATAGTTTAAATACAGGAAATAGAGGGTTATTTGTTGCTTGAATAAAATTTAACTCTTTTACATTATGAATTGTAGAGTCAAAGTCATCATTATATATTTTTGTTTATATTTCTTTAAAATAAAATGCAGAGAAACAATATAAAAAAGAATTCAAAAGCTACGATTATACAAATGTCCTTTAAATCTTCGACATTTTCAAGTTTCAACGACACCATTAAATATAAATCTCGCACGGGTAAAAGACCTGATAATTGACAAGCAAAAAGACGAGTAAACATCCAGAAATATTACGTCTGTGCATGTAAAACAAAATACAAGTAAAGTAAACCATACTCACACTCATGTGCAATGCTAAATTAAGATCCCGGCTCACTATTTAACAAGCTACAACTAAAAATAAAATGCCGCGCGACGCACAAATCTATCAAAACTTTAATTTATCCCTTTCAAACAGATAAAATAATTAGCACAGATTAAAAAGATATTACAATCCACAGAGCACTGGCCGAGATTTTTTGTTAAACCGCTTTTATTTTTAATTTTCAATTCAAAACTTTTCAAATTTTAAACGCGTCTTTACAAGTTGACAGCATAAATGGAACTAGTTTGAATCAAACCATCATTCTCGCCTCTGATTGGCCGATTCCGAGTCCGGTATAACAATCGTCCAATGAAATCGCTCCGTCCATTCAAACGGTCACGCCTCCCATTGGTCGTGTTATAACGCCATTTTCAACGTTGTGGAACAATTGGGGTTAAAGTAGGCGTAATCCCGAGTTGGAAAAGATATTTCCGTAGCCTCCAAAACAGTCAACAGCTGTTAAATCATCGCGTGAATCGTGATGTAATGTCTAACAATTTTGTAAATACAAAATGGACGTTTTAATTAATCTAAATACGTTGTCTTTATTTTATACGGCTCTATATTGATAGAATGACAATTATATGTTATTTAGATGTTATAGAAAAACCTTGGACGTTACATTAAAAGTAAAAAACCATCGCTACTCAGTAAAGGCACCAAATACTTTATATTTGTACATGCATATATTCGATTCTCAATCGGATCAATATTTATAATTGAAATATTTTTAGTTAAGCAGCTTGGTTGAGCAAAATGCGACGCTAGACTGTTTCGTTTCACCCAACTGGCAACTTACAATGTTTCTTAAACGGACCGATATACATATATCAGCTTCCCGCTACTGCGGAATACCCGCACACAGCAAGCAGGTTAGGCAGAAGGAACCTCGTGTTAAGAAACCCTTTTCCCCAGTTTCCGCCGAATTCTGGAAGCATTACGTGCTGAGTGGCGGAATTCAACGCCGCGATTTGCCTTTGCCGACACTAGAGCGAAGAAATGGAAATATAAATTTAAGTAAATATTTCATATCCTCGAATGGGGATCGAACCCACAACCAGTCGCGTTTACAGTCACACTTTGTGCCCCTGCGCCACGGCTGGCCTCAATATTTAGATACAGTTAAATTTTGTTTTTTTTTTAATCGTGAAACAGCAGTATAAATATTGCTATTTCACGACTTCATTGTAATGTTATACAAAGAAAACATAAAGAATATATTTATCTTACTGATATTATTCGCCTTTTTAAATTGGTAGGTACATTTTAAAAAAAAAATCACGATTTTACCCGGGTAGTAGGATAAAATATATATAAGAAGCAGAGAGAACCTAGTGTTAAGAAACTGCGTTCCTCACGCAATGCGCAAATTTCAAGATATTACGTGTTGAGTAGCGGAACTCAACGCAATGCCTTGTCTATCAGAATGGGGAAATGAAAATAAATATAACAATTCCGAGAGAATATCAAACACAATATCGCGTTTGCCAATAAGCTCTTACTCTCTCACGCGCCGCGACGGCCTCTTACAATTTTAATGACTACATATAATTTTCATTTTAATGACGAAAATGATGAAATTAAATCTTTATTTTATATATTTATTGCGGGATTGTTATTTTATAAGCATATATCGCAGGCTGATGGTAATTGTGATGAAACATAGTGTAATAAATAATAGACTCTATTGCACACTTTCCACTCAAATTTTGAGATATCCGCCTATTAGAAGGCAGAACTACTATATAAAATCTTGTTGTGTAGCGTTATGTCACTCTATTCCCATCAAGGTACATCCATTCCCCACTTCCCTTCCCTTGTTCCCCACTAACAAAAATATTAAATATTTCAATATCTCGATTGAGAATCAAACCCACAACTCCCATCCCTCCTGCGCCTCGACGGCCTCAAACAGTATCTAAATTATAGTTTATACTTTTAAATTCATACAAAACGTTCCAAGCATTGGCCATCATTGATACAGCCACACTTAACTGCGATTAAGACATTGTTAGGCTGATGCCATATGTTTAAACAAACTGAGGAAGTAAAAACATGTTCAATAATACATTTTCAAAGACGCGGCCGCTGTTAGTTTGCTCATTTTGTCCTATTCTTATACCGAAAACCTGACAAAATTAAATATACACCCCAAAAATTATAAAAATACCTCTATTTATATGGAAATAAAGGTTGTCTATATTGCAAATTTAATTTAGTACAGTAATAATGCGATGAATAAGATCGTTATACGCTTATTTGTCGCTTTTGTGATTTTTGAGGGGTTCCTTTGTTGGTGAAGACGTCTTGTTCTCTATAGTATACGGGTGTTGGTTTAGGGGTAGCGGGTTCATTTTTGTTTAATGTTTAAGTTGTTTTTAACTAGCTATTGATGTGTCAATTTAATAGGAGAAATAATTTTGAAATACGGTTAATGTATTATTTGGTTTTACAATAGTTACGGGCTATTTTTCTTTCACTTAGTAACGATACGATTTATTAATTGTATAAGCATTAATATTAATAAAATTCTATTAAAATTAATTGTTCGTCGTGCTGTTGTGTGAAGAAGTAAATTACATTCACATTTTAATTTTTACTATTTGTGTCTGTCCGTAACTCTTTCGTATCCAAAGTGCGAAACCAATTAAAACGGAGTTATTGTTATAAATAGGTATTGTTTTCAATTTATTCTACATTAAGCATAATTACTTTATTATTTTAGCTTGAATCATCTTCCGCATTTAACAAAATAATCATATAATATAATATTTTCAGCACCCACTCCACTAAAATTTATTAATAACGTCAATGCATGTGAAGTCATAGCAAATTCCTAGTACCCAAAAACATACGGAACCCCATTCACAGCCACCGCACTGCACTGTTCAACAGTACAGTCAAGTACCACTACAATTACAATAGAGATTTGTAAACTAGATAAAACACACGTCTTTTGTTGTTCGAACGCGGATTATATTGACAGATGCGCTTACCTCTAATCAAAATGCACCTTTTCTTGGATGAAATGTATACTATTGTATGAAATTATTTGAGTTTGTTAATTGCATTGTTTTTTTTAGTTCAGTAGTTTGAGAGATAAAATAGGTTTGCTACCTACATATATTATCTTATCCAACTTTAGTGAAAAGAAGGCTATTAGTTAGACATTAATAAATGTGTGTTGTTGGAATTGGATAATATTTGAGTATTATGATCTATTTAGGCGTCCAAGCACAGGTGCTAAATTTCGTAAATACTCGTACGTGTATGTTGTTTTATAAATAAAATTCTTGGAAATTAAAAGTCATCATCTCGATAGATTATCATTTTGATCCAAATGTGATATATTCCACTTTGGGACTTAAGGAAAAGTTCATGTTTCATTAAAATCGGGTCAGTATTTTGAGATAACGTAAATAATATTTTCTAGGAGGAATACCTATGCAATATAATACCTACAGGTAGCCATTCAGACAGACATTTGTAGTAAGTTTTTAAGTATTTTTATTTGTAATTTCATTTATTAACAATGCTCATAATAATCATGGGTTCCAGTGCTATATAAGTATTAAATATGTTTTTTGTATGACACTATACCTGATTACTTATAATTTTCTATTTGTAGTCTACGTAAAAATAATTCACCTACTAAATAAATATAAATTTATATAATTACCTAAGAGGCAATAGCGCAGTGCTCAGACGTTTAATTATACTCACGGACGTTCGGATTCGATACCGCTTAAAGAAGCGTTGATATTCGAAATAATCATTATTTTCCAAATCTTGATAGAAACAATGTGACGTAGCTTCCATATCTCAACTTACAGGAATTAAGAGCTAATTTAGACTACTTAAAAAACTCTTCATTAAATAAACCAACTAAACTAAAAGGCCAACGTGGCTTAGAGCAAAAACGCTAAGTGTACCTACTGGCTGTAAATGCGATGCTTGTTGGTTCTATGGGACGGTAAAATAATAATTTCCCCACTGTAATTCTGTGGAAGACAAAACGCAGCGATGATTTCCGCCATGCAACAAGCAATATTTCGCATTCAGATTGAAAATGAAAACGGGACTGCCCTGCTATATGCGGGATACAGCATGACGCCAAAAATATTATACCTACTACTAACTGTAACAACCGCAAATCTTAATAAAAAATGGTCAACAAAAAATGGAAAATTTTGACAAAAAAAGCAATTCACACCCATAAATATTAACAAATAAGTTAAAACCACCATAAGTTAGGGGAGTGTTGTGCATCATTCATCACTGCAGCGTGGCGCGTCGCGCGTCGTCCACAGTGTGCTGAGTAACGACATAAACGACGACAGTGCCATTTGAATTGAATTTAATTGGAAATGTCTTTATTATATTATATTATGTGAAGCTGATAAATATGAATTAAGTATTTTAAAGTTAATGTTTGTGGCGTCTGATTATGGGATATCCTCGTGGGTTTACCCTCATGTTTTCACTAAAGTCATCTAAATTAACATATTTGTTACCTACACACAGCAGGGTATGTAAACGGAACTGGAAATCTAGTGTTAACACATTCTGTGCACATTAAGACACTTCCATTTCCCAATGTCCACCTAATTCTGGTGGTATTGCGTAATAAGTTGCAGAACTCCACGTCGCGCTTTGCCTCGTTACTAAAGCGGCGAAATAGAAGTAAATATTTCATTTCTTAGAGTGGGAATCGAACCCACAACCTGTCACGTTTACAGTCGCACGCTTGTGCTCCTGTGCCACGACTCGCTTCAACACTTTTGTAATTTATAATTTCCTTATACATAACTCATAATATAAAGCTTATTTCGAAAATCTAAACACGCTTTCCTACAAATTGCAAATAAAAAGTTAAATCCAATTCATCCTAAATATAACCTATTTTATAAAAAAATATATAAATCTCATCGCAATCCATTAAATATAAGTGGTCCCTACAGTACGAGGGCATAACCACACCCCACTCTTGATGTTTGAAGGGCGTACTTAAAGGAAGTAGGTGATATAACGATATAATTATGATCTATTGTTGTGTTTTTTAATACTTTTCTATAACTTCACGGATGTTAGGCGGTAAGGTGCCGTCGTGATGCAGTAGTATAGGGTGACTGTAAGCGCTGTGGTGTGGGGTTCGATTTTCACTCGGGGGAATGAATATAAATATTTATTTTCATTTTTCTCGCTCTGGTAGACAAAGGGCGGCGTTAAATTTCTGCTATCAGTACACAATGTTTTGAAAGTAGGAATGTTTTAATATCTGGAACATTGATGTCTGTCCATTAATAACAGTTGAAATGTTTACGCTATGGTAATAGACTAAGATTCCTTTTTAAATAATGTTTATTCTTATAATAACGATGATTGCTTGGTTTACTTGGACAAAATGTTTTATTTAATTATGCTGCCAAACTGACTAAATAAAATGTCATTAAAATGACCGTAGAATTATAATTATTAGGTAACATGGGTAGAAGCATACATGTTTATAAAAATACTCTTAATCTAGTTAGTTTGGTTAAATGTTTATGTTCAATTTTATGGACTGCTTAACAGAACGTCAAAGCTTACACATCACAATGATGTAACAACCATAGTAACCATATAAAATTTTAAAATATTTTTTTTCTGCATCTTAACTTCTAATAATTTTTTAATGATTCAATTCAAAATAATTCCAATCTGACAAAAACTAAATAATGGTACAACCCTTAAACTTAGTAGGTCAAAAATAAGGTAATTAAAAGATGATAGAGCTCCACGTCCTCAACTTTCAGTGAATCATAATTCATAGGCGTTCGTGAATATTGAAAAAATATATAGTAGGTATATACTATATTAAACTCACATCCTAAAGGCCAGGACAAGGATTACCACATAAGCAATAATAATAATAGAGCAAATACCAAAAACCAATAAATAATACTAATTATATTAATTTAATTATTTATCTCTAGATAAAAATCTGAAAAATCCAAAAACGTAACACAATATAGATACTTACAACAAATAAAAAATAAAAAAAGGTCGTATATAATCTGTCAATAAAATACACTGTTGATCGTTTTCCCGCGCTGCCGTGACAGTTGGAGCGGATTCTCGGAATTCCACCATCTTGTTTAATGTCCACAGTATAAAGACCACCAAAGGGTTTTGCCACGTTTTTTTATAAAAATAAAATAATGTTAGTACTATTGATAAATTATTAGCAATATTTTATTTCAATACGTCTTTCACTTTTGTTAAATTTTTAAAGTATTATTCCAAACTGAGGAAAGATATTTTTTTTAGAAAACGTATTACCTTAGCAGGATTTTACTCTGCGCATCTTGTTCACGCCGAAGAGCTATGTTCACCAAGTCATACGATCTCATGAAGCCACGTCAATTTTTTATTCGCTTCTTACAAGTTATTGTTCGGTATGTAGACTAATATTTAAAATAAATATTTTAAACAAACGTCAATCACATTTACTGGAAACATATATTTGCCGCATAGTATGTTAGGCAGAGAGACACTAGTGTCACGGCACTCCATTTCCCATGCACCGCACAATTTTACTGTTGAATGTCTACCAGAGCAAGAAAATAGTTCATTATCCTGAATAGAAAACGAACACGTTTAAAGGCGTCCCTTATAGATACATAAACTATATTATTTTAATACCAGGCAATCTGGGAACGTACAGATAAGACTTTTCGTTCCCATTAAAACACTTTCGTTCCTCACTTTTCGCCGAATTCTAGAAGCATTGCGGACTGCTCATCATCATCGCATCGCAGAACACCGCGCTTAGTCTCCTCACCATAGCTAAGAAACAAAAATATTAAATATTTCATTCCCCCGAGTTGGAATTAAACCCATATCCGTCACGTTTACAATTCCATGTATGTGCCCCTGCGTCACGACGGCCTCAAAAAGCTGAAAACGATAGCTTACAATCCTCAAATTAAAAATTGAACACACAACCATCGCTCT
Organism: Heliconius hermathena; assembly: GCA_013403705.1. NCBI lineage: Eukaryota > Metazoa > Arthropoda > Insecta > Lepidoptera > Nymphalidae > Heliconius > Heliconius hermathena. The sequence continues at coordinate 73,364 of JAAIXJ010000017.1, read as the reverse complement.
TAGGCGCCAAACTGGCGTCAATATTATATAATAAATAAATATATCAAAATATAAAGATATAATGTGCGCTGCGAGTGCTGTATCAACCGTATTGTGGCAGCATTGTAGACGCTTTCTGCAGCATATTTATTGATTTACCCTCAAAATGTGATGTTGCGAGGAAGTTTTGCTTGCTGGTTTTTAAAAAACCTCCATATATTAGACCGACCTCCGTAATCAGGAGGTTGTCAGTTCGACTGTATTTTTTTATGTTTCTGTTTTTATTTGAAAGCTCGTGCTTCCTATGGGGTCCCATTTTAATTTGACATTGGTATCCAAGAGAAAATCACATAAGTCTTAAAATTGGCATTAAGTACTAGTTTTTTATTAGAAAGGATATAGGTATTTCTAGGGTTGCTTCATGAAAGTTTGGTTAGGTTCTGGTAACGAGATCCGGTTTAAATTGAAGAAGTTGTTTTTTTTTTGGGTTAAAAATCATAATTTTAAGAAGAAAAGTAAAAGCAAAATTTTAAGCGTTAGCAATAGAGATTTATGCGATAGATAGAGTTAAAAAGTTCTAAATTAATTTACAAATAATATTTACACATTTAAATGTTTTAGTATGGTTTCTATTTTATTTTGAAGTGTTCATATTATTGTGAAAGTGATTTTCTGCTTTCCATATTATACTTTTGCACCGCGGTTGAAAGCAAAAAAAAAAACAAAGCTAGTTTCTTTTAATTTCAGGCTGTGTCTCGTACGGGTAGCAGGGTAGACAGAGGAAACCTGAGAACCTAACAGTTAAGACACTACGTACTTATTAAGACAGTTCCGTTCTCCACTTTCTATCGAATTCTGGAGGCATAACGTTTATGGTAAAACGCTGCGCTTTACCTCGTAATTAGAGCGAGAAAATTAAAATATTAAATATATAATTTCCTCGAGTGGGAATCGAACCCACGAGCTTTCACAATTACAGTCGGTGCCTTGTGCGACTAATGACAAACTTTATCTAAGCCAGGCGTTAAAACATTTACATAATAATATTATAAATAAAAATATAATACTAACATAGAGGGTTTCTAACTAGACCATAAAAAATATATATTTCAAAATTGAATTAGGTGTAAAAATAGCGTAACATTTATTATATTGACAAAATTTATATTAAAATAACATTCTTTTTATTACAAAATTAGTTCTATTTAGAATTCTAGAAATATAAATGTCATACTGTTACGTTTTATAACATTTTAATTAATGCTACAATTTTATTACACCAGTTATTCAACTAAGGAAAGTAATCTCAACGTAATATCTATCAGTAAAATAAAAATATTTTGTACACTTTATTATCTCTAATTTTATATTTAAGTAAGTACTATTTATAAATTAATTTTTATATTAGTCAATCTTTTTGGCTTTTCGGTTCAGTCTCATAAAGTTCTGATACGATCTTGTCGGATAATTTACATATTGATATCAAATTGTTCATAAGAATATTTGTAAAGCAGGCATATAAAATAATCTTTTAAAATTATTTATTTATATTTTAAGTAACCCTTTTACGGCTATGCCGCCCAAGTGGGGACTCGAATGGATTATGTGGGACTCATGGAGCGACGTAAGCCGTTCTCACTTTCCACTAAAACCTCACGGTGCTGCTCCTCGACCGCCACAGTCTGGGGCTACGGGAGCCAAGGAATTCTTCCATAACTCCGGCAGCAGGTAAGACAAACCTTAACAGAACCTAATCTTGACATACTTCGTCGTACATTAGTCGTAAGTCGTTGTACATTCGGCATTGCTCAAAGGAACTTAACGCCATTTTATTTTTAAATTAAATTAAATGCAAATGTTACTATTTCTTTTATAATCGAATACGGAAAACTTTCTTCACCAAACACCCAAGCCCCACCGCGGCGTAACATGACACTCTATATCACTTGGATACCACCCGCGACTGTACCTTAGCTAGGTTGTTCTGTTACCTTTAAATATAACTCTTTTTCATTAAATATGTTTATATTTGTATGAATAATGTGGGAATTATAAACGGAGAACGGAATGTCTTAACACTATTCTCTGTATCACTGCTATATAGGGAAAAGCATGAAGCTGACTTAATAATGAGATATTTACGAGGCCAGTCGTGGCGCAGCGGCACGAAATATGACTGTAAACTCGACACGCAATGCCTTCAGAATTCGGCAGAAAGTGGGGAACGGAGTGTCTTAACACTAGGTTCCCTCTGCCTACCCTGCTGTGTGCGGGATACAACGTGAAGCTGATTTTTAGTAATTGGGAATTAAATTATAATTAGGGAGTAAAAAAACTGACAATTCTAATAATTTGCGAAAGTTTTTGACTTACATATTACTTAAAGTCACATAGCTGTCGATGATGTAGAGTTACACACTGACTAATAATAAAATTTTAACGAAGCGGGACCTTTGGTTTACCAATTTTTTGTAGTACTAAAGGTCAATCCAATTAAGCCATACGTTATTATAGAGCAACGTTTAATTTCTTTGTATACTGTATAGTCAAATAATATCATAGTAATGAAACAAATATTGTGTTTTTTTAACTAGAAATTCTAATCTTATGATACTTTTCTAAGGCCGTCGTGGCGCAGGGGCGCAACTGTGAATGCGATGGTTCGATTTCCATTTACAGGATAAATATATTGTTTATTAATATTTTTATTTCTTCGCCTCGAACCTGGAAAACATGCTAAAAAAGTACCTACTACAAAAACAGCTTCATACTTTTCAAAAGGAACTTAGTTTTAAGAAGCTCTATTTACTCTTCTAGGTAGATGTACTATATAAAAAATGCGTGAAGCTTTATTTAAGCTTCACGCCCGCAGAGATTCTAAGATTTTCAAGATATTGTGCACGTTGAGTAGATCAACGTATTTTTTTTAGCTTAACGCTGTAACCCGTACATAATAGGGTAGGCACAGCGTACTTAGGAACCTAGTGTCAAGACACTGCCGAAATAAAAATATTAAATATTTAATTTCTTCTTCTGGGAATTCAATACACAACCTGTCATGTTAACATTCGCAACTATAGTGCCACTGCGCCACGGCTCCTCAATGGTTATAAAGGTGATTCATTCCCCCAAATTCAGATCGAAACCACTATCACCACCTTTACAGTAGACACTATGCCACTGTACAACTTTTAATCCCAAATATGTATTACAGTATTTCATCACCATTCCATCTTAAGAATTTATTGCACCACTAGGTTCCCAGGTTCCCTCTGCCTACTCTGCTACGTACGAGGAAAAAAAAATTACAACACTTCTACATTTTCCCAAAGTTTTTTTACTAACGAGGGAAGAAGACAACTATAAAGGCTTTCGAGGTGGGCGGAGTTCATAGCCCCGCCCAGTAACACCCACACCGAAAATACGTTAATGAGTTCATTAATTTGTTTTATTGTATTTAATAATATATTTTTAGATATGTTTTTTATTTTAATAATGTCTACTTATTAGTAGCATATTTAAATCTGTAGGCATCTAATACTGTCTAGGCGCTGTAGACTGTAATTTCAAATGAAATATATTTATTTATTATAATAGTCGTAGCTCAGTGGGTATACTCAGTGGGTATATTGGGGATACACCGTGTATGATTGAAACTAACACGTGACTAACATGGGTTGGACTCCCAATCGGGGGATGTTTAATTTTAATTTATTTCATTTTCTTGCTTTGGTAGAATAAGCGAGGCTTTGAATTCCGCCACTCAACACGCACTCGAAAATTCGAGAGAAAGTGGGGAACGGAGTGTCTAAGCATAAGGTTCCATTTGCCTATCCTGCTACGTGGGGAAAATCTTTACACTATAACATTTAAACTTAATATCGATAAAGCTAAAACTTATATTCATTTATATATTTATATTAGACTGAGATCCCAGGGCCACCAGAGCTACATTATGTTAGCATGTTAGCAAATCTGAAATTTTCAGGAGGTTAATAGCCTAATATATAGTTAAGACGGTAAGCAAACTTACTTATTTGAAAGTGTAGGTACCTTTCAGAGCACCAACTAAAAGTAGGTACACGCTCACCTACGTTAAAGTATAAATGCTCATATACTAACATGTTATTAAGAATAATGTAAAAAACTATTATTATTATATATTTATTATTACCAGAAGGGTTTGGTGCCCCCATTTTAAACAATCCTTGGGACATCTGACGGGAGTACCTAAGGCCCACGTAAAAGGTTACGTGGACCTTTCTCCCGTTAGTTGTCCCAAGGATTGTTTAAAACTGAGGCAAACTACCTTATACTATCACGCCTCAATTTTACATATATAATATTTAAAAAAACCATTTCACGGCCCTTATCAACATCCAGACCAATCCGAAGGCTCAACCATGCTCCCAGACATAGATGTACCTTTAGTTGGCGCTATCTTTGAAAGGGCCCCACTTCCAAGTTAGTATTAGTAAATACGCATGCCGTCTTAACTATATATTAGATTAACAATCCTCAAAATTTCGGCTTTGCTCAAATGACGTAGGTCTGGGGGCCCTGGAATTTGGTCTATAGGTATATATATGTAAAATTAAACGGTATCGTTACAGAGGTGTCCCTCAATTCATAGAAAATTTTATTTAAGACATAAAATATTATGAATAAATAAATATTATGAAAAATATAATTAAAAGTTAGAAAATAAATATCACAATTTATTCTCTTTTACTTTATAATTATATATTAAAGGATTTTTCTTATTTTCCATCATCTTAAACTTGGTCCATTCCAAAAAGGGTTTAGCCCCAGGCCACCTGCGGCCACATTGTTCGATTTTAAGAACATTTTATAGAGTTAGGATACCTTCAGAATAGTCAAACAACCTTGTGACTGTGACGCCAAACTTCAAAGATCAAACCATCGAACACATCTCACAGCTCCCCTGCCCCGGCTGTAGGTTCACCCGTTGGTATGACGGTTTGACTAAGGTAACGATAGGAACAGTCTACATGTATAAACATTGACAAAATTTCATTTGAATATTCCAAATCATTAACATGAAGAAGACCAGATTTTATTGTACCTGAGCTTATATCTAAATGACCCCAATATCCTCTCGAGCGTGTCAATTCACTACACTTCACTTTGACAATGTCACTTTAAAGGAAGCACACAACGAAGGAAATTGTCCATAAAAGAATACTAATTATTCTTTAACATAGAAACAACAGTAGGTATATAAATAGGGTACGTTTTGGCCATCGTGGCGCAGTGGACAGCGTCTGGTTGTAATTGTAATTGTCGAGAGTTACAGCCCCATGAGGGGGAATCAATTATATTCAGCCCCTCGCTCTGGTAAAAAAAAACAGTCGAGTTGCGCCAATCAAAACACAATATTTCGTGGTCAAAAACAACAAATGGACGTGGGGAACTCAGTGTCTTGACAGTAGGTTCCTTTTTCCCACCTTATTAAATGCCGGAAACACGTAAAGTTGAAAAAAACCATAGTTGTAACGTGAAAGATAGAAAATTATCACCGCTGATATTTAAAATCAACGTGAGTTTGAATTTCAGGAATCAGGATATAGACTTAATAATCATAAAGTATTTGATGGATTGTAAAATTATCATATGCCAGTATACCTAAAGTTGGATTTGGTTTTTGACTACATATACATATATAGTAGTAATACTTGCATTGTCAATACCGAAATCCAATTTTAGGTTTCCCCATAAAGTACTTGGCACAGGTTGGTACAAAAATATCGTCAGCAATCGTTTATCTGAATTACCATATAAATAGAAACATTGCTTGCATCAAAATCGGCATTTTAACATATTATTGTATTGCCTGATCAAATTACAATTAATTTCAAGGAAACAAATGCTTTAAAATTCTATGAATAAAACGACAAAGAATAATAAGAAACAGTGTTCTCGTAGAAATTAGTATAAAGTATTGTAAAGGAAACAAAAAGTGGCACAGTATCGGAATTTGAACGTGATGGTTATGTTCGATCCTGGGTGAACAGTGGTTTGTATTCCGCTACTCAATTCGTAACACCCTTTGGGTATATATGTTCTGTAATTAGTAATGAGCGGAAAACGCTGTCTCTCTAGATACTCTCTCCTTACCCTACCTGCTAGAAAATATGCGGGAAAAAACATGAAAGTAAATATATAAGTCATCATGGTGCTGCTTTCAAGTAGAACGTTTATAATTCTTTCACTATTTATTACAAACAAACATTTACGTTTAAATTTTATATTTTTTGAACTATATACATTAGCATAAACTATGAAATAGAACTAAACATATAATAATATTAGAATACTTTTACACCGAATTATAATACCTATTTACATAATCATTTCATAAATATGTATTTACAAATATCTTTTTTAAATTTCATTTTGTAATTGACTATTAATTTTATATTATAGAACGGAAAATATATTTCTGTCTGTTTGTACTCTTGAAACATATTTGACTGTTATCCAAGCTTTCATTAAATATATTTGTCTGTATTGCCTTACTTATTGCTTATGTTTTTATAAATAAAAAATAAATAACCATATTTAATGTTGTTAAAACATTATATTTAATATTTTTTTAAATTATCATCATCATACGTACGTACGTATACGTATGTAATCAACATTACCAAAAACAATATATACATATATAATCTGTGGCCTCGATGACATCACTTGTCGATTCCCTCTATGTTTTACGTTATCTGTGGTGCGTAGGCCAAGCGAAGCGAACGGAGGAGATGCACGGGATTTGTACTCTGTTGAAATAATACGTCACCTCATATTCTTTAGTGATATCATTTAATTGTTAGTAATTTGGATTACTATTACGCTTAACTATTAAACAGTAAGTAAATTATTTCGTTATGTTATAACATTATACCTTACGACATTCGTGCGTTGTTTGTTCCCAGTGTAGTGCTATACAAACGCATAATATAACCTATCTGCGCTTCGCATAAATCTATGAGGCCGTAGCCTCGTTATTGGTGTAGACGCTTGCATTATGGAAACAATAAGCTAATGCAATTAAAAAGGCAGTGAAAACGTCATCAGTGCGAACGCATCGGCCAACAAATATTTGCCGCGCTCTATGTGTTTACTGACGCGTCCTTTGCAATATTGCAGGCATAATGCCGGCGGCGCGAGGCGTTAAACGTTCAGCGTCTAAATCTTCCGCAGCCACAGCATCGACGGGGCCGAAGAATAAGAAAAAACGCGGAGGTCAGTACTTGTAACAATGTTATAGCAGTTGTTTTCTTTACAATTCCATTCGACGTCAATGACCTGTCAAATCATGATGGCGGGAAATGCAGACCATAATACTGGGGTATTATTGGCGCCTTTTTGTTTTTAATTCTCAAATGCGGCGCGTTGTTTATGTTTCTATTTCCATTTTAGGTTCGCAACGAGGTTGATTTTTGTTTCTATTTTAATATATATGGCTAGAGTTACGTAAGCGTGTTTGAAATGGAATATTTTGAGGTTAGACAAATTATCGGCACTAAGCGCGTCGAGTGTTTGCCATTCTATTTTCTAATATTATTAGCGCTGTTTATAGGGTTGACCTTGATTTCATATAATTTATCGCCGCATACCTATTTTATATTAATTTAGTATTTTAAATATTACATGCATTTTATACATTATTAGGCACTTAAATTGCAAATAGGGCTTGAGATAAAACATGGAAAATAACTGGTAGCAATACGGTAATAACATGACAATGTCATAGATAACCATTCAATTCAGATTGTATGTAATTATAGCTACTTTTTGTTTAGCAACATCAATAAGTACTTTTGCTTTAATGTTTTTTCCTTATTAACTGTTTTAACTTAAAAATAATATAAAAAAAAATTGATTAACACGTATTAATTTCGCCAATTACTATATGTTTTTGTATTTTTAATTTTAAAATAATTTCTAAGATAACAGCTATTATTATTAGAATTCTAAATAAAGTTTTTTTTAGTTTTATAAATAATTGCTTAGTCACTCAAAACACAGTATTATGATAAGAAAACCTGATGACATATTGACATATAATTGTTTCCTATCTACAGTGTCAATACTTGCTCAATGCCATGGAACATTGCAACAAATATAATTTGAACTTGGTTTACGATATAACAATAAGGTTCTCATGGGTCAACTTTAAATGGTTTTTATATTGTGATACAATAATTAATTGCTTTATGTTGTAACTGGATGTTACATTATATTGTTATTGTTTTAGGTTTACACTTATTTATATAATAGTATAGATAGAAATTGCAAACCTGTTGCTAAAACACTTCATTCTCAATTTTATGTCTAAAGTAGACTAAAAGACACATTTTGACTTACCAGAGTGAGAAGGTACTACCATAAATCACATGAGTGCCCATCATACTAGTAGTGAGTAGCTCAGAACTATTTCTGAGACTTCCAATCAAAATGTAATGTCTAAACTCCTCTCTATATAAAGCAAGGGAAAATAATGTTAACATAATCATTACAGTTGTTATAATCATCACTGAGACTGTCCCAATGTGAGATGATGTGAGGAAAAATGATTAATAATTCTCTGTTGAAATTATTACTTGTATTATGTAATATTAATATGTAATTTCTTTTATATAATATTGTAGTATCTACAAGCTAATTTACTATCTATGTTGAAATTGTTTAATGATTTCCATTTAATATATAATTATTATATGTAAGTAAGCAAATAAAACAAAAAAAAAATCCATATATTTCTACAGACACTTAAAATTTTTTATTCTAAACATAATTTTTTTCAATCGTCATTTTTTGAACAAACTTTGTGAACATTTTTCCACAAAAGTACTAATTACGAGTTGTTAATTTGAATTTTCAACATATCTTGAGAATATATAATACAAGATTTACATATATTATTTTCTTATTAAATTACAACATATACAATATATCATATTGTAATTTAATAATATTTAAGCCATATAAAAGTGTTACATCTCTATATTTTCTTTATTTTTACAGATATTTTATAAAACAATAGTTTTACATTGTGTAAAATTATAAGAAATGTGAAGTTAAAAATACGATAAACATACTAAAAACTTATTATATTCTACACTTATGATATTTAAGTTAAAAATACTGTATTTTCTACAGCAATCCAATTAGAAATACCATCGGCTCCCAAAAAACGAGGTTGTCTGTTTACATGTGGACAGGGTGATGTAGGACAACTGGGCTTAGGTGAAGATGTCATTGAGACTACTAAGTAAGTATTACACTAATATTTATTTTTACTTATTTAAATGCTGATGGCACATAGAATTATTCTGAGAATCAAAATATTGTTTATTCAATTACAATGGTCAAGTTATATGGAAATGTTAGTCCTGCAAGGAGCTTCTACTGGCTACAGCAGTTCCACTAAGAAGCCTGCAATTTAATGAGTCAATTGTGGAAAAAAAATTGATAAATGCATTGAGCGCTGCACTTTATTACAACATAGCAGGATAATGAAAGTTATTCATCTCCCTGAGTGAGAATCGAATCCACAGCCATTGCATTTTGTCTGAGAACTGTTCCACTGCACTACATTCTAACCCATTTTCAATACTAAATAAAGTAGGAACATACTATTTTAATATTATACAAAACATGTGTTAGTGTTGTTTCTATAAACATGTGATCTCCCACTAAGAGTAAAAAAACATCTTTGGTGTAAGAACTTTGTTGACTTTTTTGTCTGTGAATTTTTTTATAAACTTTTTCTTACTAAAAGGAAAAAGTGTATTTATGGTTATATGTTTTACATTTTTTTTTGTATTTTTTTCTAATGTTAGTGGCATTACCTTTTATAAACTGAGGCCTTTTACCGACAACTTAATTATGGTTTTAATTTTTTTTATCTACGCTGATATACACGCATATCCCTCATATAAAAGGATAAACAGAGGGAACCTAGTGTTAAGATATTGAGACACTTCTATTCCCCACTTTCTGTTGAATTCTTGAGGCGTGTACCTATTGTTTACAGTCGCACGCCATGAATATTTTTATTTATTGTTTTCAGATTTAAACATGTCGCCGCCCTTGGCAATAAGATTGTGGACGCTCGTGCCGGTGGCATGCACACTATAGCCTTGGACTGTGATGGCAAAGTAAGTTTATTTTTTTAAAAAATATAATATAACAATAAAGGTAAAGGCTACTTTACCTCCAGTTTCGTCCCCATTGTTAAACAGATATTACTTAGCCCTTTTTCACACATTTTAAGTGCAGGAGAAGATTGTGATGTATTATAGCCTATAGCTATAGCCAATTGATATACTATCCAATATAGTTTTTTTTTTAATTCTAACCAGATGTTGAGATTACTTCGCTCAAAGAGATAAACTCTCCAGCTTCATAATATTTATTAAGAAATATAAATATATTGCTGATATAGATATTTTGGTCACTTAATACGCAATGTCTAAAGAATTCGGCGGAAAGTAGGGAACAGGGTATCTTGCTACTAGGTTCTCAGGTTCCCTCTCCCTACTATGCTATGCTATATGGGGGATATATCATGAAGCTGTAAAAAAAAATATTATGGTGGTCCAGTTATACACAATGATTATAGGTTTGATTTTCCCTCGGGGGAAGTATTGTATCTACTTTAATTTATTTACATTCCCCAGCCCTTTTAGGGCGTTCCAAATCTTGTTATTTGATTTTACTTGGTTAGTGTGTTAGTAAGTCCCCAATTGGGTTTGGTTAAACAATTATTTTGATTACTTCAGTTGATATGTAACGCAATCATGAATATGGCAAAGAGAATTCTTTACACTGTATCCTGCATATAGCAGGGTAGGCAATTTTAGGGACATTACATGTTGAGATGCTGAACTACTAAACGCCACAATTGTCTTGTTACGAGCGAGAAAATGAGAATAAGTCATTCCTCCAAATTTTTACAATAAAGATATTTATAATATTTAAATTTTCCATCAGGTATGGACATTCGGTTGCAACGACGAGGGTGCCCTCGGCCGGCCCACCTCCAACGAGAAGGACGAGGGGACTCCCCGCGCGGTGTCGCTGCCCAGTGCTGCCGTGGCCATAGCGGCGGGGGACTCCCACTCCGCCGCGCTGCTCGACAGCGGCGATGTGTATGCCTGGGGGGCCTTCCGGGTCAGTGCTACTGTTTGTACTTGACTGACTTACAAGAGATATTGACTAACCTTTTCTATTACCGTATTGACTAATTTACTGCCTGAGGGCATTTCAATTACTTACAACCAACTACTTACTATCGAACTGACTGCCAGACATTTGGACTGACTGATACACAGCCAGATACACAAATACCTACCGTACTTGACTAGCTGATTTATCTGACAGACTGAAATTTTGATTAGAAATAAAATAAAACTTGAGGAACGTTTTGTCAAACCTTACAGTACAGTCGACGAGTCGTGACCTCACTGGAACGAGCTGTAGGTTGCTGTACAGATTTGATTTTAAGATCTTTCAAACTTTGATTATTTACCTCCCAAGACAACAATACGCAAAAGTTCAAAAACTTGCTCAATTTCCATGACTATATTGTCTATATAATTATTATATATTTCTTTTATATTCACAGGACTCACACGGCAGCATGGGCCTCATAATGCGCGGTCGTGAAGGCAAAGCTTGCAAGGAACCAATCAAAGTGGACGTCGGCGAGACAGTCGTGGACATAGCGTCCGGTGGCGACCATCTTGTTATTTTGTCTGTATGTATATTTTTCTTTTAATCTTTAATACCGTAATAGAGTAGGCAAAAATAAATTGGTGTCAAGAAATTGAGTTGTGTATTGAGTGTAGGAACTTAATAGCCACCAGATTGGGAAAATGTCAATACAGTACCCCTTATGAGGATTGAACCCACAACTATAGTGTCTACATTCAAAAGCTGTTCTAATACCATAAGTTCATTTATATGTGATTATTTATCTTTATACTTTACATTTATAATAACTTATAGTTGTGACACAGAACAGAAATTAATTTTAAATTACTTATATTTATTATAATATTTGAATTTTATACTTAGTATAAACTTTAATTATTATTCAGACATCAGGGTCAGTGTACACAATGGGTTGCGGTGAACAAGGGCAGCTCGGCAGACTGTCTCAGAGGTCGGCTTCGCGGGACACCAGACAGGGTTTCAGTAAGTTATATGTTAATGTTTATTTATATCTAATGACGGAATAATAAAAACAAAATGTGATAAAAGGAAATAAATGTTTTTAAAAACTGTTATAATTGACCGTCGTGGCTCTGTGGCACAGCATCTGACTAAAGGCGATGGTTGTGGGTATCAATTTCCTCTCTGGGGAAAATGAAATATTTAATATTTACATTTGCTTGCTTTGGTAACGAGGCATAGGTGTTCAAGTATCGCCACTCAATACGCAATATTCCAAAAATTCAGCAGAAAGTGGGGAACGAAAATGAGGTATGGTGTGAGCGTGTGTGTCTTAACCCTAAGTTTTCAGGTTTCCAAAGTTAATATACACTTTTATTCTTCAGGTGCTCTCTTAGTACCATCAAAAGTAGTGCTCAAGTCGGGAGCGTCTCGCATATGGGCGGGTTATCATGCAACATTTGCATTGGATGGTGCAAGTGATAAGATGTTTGCTTGGGGGCTCAATAACTATGGACAGTTGGGTTAGTATTGTTTACTTGTGTGGTTTTTTATAATAAAAAGGATACAAGTTTATATATTTACTAGGAGCTTGGCCCCCATGTTCGTTTTGCTCACCAACCCTGACTTTCAATGTTTAAAAAGTTATCTTTTCATCATCATCACAAACAATAATAGGTCATGAACCTATTATTGTTTAGACTACAAAACTTGATAATCTATACAAATATTATAAAGAGGAAAAGTTTAGTTTTGTTTTGTTGTGCTATTCATGAATTCTGAAACCGTAAACTGTATTCATAACATGCCCTATTCATATATTAAGAACTATTGTTTCAATAGGTCAAAATGTTGAAAAAGCAGGAGAATTGGAGAGGAATTATAAAAAACTAAGAGATGATTGATGAAATTGATGGAGATGAAATGATTTTAAACAATACAGTATTATTCCTTATTCAATTAAATACATTGTACGTTTTATGTAAATCATATTTGACTTTTATAGCATATCTATAAAATAGTTATTTTAGAGGCCATCACAGTTTTAAAATACAAATAATTTACAGTGAGTAAGTGTGTATAAATAGTCGCGTGCGTGGTAAGATTCGCGAATTTTAGCTGGTGGCGGGCCATAATAGCTATTATCTACACTAATATTATAGAGTATGTTAATTTTACATCTAAAGAATACGACAACAATGTTCGGGTGTTACAGTAATTTTAAGGTATAAATTTATACGTACAAATTTAGAAATAGAATAACGCCCACACATCGTTATATTGTATAACTTGTAAAAGTCTACCGCAACGACGAAACATATTTTTATATAATAGAAACATACATATGGCTGTCTCGATTACAATTCATTTTATATTTAGTTATATCTATTACTTGCTAGTTATAATTTTTTATTTGAATTCTTTAGTTCTTGAGATTAGTGTGTTGGATCAAACAAATTTCAGATTTTATTATGTCTTACAATACATTTACGAAAATATAATAATTATACGAAATAATGTTTATAATATATTTGTATTAATATGATTTGCAGGTATAACGGGGGAGAAACGCAAGACGGCGATATACTCCCCCACGTGGTGCGACGCGTTCGCGACGCGCGGCTGGGGCGCGGTGGCGGCCGGCCAGCACCACACGCTGGCCGTGGACGCGGCCGGCGTCGCGCACGCGCTCGGCCGCTGCGAGTACGGCAGGTGCGTGCGGGGCCATACGCGTATATATTCATTATAATACAAATTAAACTAACATTCACTTGTTTATAACATTACAGATTAGGCCTAGGCGAGAAATCCGGTGACGCAGAAGTATTAGAACCCATACCCAAGTTGCAGAACAAAAAATGTATCAGTATTGCAGCGGGCACGAGCAATTCATTTTCAGTTACGGATGAAGGTAGACATTGTTGTTTTTTATCTTTCCGTTGTATCCCGCATATAGCAGGATAGAAACATAATGTGAAAACACTATTATTAACATAATCCCCCTTAATATCTTAATATATCTATAATCTTGGCACTGGGTTGCCTCTATTTCTTTTCAGGCATGTTAATTGTATTATATATTTAAATTTCCCAGGCGAAGTATTCGCATGGGGAATGGGCAGCGAGGGTCAACTGGGCACGGGCGCGAGCGCGGACTGCAGCGAGCCCGCGCACGTGTCCCCGGTGGCGCCCGCCGCCCCCGCCCTCACCGTCGCGCTGCAGGTTTCCGCCGGGGGACAGCACTCCGTGCTGCTGCAGGTAGGGACGCCCTGTATTCGCATTGTTTACTAGACAACTAAATAATCAAAAGAAAAAAAATACTAAAATCAAACCTGCGCAGCAATCTACAGCTAACTTTAAAGCGGGTTCGAGACTACTGTACATAATTGAAAAAGTTAGTTAAATACACTCCTCATATTATTGTGCTTGCCCATAACATTAATATTATTTTTATCATTGTATCATAAGAAACTAATGTTTGTGTCTAATATATTTAAATAAATGAAATCGAGTGGCTATAAAAAGGCGGACGTGGGTTTAATTCCCACTCAAAAAAACTAATTATTTACTTTTTTGCTCTGGTAACAAAACGAAGTGCTTCGTTGAGTGCCACTACTCAATACGCAATGTCTCGTAAATGCGATGGAAAGTGGGTGTAGAGTATCTTTAAAGTAGATCCCTCAACATATAGCATGATAGTCACATATAGGCTGAATTTAGACAGTATGAAACTAAAAATAGTGCAATGTTATAGTTAGAAAAAAATTACATAAAAAATCTTTTTTATCTCTACAGGAAGATCCCACAGCCCAAAAGGAGGCATCCCCAGCGCCTGAAAAGGAGACAGTAGAGGACAAAGTGGGGACAGTTGTGGACAAAGAAGAGAAAAGACCAAACAAGAGACAGAAGAAACAAGAACAGGACGAGGAGATATCATCCACGTCGAGTGTTCAGCCTGTTGCTGATGCTGAGAAACCTGAGGTAGAGAAATATGTTCAATTTGTTAGTTGCTTCACGCTTTATCCCGCATTTCCGCATATAGCAGAGTAGGTTAAGAAATTCCATTCTCTTATATATTGTTTTACTTTTATGTTAGTTTTTACTCTGCTTATTTTCTGATGGCGAGATATGTGTTGTACTGTCTTGAAATTATAATTATTACCAATAATAGTAAAGTTCAAAAAATATTGTTAAGTTATTTAAAATAATACATTTAAAAGTAAATATATGAACTTAAACCCGAATAGTTTACTAGTCACCTCTGTGCTGACGTTTCGCCGTCTCATCAATGCAGCTAAGACTCGGTTAACTATGTTACCGGCAGCAATATGGCTTTCCACATCCATCTCTACTGAACATACTTCCCATATATTTCACAACGATAAATATATTTTGTTTGAAAAATTACTTTTTCATTTTTGGAAAAATCTCTTTCGTTTCATTAGTGGTGAAAACAAAAACATTCTGTATATTTACTATTTTTTAAGATTTTTTTTGCTGACGCTATTTTCATGTCATTGTGATTATCTATTAAGTAAAAGGCGAAAGTTTTATACCTTTTAAGAAGAACCAGAGATATTACCTATTTATGCCATATAGTTAGTGCAATATATGGATACGGAGTCGTGGCCGCCCTGAATTTCCTATAGTAGATGGCTGCGCAGATTTGATTTTTGGTTTTTTTTTTCTCACTTTCGATTGTATTCTTCTCGAGTGAAAAATGCGCAAAAAATCAGAAAGCCTAACTCCAGAGGGGCTACGGCTTGTCGATCACACTGTACTAAACTACTACTGGTTTAAAAGATAATTTTTTTTCTAAGAAATGGTAAAAATGACATTGCTAAATAATATAAAAAAAGTCCAAACACCTTTCCCTATTAAATCCTTATTAAATTTACTTTGAAGCTTTGTAAGATTTTATTTTTATTGTATTGTAATAGTTATGTTTCATATACTTTTTTCATGATTTTATTTTTTAATTATATAATAAATAAATAAATATTAATAGAAAAAACGGAAAGTGGCAAAATCGACGACGTCCAGCGTGTCCAGCACTGGCAAAAAGGCGCGTCGGAACTAGGTTTACTGTTATATATATTTATGTAAAAAACAATTAAACGAGTATATATGTATGTTCTAAATAAAATTAGTTGATTTTGAAATAATAGTAAATTAAGTTATTCACAGATCGCGAGGTCTAAGCTGGGCTTTGAGGTTATGTGAGTGTTCGTGTGACGTTACTTCCTTGGTTTGAACCAGTTTATTATACTGCTTTTGACAACCGACCTTTTTTAGTAGTCACATATTTAATATTTTATTTCTGGTTCGATTTATTAAAAATGAAATATAATTTGACAAAACTTATGTACAAAATCAAAAAATATATATTAACAATCAATAAAAATCAATATAAACAATCAATGACACAACGCTGTTCTTAATGATATCACGATTCACTATTAACACAACCAATACAAAAGACGAGGGAAAATGATGACGATTTATATATTTTTATATCTTTAATAATAAACCTTATTTTCAGGTTTTTAAAGTTTTTTTTCTGGCTCTACTTTTAGTGGATCACTCACACAAATGCAAAGCTCAGCTTTAGCTTCGCAAACTGTATATTGTTATTTGTTTAAGTTTTTATTTTATTTTAATATAGGTGAAGGTAATTTAGTTGAAAATGTAAGGGTGTTGATTAATAAATTTTAAGAAATAAACATATTTTTTTTATATAGTTGTGTTGTCCTGTAATGTCTGTAGAATGAATTTATTTATTATATATTTTTTTTATTTAATTTGTTATATTTATTTGCAGAAAGTAAATGGAAATGAGAAAAAAGAACTCGAAACGGAACAGGAAACGGAAACGCCGATGGATGTTGATGACACTGGTGAGTTGGAATTATATTTTAGTAATATTTATCATATCTATACTATTAATACAATTTTATAAAGTTAAATACTTTGTTGGGATGAATATACTTATATCGAAAACTGGTTTAAGTAAAAAATATTTTTGTGTTGTCTAGTCCATTTATCGAGGAGGGTTTAAGTAACAGTTTAATTTATTGGAAAATACCCTACTACAGTAGGGTATTTTCCAATAAATTAAACTGTTACTTACTTTCTGTTGAATGGCGGTATGGCGGAACTCAATGCCGCGCTTTGCCTCGCTACCAAAGTGAGAAAAGGAAAATATTAAATATTTATAACATTTTTTAAATGTTATTCCACACTTAGGAAAGAAAAATACTTATTTAGAAAAGGTTATATTACGTTATTTTTCTAAATAAGTAAATATTAAATACTTCATGTGAGGATTAAACCCACAACCTGTCACGTTTACAGTCCCACGTTTGTGCCCCTGTGCCACGACTGTCCTCGACATATGTCGTAAATAACTTACGTCTACTCATATGCTGACGAAGTTGTAGAAATGTTTATATTTATATAATTTCCAGACAAAGTTCAAGAAAACAAAGATGACAAACAAACAGACGAGCCAATGGAGCAAACTGACTCGGAAAAATCACAAGACACGTCCAGTCAAGAAGGCACCGACGAGGTCAAGACGGACCCGGACCTCGCGGATAATGACCCAGACCAGATCACTGAGGCCCAGACTCCCCCGGCCCAGACCCAGGCTCAAGCCCAAGAGGCAGAGGTCAATGGAACCGTCGAGACCAAGCCTGTGGTATTGACGACGGCGTGATGGTAAATTAAACCTTTTTGTTTTTTTATTATTTTATAATATCTATTATTGAACAAGAGCGGCGTTTTGAGTTTAGGATTTTTGATTTTTTGACTGTTTTGTTTTTTTAATGAAATTTTGTCAGTTGTCGTATTGTATTGTAATAGGTTTACAGACAAAAAATACAATGTATCAATGTTTATAACTGTCAGTTTTAAAATCAAAATTCTGATTCCGTTCAACGGTTACAATTGAAATTTTGTATGTTTATTTTTTTTTTTCAAAATGGTTGTTTATTTATATATAAATAATTTTGATTGTAGCGCAAAGCCGCTCCGGCGTAGTAGCGTGCTCACGTCAACTGCGATTTGACATTGACATTTCGATGAGAACTGACGTTTGATCTGTCAATTTTGACATCACAGATAATAGTCGTATATTCCAGATTCCGTTACGAAATAAATGTAAGTGTTTTATAGAATAGAAACAATATTATTAATATATTTCAATAATAAATTTTATTTTAATGTGAAACGCACTTTTTAATAGATAACATTGAAGAGATGGGCATCCAATTCAATGTAAAAAAATATATAATATATAAGTCAATAAGTGAAATTAGACAGAACAAACGTCATTTTGCGTAAAATCTAATTAAAGAAGTAATATATATTTAGACATAATTATTAGTTTTATATATCATTATGTCGACAGTAGTTTTATATTGACCCGAAAATTATATTAAAAAAAAATTAATATGCACAATTTTTTTGTTTTATTACTCTTGTTATTTTATTTCTTTTTTTTTGTTAGTAACATTATTTAGGGTTATTTAAAAAAAATTAACTGCGGACGTGAAATTAAGACTGTTATTGTAATTGCGTGTATAACTGTAGTTTACAAAAAAATCTAATACCATCGTATTTTAAAATCGAGTTCGACAATTATTTTTAAATAATATTAACGTCTAAATATTAATCATTTATATTTCTTCAACATGGTTTTTTAATTGATTTTAAAATACGATATACCATATAATTATTTTTATCATTATTTTACTTAATATATGTATATATATATATGTGTATATAAATATTGTCTAATACAGGTGTTTTTTTATAAAAAAATCATATTGAAGTCTAACTTCCGTGTTTGAAGCGAAGCTTTAAATTAATATACTGCGAAATAATTTTCATTTTATATAAATTTTATTAATAAATAATAAAAATGCCTGTAAAAGATAATGCCTTTTAAACTGAAACGCACATTTTTATTTTAATTATGTAAAAAAGATAAAGCAATATTTTATATACGATAGTTGTGGGTTCGATTCCCATTCGAGAGAATCAATTATTTTAATTTTCTTGCTCTGGTAAATAAATACGGCTATTCATTCAAGTAATGTCTCGAAAATTGAGCGGTGCATTAGGAACGGAGTGTCTTAACACTACGTTCCATCTACCTACCCTGCTATGTGCGGGATATAGCGTGAAAGTTAAAAATATTTTAATTTTTTTTTTATAAGAAGTTAGTATTGCTATATTTTATTTTATATAATTAAATTATGATAATTAACACAAATCGCAATTGATTAAACGCAACTACGTCTTTGTAATATACATATAATATATATATGTAGATGGTTACAATATTGTAACTTAAATAAAATTATATTTTAGTTTGAGGTTGCTAAGTATTTTTGGTTGTTTTTGCCATTGTTTATTTATTAATATATATAAATATATAAAAAGTGTTTTTTACCGTTCGGTCTAGCTTTTTTGTTTTTTTTTTCTCTTTGATAATGCCATGACATTATTTTTTTATTGTAACTTATTATTTGGGAGGAGGCTATATTGAAAATTTTTTTGTTATTTTACTTATATATTATATATGTGAGTACAGTGTTTGTCTTCCTGTAATCGTGATGTGTTTAGGTTTGATTTCCGCTCCAAGGAATAATTATACAACTATTTTACATTATATATGTATATTAAATATTATTCAATGGCAAAAACATCTAGTGAATTTTAGTAAATAAGTATTGACGTCGTCGTATCGTGGTATGAGGTAAGTGTAAGTACAAACATACACGGCGTTATTTACATTAATTAATTAATTAAATAATTGTTAAAATAAATGAACTATAATGTAATAAAAAAATGTGTTTTCCTAATAAAACTGTAGTGTAGATTTGGGTTTTATTTTGGTTATTTGTGTATTTATTTATGTTTATTGAGGTTGTGAGAGGAAATAGTATTAGTTATTTTTGTTAGCAGTAGTTATTTTTGTTACCTCTCTGGTTAGCGCAGTGCTGTTGAGTTCATCTACTCAAAGTGTAATGTGAACATGACCTAGCATTAGATTTTCTCTGCCTATCTTGTTATATGCAGTATACAGCGTAAAACTAAAGAAAATATTATTAGAAAACATTATTATAATTTAACGTTTATAATTCGAACATACAGGTTGAAGCGTCAGCGCTCCTTTTACGGGAACAGCATTTTGGGTATAATATTTTAAAGCCATACCTAAAGAAATTAATCAAGATTTCCCTTTGATAGGTTTATGTGTGCGTGCATAGTTCTTGACAAATGGCGTTGTATTTTACAACGATAATTTTATTATTTATTTTGTTTGAATATTTTTCATTTTTGGGATATAATAAATAAATAATTGTATTAAGCTTTTATAGAGCAGTTAAAACTGTGGTGTCATTTAAAGTGGTGCTGACAAAAACACTATAATCTTCACCATTACCAATTTTCATTACCACTATCCATAATCTTGAGGCCAGTCGTGGCGCAGCGGCACGAGGTGTGACTGTAAAACCGACTGGTTGTGGGTTCGATCCCCACTAGAAGAGATGAAATATTTAATTAAATTTATATTTTCATTTCTTCGCTCTGGCGTTGAGGTTAAGCGCGACGTTGAGTTCTGCCACTCAACACGCAATACCTCCAGAATTCGCCAGAAAGTGGGGAACGGAGTGTCTTAACACTAGGTTCCCTCTGCCTACCCTGCTGTGTGCGGGATACAGCGTGGAGCTGATTTAATTTAATTATCCATAATATGAAATAGAAAAACTAAATAACTACTTTCATTAGATCGGGGATCTAGTAACGAGGCAAAGCGCGGCGTTATTTCCCACCCCTCAACGCGCAGTGTTTAAAAAGTGGGGGTTGCATCGGACTATCTTAACACTAGGATCCTTCTACCTACTCTAACCTGCTATATATGTTCAGGATACAGGACGGATAAAGTAATACAAAATAAAATTGTGTTTAACATATTTATTGAATACTTGAATACACTCAAGGAAATAATCACAGTTAAAGCGTGTCTCAACCTATCTCACGACCGCACTACAATTTGGCAAACACAGCTTACGTTTGGATGCATAACTAACTTCCAACACCATCAAAGATTTTATTTAAAAAAAAAATAAGTTTTAATTATATTTTACGAATTTTGTTATTAATGATAATGATTTTGACTTTATTATAGCGCAGTTGGTAAAATAATAAACTGTGAAACGGTTCAAATTGATCTATACTAACATTTATGCTAACGGAATTGAAATCTGCTTAGATTCCTGCTTAGTTCCAAAGATTTACCCGAACAAACAAAAATACACACACAAAAAAGTTAAATGATTTGACTGTGTTTTACTATCACTAAATGCATTTGAACACAATTTACATGAGTGTCAAAGGTGCTTGTATTTTTAATACGGTCTTTTGTCAATTTTATTGTTTCACAATTTAAGATAATAAATTATATATTTATGTTTACAAAAATTTATGTTTGTCTGATTCTGGAACTGACATTACCGACTTTTCTGTGTAACTTGACGGCAAAAGTGCTAATTACCTAGTTAAATAAAGAGTAAATTTGAACCTATTATCATTGTTAGTTATTAACCACTACACCAGTCTTTTTAGTTTTCTTTTTTTTTTCATATTTATCACAACTTGTAATGCTCATAAATTTATTAAATACACATTATTTGTTTAAATTTTAACTTTCATGGTGTTAGAAATTAAATAAAGACAACTTTATAAGAAAAATATATCATGGAATTCAAAATACATACAATAAAAAATATTCTATCATCACTTTATCATTAATTTTATATGTCAACATTTTATGTAATTTTTGTGGAAAGAACAAAGCTTGGCACTAACTATTTGTTTTATTATCTGATAAGCTAATTATACAGGACTGCATAAATATTTTTTTCTAAAAAGCTGTTTTTATAATTTCAACCGATTGAGCAGAAGCATGTGACTAAAAAGCGACAGCTTTTTGTGGGTTTGATTTACAATTGAGAAAATAAAATATTTAATGTTTTCATTCCTCCAGGTTCCACTGGTAAAAAAAATTTTTTAGATGTCCTAGAGCCAACAATAAACTATAATTTATCACATCATACCATATTTCAAAGACATATTAGTAATGAATAAAAAATATTTTAAAGCATTTATTACTTAATTCAGTATAATTTTGAATTTAAATGAACATTATTATTACTTTAGAACTAAGCTGCGCTTGAAAGACTCGCAAAAACATATTTCATATGTTGAAAATATTATTTTATAAATTATTATTTTTTATTATGCTTATTAAGATCGTGGCTTTGATGAACGGAAATGGGCTGAATAAGAATTAGAATTTGTGAAAATTCTAGACTTTTTTTTAATTCAATTTTCGTTTCCAACACATAAAATTATGTAAGAACCAGTTGATATTATTTAAACAGTTTTCTTTTGTATGAAGACAATGTGGTATTAAAGCATCTTTAAATTTCTTTTTTTTTGAGCACATTAGTTAATGGATTGCTTTTTGTCAACTTAATAATATAAGAAATCTTTAAATGCATCAGACAGAAGTATATTAGTTATTCTTAAGTTTTTATTTAATTTAATTATTTTTGCTACTTGCATTTTTTTCTAATATTTCTTTCTATTTGAAATAATTACAATAAAAAGCATTAAACAAAACTGCAATACTTTATAGTACTTTTCCACATTTATATAAAAAATGTATATAAAAATGTGCGTTACAATTCCTTTATGTATCAAAATTTTACGATTATTTTGATTATTTATAATTTGACTCAAAGTTTATTTTGTAGGGAATTTAATTTTATATAGAAAGTTTATATAAATATTTAAGATAAAATTGGTCTAACTGACAAATTAGAACTTAGAATAACTTAATTTTTATTTAAAAATATTTTTTTTACTATTGTGTTTGAAAGGTTGTTCTTAGCCATGAATAAAAAAATATGTTCGGCCGTTTGAGATCATCCGTTTCAGACCGTTTGAGGTTGTTTTCTTGTTGATTTATTTTTTAGAGCTTCATATTTTAGGGGCTTTTAATTAACGGTTACAATATCATGAAACTTGACAATTGTAAGAAATGTGCCGCCTCGTTTCTGGCGCCGGTTCTTCTCATGTCTGAAGCAGTATACTTAGTGGAACGGTAGTGATTTTTTTGGAAAAAATAAAAGTTATACCACTTTGAACAATTAAATACAATCTAATCTTACACATATTACTCATATAACATATTATATTCAACAAGATAAATATATATTTATTATGAACTTAAACATATTATTGTTATAATAGAAAGAAAAAAATGCATAAATAAAGTAATTCGAGGTTGGAACTTATAGTAGTGTAGCCAATTATCATAATTCAGTAGAAACTCGATTAACTGCAATAATTGTTATCGTTAAGCATTCGCATAATCGAAAATCTGGATAACCAAATGAATAAAAAAAGCTAGTTTCTTAGTGTATGTGGGACATTATGTTATGTGTTTATTAAAAACAACAAATACATACAAACGAAAAGCTATGTTTATTAAGAGACACATTTTTCAACATAATATAATTGAATACAGTTGGTACTTCGAATAATTGCGAATCTGTATAATCGAGTGCCTGATAATCGACTTTCTACTGTAACTAATTTATTTGGACGTCACAAACGTTCAAACGCTTAAAAAAATGTATAAAACTAAATAAAGTATTCCTAAATTACTCCTCGGCTGCCTCAGCATCTTCGTAATCTGTAAATTCAAACATTGTTTGTTTTAATAATAAATGTCATACTTTCTTTTTTTTGTTTTTTATCACGCTATAGCGGGGTATACAGAGCGAACCATGTGTTAAGTCACTCGAATTCTCGCCTCTCAATCCACATGTGTCAAAAATTGACAGTGTCATAACACTGATTGCAGATTACATCCTGTTTTTAAAATTGTCCAATACAATTGTAATATATAATGAAAGTATAAAAACAACTACAAAAGAGCTGATAATCTTTAAACACTCAATTAAATCTCATCTTTCAAAAAATAAACTAAATTAAGATCAGTGCATCCGTTAGTATGTATGCGTTAGTACCCAGACACGACAAACTCATAACATCTCTCTGTTCTTTTGGTGGTTAAAAATACATACCATCATACTGTCCATTGCTGTTCTCGAGGCGCATCTGCCTCAAACGAGCAGCAGCTTCGTCCGGAGTGGCATTGGCTTCTTCAGCATCTTCAAATTCTTCATCGCCTGGTTAGTAAATAATGCATATTCACATATGTTAAATATATTATATGTTTAATTTTAAATTCAGATAAAGCTTATAAGAAATAATAGAAAAATTAAAAAACATCTTCACACTGTTCCCGCATGTAGCGGAGTACACACCGGCCAATTCTCGGCAGCAATAAGTGTTGTTTTTTTTTTTTTCAAAGATATCATTGCAAATTGCCTGCTGTACGCAGATGATGCAGTGCTCATTGCATCATCAGAATGCGAGTTGCAGGCATTGGTCACCACTCTCAAAGGATGTAGAAATAATAAATAGTCTAAGCCTGAATGCGAGTAAGACAAAGGTTCTGGATTTTGAAAGAAATGAAGGAAAGATGGAATATACGATTAGTGTAAATAGTAGAATATTAAGACAATTGAATGAAGCGCTATATTTGGGAAGTATCTTCATTAGAAATGGCAGATATGGATGTAGAAAGGCGTATTGCTGCCGATAACTATTATTAACCAATAAAGCCTTAGCTACATTGATGAGACGGCGAAACGTCAGCACAGCTGCACGTTTGGCCGTACACAATGCAGTATTGGTACCGGCGATGGTATACGGCAGAAAAATTAAAGGAAGATGAATGCTGTAGAGATGCAGTTTCGGCACGTCGAACGAAGGGAAGAAGACCTCAGTTGGCCTTTGGAAAAACCTGTATTAAAGATACTGGAAGAAGGTCACGTAAAAAGCATGAGGACGTATGAAGATGTTAGAGACGAGTCAAACAAGAAATGCAGAAACCGTAGCGTTTGGTGCTCCGTGACAATGTGAAGCTAGATTAGACTATAAATAAATCAGCTTCACGCTGTATCCCGCACACAGCAGGGTAGGCAGAGGGAACCTAGTGTTAGGACACTCCGTTCCCCACTTTCTGCCGAATTCTGGAGGCATTGCGTGTTGAGTGAATAGATTAGATTATATTTGTATAAAATTGATTTAAAAAATGACTCCAGCTGAGTTTCTTGCGCCGGTTCTTCTCAGGTCTGAGGCATTAACTTTAGTAAACTGGTGGTAAATTATTTGACGTTCAAATGAAGCATGTAACTTCTTATTTTGAATTAAATTATTTGACTTTGACTTTAAAATGATAATGTTATTAGAACAAGACAAGCAATTTAGATAGTAAAAAAATAGTATCATTCAAGCGGACGTAGCCGCGAGCGGGTAGCTAGTAATAAACATATCACTGAAACAAAATATCACTAAATACCCGAAACAGTTAATTCAATAAATATTTTTGTAAAAAATAATACATACACTCATCAAAATCCTCACCATCCATATAGTTTTCATCGTCCACCTCATCAGCAGGGTCGGGGTGTAATGCTTGACCTTGACTCATTGCAGAATACATTGGACTTAGATCTGTTTCGTTTTGGGGAATGAACCTGCAATTATTTTCATATTATTATTTTTTAAAATGTTATTCCATGCTGCCACACTTAGTTCGAATTTTTATACATTTTCTAAAAAAAGAATCTACAACAATTTTATAGTTTTTTTTGCCATCGCTCTTTCCCCTCAATTTAGGGAGGCATAGGGAACCTAATATCAAAATATCTTACAAATGATAATTAATTATAATAATTATCATATTATTTCTCTAAGTAGTAGTATTACTGAACCTACAATCGCATTGTGTATACTGTTGCTTCCTCACATCTATATCACACAAAGGCCTTTATTTTTAATATTTTACAAACAAACAAATTATTCTAAATTTTAAATCGATTATATATTTTTGTAAAATAAAACTAATTCAAAAAAAAATAATATAAATCACAACATATTCTCAAAAATAAAAATATATATTTGAAATTTTGTACAAAGAAAATTAAAATAAGGATTACAAATCTCTTTTATCTAATTTTAACTTAAAACATAGTGAGACCATTAGTGACTGAGGACATTTCGTAAAATCTTTTTAAATTGGTCAACAACTATTAGTTACAATAAAAAAAAACAAGGATCAGCCACATTCAAATCACAATGTAGTTGATATAAATAATATGTATCAGCTAGAATACATGCCTCAGTTGTGTGATAGGATGATCATCAGCATCAAAGTCCTCATCATCATCATCTTCATTTTGGGCCTGAGGTTGGTTAAGTTCCGGTAGCCTAATAAACAAAATAATAATGTATATAATGATCCATAAAAAACTAAAATAACTTTTTTTATATCACATTTCTTCCTCAGCTTTACACTAATAAGGGAACTGCAGCAAATTCTAATCTGGACTTTGTTAAACTTTTCCCATCAAAAATGCTTCAAACAGTAGCAAACTCTCCATAGATCATCACAAACTCCCAACATTACCGAGACCTTATGGTGCCTACTGTGAGAGAAGAAATATCGGCCAGAATAAAAACATATACCTGTAGCTTGGAAAGGCACTCAAACAAGCTTGCTTGTGACTAAATGAAGCTAACTTGTGTCTTCAAACATATAAAGCAAAGAGTTTCCCAGGATCTTCCCTTATGCTATAACAGTATGTTTTGTAATACTCCTTCACATTATATGAATATGCCACTGGGTGTATACCATGCACAACAAATGCCGCAAATTCATAACCACCAGCACAATGTCCACAAAGGGCAGAACACAGGAATAAAAAGGAATTAATAAAAAAATCACACTATTTCCCTACTGTCTGCACAATTTTCGAGACATAGCATATTCATTGGTCGGATTTGATATAACCTTGGTTTTACCAAATGGAAAATTGAAAACAATTTATATCTTTCACAGGAGATCAAACACACAACCATTCTATTAGGTCAGAAGCAATCCCACTACACCACAATTATATAATATGCACCATTTATGTGTATTCTATATTATAAGGAATAAACAACGAGGACTAATTAATACATTATTTCACTTTTTAATATAAGAAAGACTTAATAAAAGAATGCTGATCCTTGCCTAAACCAACAGATAAATGTAAATAGTTTTAACAAAAGTAAATAGACCATGCAGAAGATGGAGGGATGATGTAGAGAAATAGCAGGTATAGACTGCTCAAGGCAAAAGACAAGAAATAATGGGACAAATTGAAGGAGAGATCCAACTAACAATTAACTTTTAAAATATTATGACATGTATAAACAATTTTTTCACTGACAACATTAGACAACAAGTTGGAATTAAAGGCTTAATTATTATTAGATATACAGTTTATTATTAGATATTCAGTTATCTGAGTGGTGATTCATTAACTAATCATTTTCATTATTTTAAAATAAAATGCCCTTTAACTAATTGACTTAAAAATCTTATAGGATACTACATATTTTAAGAATTAGCACATAAGACTTCATCTGTTTTTCTTTAATTTTTATTTCTCACAATGATTATAATACTTTATTATTGCAATACTTTATCTAACAATACAAAGTCTTGTAAACAAAAGACATTTTCACAAGCAAAATTCAAATTAAATTCTAACCCAGAAATGTCAGCTGAATTGACAATTAAAGCATCAATATTCCAACTAGGACAATAAATTCTAACAAGAAAATCAATTGATTTATTAAAATTGCTTGTAAACCACGTTGCGCAATTGAATTCTAAGAAGCATTTCTTAGGAATATTCGTAATTTTCTATATCTTACCTCAGTTCATAATTCAAAACCATATATAACGCTGGAGACGGCTCTCTTTGTATAGCGTGGAGGGAAATACTTGGATATAATAATGAAATTGTTGGTGCTGAACCTCCAGCAGCGCTCACACCGCCGCCCCAAATCACATTACTGCAAATAAATTAGAATAATTTCAATACATCTATGTATATTATATATTGTAATAGTTATTGTTAATTAAAACTAACTACTTACTTCTCAGTTATATAAAGTGTGGCCGTACCCAACTCTTGGTCGTTTATAAGTAATTTAGTCGAGGGTGTTTGGAATAAGACACCTTCCGCCGGTACCGCAAAAGATGAAGAAACAACAACCATTGCGGATGATAAAGCTAAGTTTACTTGCGTTTAAAAGCTATTTTAAATGGAATCGGCTAATTAAACGTTGTTGTTATAATAAGCTAATTGCGGCGGAATAAACAAAATAAATCCACAAAAACACGAGTTGCTGAGAGCTGCGAAAGAAATTAGGAAAGTGACAGCACAGATTATAATATACGATACATTACTCGAGTCAAGTTCGAGTTATCACAAAAGGCAATTTCTTTTTTTTATAGAAATACCATATTTAATTATGTATTTAGTCTTTGATAAAATAAATTTTTATTATACATATTTAAATCTAAACTGTGTAAGTTTTAACAAATCATTTGTTGAATATTGAAGGACGCTATCAATGGTTTTCTCCGTCTTGAAGCTTTCATAATAAACTAAATAAAAATAATTTAGAAACATGAAATGAAAAATAGTACAAATTAAATTCAAAATATTCTTTATTTAAATAGACTTTTATAAGTATAATACTTTTGCAAACACAAGCTACCACCGGCTCGGAAGGAAGTTCTGCTGAAAAGAGCCGGCAAGAAACTCAACAGTTGCTCTTTTCAAAATTGAATTGTGTAAATTTAACACTTTTGATTTCTTTTGCATTTAACATTAGATTATGAACGTCAAACCAACGAAGAATATACGACAATGCACTATGACGAAGTGAATAGTGCATTGTCACATTCTTCAATTTACTTTATTTCCGTCAATTTTGATATTAAGGAAGTGTCATCTGTGAACAGCACTAAAACTAGATTGTTAATATAAAGCAGAAATGAAAAGGGAGCCCAGAATGAATCCTTGTGAAACGTCCATCTTTAGGGGAGATCCAGAAGATTTTACATTATTTAAACAGGGTCAAGTCTATCGCCACTTTTGTAAAGTTAACTTAACTTAGCTTCACGCTTTATTCCTAGCGGGGTAGTCAGAGAGAGAGCGCCAAACGCTACGGTTAATAACGTTTGTAAATTTATCTTATTCATTAAAATTTGGAAAAGTATCAGTTCCTACAGGTACATCTATTAAAAAAAGAGAAATGAGGAGCAATGTTAATCACATTTAATTATTATCGAATAAATCATAAAAAAAATCCTTAATGTGGAATAACAGTTTAAAAATGTTAAAATAGATAATATTTACTTCTTCATATAATATTGTAGAATATCCTTTCTAAACTGATATTAATGCAGCGCTACAAAACAAGAAAAAAAGCTGTTATTTATACATTTGTCATCCTTATCAATAATATAAAAATCGATATTTAAAAAAATCTATTGGCTTACTTTAGTTCGATTATTTTTTCTCCTCTATATCTGTGTCAAATCATCAAATCACAAATGTCAATATTTTATTTAAAGTAAATTTGAAAGTCGGCTGCGAAAATTTGAGACGTGTTTTCTTAAAGTTGAACTGTTAACTGTATTTTAGAGTAAATATTATCTCAGAAACCAAAACCGATTTTCAAAGTGCTAAGCAATAAGAATAAATAAAATAATAAATATGGCCTCTGTACCTGATAATTTTGGAGATGATGTAGAAAATGAAGATGTATGTAAAAACATATATTATCAATTATAATAATAGTTTCTATTTGTAATGTTTTCTAAACTTATTCTTTTACAAATAAAAATGAGATGCGTTAAATATCCATCGCTACAAAAATAATTTTGTGCTTTCATAATAACAATGGGAAAATATTTTCTTTTTAATTTTAGCCTTTATGTGGTTTGGACTTATACAACAAAGAATATTTTTATAATTTAGAGTCTAACATTTTCGCTGAACCTCTAGAACATTTAAATGATAGTAAGTAAATAAATATATAACCATCAAGTCACATTACCTAGTTGTAAATATTAAGTCTCAATTTTATTACTGATATTAGCAATCCAAGTAGTGAATTCAAATTCTACGACAATATAACAGTTGAAACAACTTTAGAAAATAGAAAGAAATATCACATTCCCATAGAAGATCCATTGAAAGCAATTTGTCCAAATGTAAGTTTTTCTTTTCAGTTTTAACCACAACACATTATTTAATATTTTTCTAAATTTATTCCACACTTCAGAAAGAAAAATATTTAAATGTATAATCTCCCTACACAGACACTAACAACATAAATTGTAACAAGACTGCAAATTTCAATGTACCTTGATGAGAATAAATGACTTAGTAGTCAGAACATTTGGTCATTTTCCATGAAGTGTAGGTTCAAGTTCCACTACATATGTTTTTTTTATATATTTAAAAAAGTAACATTTTCTTTTCATGAAATGATATATTTACTCTACAATTCTGTAATACAAACATTCTAATAATCAAACCACTCACAGGTCGTAAATAGTGCTGGATTAATGAGATTCTGCAATATTTAGTTTTATACCATATAATAATCAATATAATATATTTCAGGCAAATTGCAAAAAAGAATTTTCATCTCAATATGTGTTGAAATCTCATATTCGTAAAGTACACTGTGTTGAATATAAATATATGTGTGAAATTTGTGGAAGAAAATTCACTGCTGATTATTTATTGGTGCGGCACAAAATGGTACACGATAAGAGAACTGTTGAGTGTGCTGTGTGCGGCAAGACATTGAGTGGAAGGACAAAGTAAGTTTTGGATTTAATAATTATGTTAGTGATGTTTTCCCAGATAACAAGGCAGAGGGAAGTAACTTAGTGTTAAGACACTCCGTTCCTCATAAACCATCAAATTTTATAATATATTCTGTGTTCATTTAATTTATTTCAATTCCCAACTTACAACCGTCTTATTCATCGTGCTGTAGTGTCACAACAACCTCTTAATCAAATTAAATAAGTCAATGTAGCAGTATGAGACAGCAGGACAGTCTATGTTTACACTCACCAATGGTTGTAGGTTCGATTGCCACTCAGGAGAATGAATCAATATTTATTAATGTTTTCACTTCTGGGCTCTGGTACCAAGCCAAAAGTGCATTGTTGAGTACTGCCATTCAACACACAATGCCTCGAAAATTCGGTGGTGAGTGGGGAATGGAGTGTCTTAACACTATGTTCCCTCTGCCTACCGTGTTATATGCAGGATACAGCGTGATGCTAAATATGTATATTAAACATAATTTTTTAATTTTTTGTTCACAGTATGTCAGTACATTTACGAACTCACACTGATTCGAGACCACATAAGTGCGAAGTTTGTGAAAAAACATTTGTTAGAAAACAATGCTTAAATTTACATATTAAATTTGTACATAATAAGGAAATAAAATGTCACAAATGCGGCAAACGGTGAGATTGAATTTTTTTTATTAGTTTTTTTATTTTTTGATCTATAATAAAAAGGGTTGAATAATAAAAAAAACTATAGTTTTTCGTTTGCTAAAAGTTACGTATAGTATTAAATGAAGTTTTTTTATATATTTTCAAAGAATTAATCTTTATATTTTAATGTTAAAAAGTCGTTGGCACCGTGAGAGGGCATGTGGCGAAAAATTCGATGGCTTTGTGTTTAATTCCCTGCACTGACAAGACACAGCGCAGCATTGAGTTGCGCCACTCCATGCCTGCCAATGTCTTGATGCTGAATCTTTTTGCGCCTATATTATTTTTATATGTGTTATATATACGGGAAAAAGAATGAAATTAAAAATAGAATTAAATAAGTATTTTTGAGGCCAGTCGTGACGCAGGGGCAGAAGCGTGCGGTTGTGAACGCGACAGGTTGTGGGTTCGATAACCACTCGATTAAATGAAATATTTAATATTTTCTTTTTCTCGCTCTGGCAACTTGTCTTTGAACTTAGGCTTGGTTGAGTTCCGCCACTCAACACGCAATGCTGCCAAACTAGATTCTCTCTGCTCTCTGTACCCTACTATGTACGGGAAACAGCGTGAAGCTAAAAAAAAAAATGTTTTCTATTTTATATTAGGTTTCCAAAGCGATACCAGCTCACCCGTCACGTGCAAACATGTTCCGGAATAATACAACATTAAAGGTAAGTTTTCTGTTATTTAACATTTATTAAAGTGTTATTACATATTAAAACTTCAACGTAGCGTCATTTTTTAAATGGAGCGTTCGCTTTTTTGTGTGTGCGCCAGTCGTGGCGCAGGGGTATATTTCCATTTCTTCCCTCTGGTGTTGAGGCAAAGCGCGGCGTTGAGTTCTGCCGCTCAACACGCAATGCCTCCAGAATTCGCCAGAAAGTGGGGAACGGAGAGTCTTAACACTAGATTATCTCTGCCTACCATGCCGTAGGTAGGATACAGCGTGAAGCTGATTTAATGATATTTTAAAATTTATATGCTAGCTTTCCTTATCACAGACGGAGTAAAGATGACTTGATAAAAATAAATTTAAATATAATCCCATGACAGCCTCTATTTTAAATAGATATTTTTGTAAATAATAATTATTGAGACGTTTATAATAAACACATACATCGTCGTATACAGTACGGTCGATGGATTGTGACCCCAAAGTTAAATGTAAATGGCTGCGTAAATTTTGTTTTTGGATTTTTCTTACTTTGATTATTTTGTTCCCGAGTGAACAATGCACAAAAGTTCAGAAAATCAATCATGCCGGCCACGACTCGTCGACCGCACTGTACTGTAACAAAACTTATTTAATTTATTTTGGTTGTAATATTGATTAATTTTTGATATATTATTAAGAATAATACGTTGGTTTATCAATATTTCGAGAATTATTAAACAATTTGTTTTTATTTTCGATAGTTAAAACATGTTTTAATCAATTTAACCTTCAAATATTCTCATTTGATTTTTATATGCAAATTGTTATTTTTCGTTAGGTATTTTTTTTTAAATTAAAAAAATAGAAATCGTGTTTCTCTTAATATTTGTAAAATATATTATTATAAGAATCGAATTTCAGATTTATGAAATCCTGAAGATATTATGTTTTAGAAGAAAATATGTTATCACCTTATTTTAAAATTGAAAAAAAGTCCAAATGGTGGAAATATTCAACGGGTGTGTTATATTCAGATATTGATTTAGCGACATAGCAACGTTATTCTTTAATTATTTTTTTGAATTTGATATCCATAATACATTTTTATTACAAATCCAGTCGTGGCGCACTGTCGCAGTGTGACTGTAAATGCAACTGGTTGTAGGTTCGATACCCAAAATATTTATTTAAATATATATTTTCATTTCTTCGCTCTGGTGACGAGGCAAAGCGCGGCGTTGAATTCCGCCACTCAGCACGTAATGCTTCCAAAATTCGGTAGAAAGTGGGGAACTGATAGCCTTTCTCTCCCTACCCTGCTCTGTGCGGGATACAGCGTGAAGCTAATTTCAATTTAATTTAATTTTTATTACGATAAAAATTTCTTTGAGGCCGTCGAAGCGCAATGGCACAAGCGTATGATTGTATGAAATATTGATATTTTTATTTTGTCGCTCTGGTAACAAGACAAAGCGCGACGTTGAGTTCCATCTCTCAACACGCAAGAGTTTTTATAAGTTTTCTTTCCCTAATATTACATTATTACAGTTCCTCATCATTCCTTTAAAATTATATACAAAAAAAAATGTTAAATTTACTTAAATTTTGTTATTTTTCTTATACGTTATAACAAACTTTCTATAAAACGTATTCGAGTGAAGCGCAGTGAAGTGAAGGATGTTATATTTCAACATATCGATTTTACACTGGCACGCGATATTATGTTTTAATTCAATTATTATAATTTTCTTGGTTTGCGCGTTCGATGCAATAATATTCATAGTTTATGAGATATAGGTAGTGTGCCTGTTATGTTACCTTTTTATGGAAAGCTGTATTGTAGTTACTTTTTGACATTATAATTTTATATATTTGTTTAAGTATCACGCTGTATTTTGCACATAGCAGTATAGGTAGAGTTAATCTGGAAATCTAATATTAAGGCACTCCGTTCCCATTAAGACACTTGCGTTCCCGCTTTGCTTCGATACCAGAGTGAGGAAATGAAGGATGAAGGTTTTAAATATTTTAATTCCACTAGTGGGAATCGAATCCACCTGTCGTGTTTACAGTGGCTCGCTTGTGCAGTGCCGCCCTGTTTTCTAAATAAATAATATTTAGATGCTGTGACCCACTTTCAATTTCTTGCGACATTGCGTGTGCATTGGCGAAACTTAACGCCGCGCTTTGACTGGATGACAAAGCGAAGAAGTGAAAAAAAATGTCTGTGTATCTAGTGAGTGTCTTAACACAAAATAATAATATTCAAAATGGAAATTAAGCATTTATATGACAGCTATATGCACACCCATAATAAAATATTGGGTAGCTACTATAGAAGTAAAGATATAATTTTTTTTTTTTACATTGCAGCCTATGACACTAAAAGTGAGGAAATTTCCAAGTTTACGCCATCTAGGTCAATAAATAGATATAGACCTTGACCGCGAACTGGAACAAGACTCGTACAACATTTATTTTTGAAAAATAATTTTCATAGATTTTTTATTGGGACCAGTCGAGGCACAGTAAAAGCGTGCGAATGTGAACGAAACAAATTGTGGGTTTGATTCCCACTCGAGAAAATGAAATATTTTCAAACTAATCAGTTTACATTTTAATATCTAAATACTTTACAAATTTAATATTATGATCCTTAGACAGCACTGCACAATGTATGTACATAATCTATGCTTATAATAAAATCATAACGGACCGGTGTCTGTACATTGAAGATATATGAGAAAATATTATTGGGGATCTTTATTATTGTAAAAGAACCCGAAACAATAATTTTTAATTTTTTTGTATGATTACGTTTTTGTCAGTGCGTTTGTTCATGCTAATCTCAGAAACGGCATTTTCACTATTGAATCCTTTTATATTTAACATTTTGTTTGTTTTATTTCAATCGCTTTACAAATAGAAAACTTTCTATAATATAAAAAGTTGCATGCGATAATATTGCTACAAAATAAATGTTTTATTGAATTAGCTAAAACTTTAG
Source organism: Heliconius hermathena (assembly GCA_013403705.1). Lineage (NCBI taxonomy): Eukaryota > Metazoa > Arthropoda > Insecta > Lepidoptera > Nymphalidae > Heliconius > Heliconius hermathena. The sequence continues at coordinate 37,928 of JAAIXJ010000017.1, read as the reverse complement.
CTATTAATGTATGGATATTGTCGTTATAATGATAGTGTAGGTAGATCATGAGAGAAATTGAGGTCAGAAAATAATTAATTGTTTTGTACGAGTACAAGCGAGCAAAGCAACGCGGCACGCTAGTACAAAATATTTATAAAAAATCGATAAGTATCATTTTAATACAATATTTATGTGCTTTATATTATTTGTGAAACAATATAATTAGATTAATGATTAGATTAAATATTTAATTTTCTTGAGTTGATTGGACATTTGACGTTACATTATTAATTTAATTTCGTTACTTCTTTCAAAAAAATAAAATAAATTAAATTAGCTTCACGCTGTATCCCGCACACAGCAGGGTAGGCAGAGGGAACCTAGTGTTAAGACACTCCGTTCCCCACTTTCTGCCGAATTCTGGAGGCATTGCGTGTTGAGTGGCAGAACTCAACGCCGCGCTTAGCCTCGACACCAGAGCGAAGAAATGGAAATATAAATTTAAGTAAATATTTCATCTCCTCGAATGGGGATCGAACCCACAACCAGTCGGTTTTACAGTCACACTTCGTGCCGCTGCGCCATGACTGGCCTCTTCTTCTTCTTCTTTCAATTTAAGGTAATTTTCTGATCTTCGATTATGGATAGTTTGGCGTCAAATATTTTTTTAATATTAGCCACGTAGCGTCATAACGTCTCTAAATAAGAAAGACGACCAATAATATTATTTTGGCCAACACGCTTTTTTTAGTAAATGTTATCACATTTTTCACTTATATATTAAACATCAACATATTCATTAATATATAACTTATAAAGTAAATGAACTATGTTTACATTTACCATCGCGCCCTACGTATAAGGTTAGTGTCTAGTGTCTAGCGACAGGTGATAATGGCGTATGGCAATATTGTTGACCTCAAAATGTCCGCCGCGCCGTGCTTTACGAGTGAGCGTGTACGTTTAAATTTAAAAAACTATTTATAANATATTTTGTTTGTGAGATTTATGAGGATTTTTCATTCTGTTTTATTTTTTATATTATGTCACTACAGACACTTGGTCCGTACCCTTAGTATCTTACCTTATTTTTATTTAATTTTTAGAGTTTAAGAGGTACTTAAGGAAAAAAAAGGACCCTTATAAGATCACTTTGTTATACATCTGTCCGTCTGTCGGTCTGTCAATCAAGAAAATCTATCTCAGGAACACGGGGAACACCTGGAGATATCAAGTTGAATTTTAAAATTCGAACCGTATAGGTACCTACTCAGATTTATGGTTCCTTGATTTCATGAAAGAATCGTATTTCAACATTTACTCAAAAAAAATTATGGCCGTTTATATCGCAAAAAACGGTTATTTCGACACATAAAGAAAATCAAAATTTATAAGTTATTTCCGGTTGACCTAGAATTATGAAATTTGACAGCTGGCATCTACAGGTAGTACGAGTTCAGGAAACAATCTGAAAACTATAATTATGCTTAAATCATAAAAAATAATAACCGCTAGTTCAAGTTAGGTATCCGATGATAAGGCTCTAGCTAAGCTAAGCTTGTATTTCAAAAATCTGGAAACCTCCCAACTTTTGTACGGAACCCTCGGTGGGCGAGCTTAACTCACGCTTGTCCGGATTTTTGAGTCCGTATTACGAAACTGTTTTTTCCACATGTTTAAATATAGATAAATATTAAAAAACATTTAAAAATATAAAATAATAGTCTCCAATGATGAGAGTGAGGAACCTCCTCACAATATGCAAGGTCACAAGTAATACTGCCATCTGTATTCGGTTCTTGATGCAACAGCTAAACGATAACCTCTTAAGATATTGGTCCAGGTTTTTCGTTCTTAAACCATAAAGTGAAACCACTATTAGCACGATGATTGTCACACTGACACACTATATACATGGGAGAAATCTTTTTTGCGATATTTTTTTCTTTTTCTGCCTTCACAAGAATATCGTCATGTACGATAGAAAAATCAACAATCACTGCACTCGCTTTATTAGGCAATACGTATTGTCATTACTATTATTTTAGCTTCACGCCATCAGCAAATAATAGCAGGATAGGCAGAGGGAACCTGCGGACTTAATGTTAAGACACTCTGTTCGTATAGGTCAGTTCATGTATATTTGTATTAAATAATGTGTTTATGTATACCTATATAATCCCAGCATACTTTAGAATTTAACGTTTTATTTACATGTATGAGAATGGGCAGGAAGGCCTGGTTGGGCCATTCCTATCCCCAGAATTTTTATTTAACGCAAAAAATGAAGCTTGCAAAATTGTAATATATAAGCTTTTACACAGAAATATCAGTTCAAAGCAGTAGTCAATAAAAATATGTTTTTTTTACTATATTACATTTATTTATTATGAATTTGAAATATAATTAAAACTGACGATAACTTATCAGTTACGATCCAACAATTGTGCCCTATCATTAAAATTATTAATATTAAATTATAATTATACATAATTGGGGCTGTGAATGTGAATTTTGTAAATTTCATATATTTTCGATCTACTGTTAATTTTTATGTAATTATTTGGTGTTTATATTTAATTTATATTTGTTTTTTTTGGCTCTCTTATCTTATTCAATTAGTTCGTTTTTTTTAAATTTCTTGGTGTGATGTAAATTTTGTCCCCGCGCGACATCGCTCGGTACTTTTTATTTAATGTTAGGTATTTAAGTGTACTTAGGAAAGAATTTTAGGTTGATTATCTCAGTTCGGTTATCTATACCGTGGTTAACCACTTAATAAATCGTTATTTTAATCTTTTCCGGTTTTTATTGATATGAGTTATTTGTATCTAATATAGAAAAATTAACATTAGCTCGGGGAAATAGAAAGATACAAAGACAGTTTTGTATTTGTGTTTCATGTAAATAACCTCATGCACTTGCAAAACACAGTTATTTTGAGAATTTCTTTTATTTACTTTTAATTAATTTGTTGGTTTATTTTAATTATTATCTAGTATATTTTTTCTAATAATTAATCTCCACTGATTATTCTTTTTCAGCTTATTTTGATTATTTAGTCTTATACTTTCTTATTAATCCTACTGAAAACTGAAAATGATTTCATAAATATGTTTAATAATTTCAGTTCAAGTGGGCGAAGCCGCGTCCGGGTCCGCTAGTAATACAAAATAATAATATTTATAATAATAAAATTATTTTATTAAATATCAAACACAATTTTCCAAGAAACCATTAGCCTTGTATCGTAATCTACTCAACTTCCTTAAAATGGAGCATTTCTCCATGTTGAGAAAAATCTATCTATAGTAATGAACTGAAAATAAAGCGAATCGCATTCATCTGTCTGCGGGAGAAAACTTTAATTTAAATTACAAGTAACATTTTTATCTGACATCATCGTAGGACTGGGACATAGACACGTTCGTTGTCTGTTCGATACCAACACAGGGGAATGTTCTCCTATGTTTTCCGATTGTTTAAGTATAAAGTGGAGACGAGATTGTCTGCCTTCCAAAAATACAAGTAAAAAATATTTTGTCTATCAATATAAAAAATATTTTGTCCATCAAGAATTTTGTATATAACTTCGTGCTTTATTTTTAGTGTCATTATAAGTAAGTAAGTAAAATATCATTAACTCAATCGAGCTCAATTTTGGTTCCCTAAACTTTATTGGTACGTACTGTACAACTGCACGTCCAGGGGGGATTAGGTATTTGAGATGCGTGTAACTTCCACAATTGTGAGTTAGGAAGGAAGAACACATTGTTAGTTTTCTCCATAGGCGGAACTGAACGCTGTTTTCTTTGCGTCATTTTTTTTTCAACTTCACGTTGTATCTCGCATAAAGCAGAGTAGGCATAGGGGGCCTAGTTGTATCTCGCATAAAGCAGAGTAGGCATAGGGCGCCTAGTTGTATCTCGCATAAAGCAGAGTAGGCATAGGGCGCCTAGTATTAACATACGCCGTTCCTCTTACCTTTCGCCGAATTTTCGACTCTGTGGAACTCAACACCGCGATGTTACCTTAGTACCTTGGTACTTGGTAAGAAAAATATCCATAAATAATAATGTCTTAGATCTTTAGAGCGAATAAATGTAAATATAAATGCAAGTAAATATTTCATTTTCTCGAGTGGGGAGCGAACCCACAATCAATCGATTTTACGGTCACACTTAGTGCCTCTGTGGCTCGACTTATTATTATTAATTACTATATTTGTAATTATTGATTAGTAAAAAACAAAATGTTGCAATTTCAATTTCTGGACTTATGATTTTTAACATTTTGAATTAGACCCTTTCTTACCATTCCTCTTTTAACAACTTAAAATAGGAGATGGTGTTAATTCAAATGTAAGTTTTTTAGGTTTCCAAACTCTTATGGGATAAAATCGATTATATATTATATAATGCGATAAGATTAAGGTATAAGGCAACTTATATGCCTCATAAGTGTAATTAATATGAAATAGGTCCACACTCCCTTGGAACACAGAAAAAAGAAATCTAATACTGTAAATGAAGAAAATAAAACAGAAAATGCAAAATTGTAGGTATATCACAGAAAAACTAAATTGTGCGTATAGTTAAGTACTATAAAGTTAAGTTAGTCCACTGTTATAAGTTGTCGTACTGAATCGCACTTTACCTTTTGTTTTTAATTTTGCCTATTTGTGTATCTTGACTCTACGGACATTAAATTAAAAGTTTTAATACTAATTCAATTGTTATTTTTATGAAAACAAATGAAAACACCTTTACTAGTGAAATTCTTTTATTGCATCACATTAGTCTTTATTGTTAACGTGAGAACTTAGAAACTTCGCAATTATTTAAGTAATAATGTAAACATTTTATGAAATAAAATTTAAAAAGTTAAATCTGCTTTACGCTGTATCCTGCACATAGCAGGATAGACAGAGGGAACCCTTGTGTTAAGATACTTCGTTCCCCACTTTCGCCCGAATTCAGGAGGCATTGCGTATTGAATGGCGGAACTCAATGCCGCGCTTCACCTCGACACCAGAGCGAAGAAAATAAAATAAAAATTGAAATAAATAATTAATTTCCTCGAGTGGGGTCGAATCCTTACTCTTATTCAGTCGGCGTAGTCCCAGACTGTGGAAGAGCACTCTTATCCACCCGATGTCGAAGAAAGGCGATGGTTCCGATCCATATAACTACAGGCCTATTGCTATCACCTCCCTGCCCTTGAAAGTGAGGAGCATTATATATAGTCAGCTCTTGGTTTATCTGGAGGATCAACGATTGATCAATATGGCTTCCGAACCATGGTCGCTCAACCGTTTATTTCAAAACACTCCTCTTATAGACGCGCCAAGTATCAGACCTTAATGTGATTTCGAGCGACTGCCAGTATCGCGGTCATCTGGAAAACAAGATCAAGTTGGCCCTGAAGAAACGAGAAGATACTTCACGCCAAAATACTGGTAGGTCTATAGGGCACAAGTTCGGCCTCATATGGAGTACTGTTCTCATCTTTAAGCTGGTGCACCCCAGTATCAGCTTGAACCATTTGAGCGCATACAACGGAGAGTCGTTCGAATCATTGGTGTGATCTGTGAAAGGCTTGCCACTTTGGCTTTGCGTAGAGATGTCTCCTCGCTGTGCGTTCTCTACCACATTTATCATGGGTAGTGTTCTTTACATTTTTTATTTATATTTTTGTATAAATATCATATGACGCAATAAATATTTATTACGTTGTATTCGATTTCAGCCTCAACCTGTATCTGTATATAGCAGGATAAGCAGAGAGAACCTAGTGTTTTTTTTAATAATTATTCTTTTTAGTACTATACCACTACAAACACTTGATTCCTTTATTATCTTATTATTACACCGACAAAAGAATGCGAAAACTATATGGGTATAAATTTAACTTGGCAGTCTTTTACCACCAGAGACCAAACCAAATGTCAACCTAATAGTCCAAGTCAAGTTGGAAGTTCACTAACTTGCCAATATAATAAACCAGGTACGTAAACAATTACAAGTAACATTTAGAGCTATAATTTTATACCGAGTCAACACAGAACTCGGCACCTATAAGGGAGATCTATATTCCCATTCTCCCATTCGGTGAAGTCGAGAACAACGTATTATCTACCGTTTTACTTGTCTCCCATTTCATATTTATGTTTTTTATGAGATTCAACTTAACGCCACACGATATCATAATATCATGAGGCGTTAGGTTCCGCTACTAAATACATGATATTCTGAAGTCGGACGAAAAGTGTTGAACGGAGTGTCTTCTTAACTCTTAAGTTGTCATAATAGATATATTGAGTTGCGAAACTTAACGCCAAACGACATTATTGGATATTACGTTTATTATTAAGCAATTTCATTATTCACTAATTATTATTGAAGCGCCAAGGTTTTCTTTGCGGCTTAGACTAAGAAAGCCTGTTTTTGTTTCACAAAAATATATTTAAAAAATATAAATAAAATATATATGTATTTTTAATTTATATTTTAGATTTTTATTTAACTAGGCACTTGGGTAAGACTAGTGTGCCTGTGATACAAAAATAAATATATATATATATATATATGTATAATGTATTAATTAGTAACCTAATTGATAGTAATTTTTAGTCTTTTCTCAGAGTTCCGTGCTTCAAAACAAAAACGGGACCCTAATATGATCACTTTGCTATCCGTCTTTATATATGGGGTATAAAACTGGAATTAATAAGAATTATACCTTCTGATATGTACAACCCATTAAAACAGAAAAAAATAAGGTAACTGAACTCATTTATACATTGATTTTTCTGTATTATAGTATGATATTCACCGCGTAAAACGGGAAAACGCGAACGCCGAAGTGAGAACTTACAGTACAAATACAGGAAATAAAAAAAATATTTATAAAAATAAAAACCCCGCCTGCATAAACCTGAAAAGAAAATAAACAAGCCCAATAGTTTATTAGGATTAACAGTCGGGACCTCTTTAAATTATGCGGAGTTTCTGGTAAAGATTCTATTGATTGAAGAATTACTTATAGATATTTTCTTTTTAGTTTTATGCAGTCACGGTTTTTGTTTTTATAAATATTTTTTTTATTTTTCACTTTTTTTGTTAGGATTCATTATGGTAATGATAATCATGATATACCTTTTTGAAATCCTCGTATCGAGCTCTTGAATTTGATCCCCATATTGTGGTATTCGAAACGAAAAAATATTTTTTCACTAAGTCCAATGGCGTGCTACAGCAGCTATAATTGTTTTTTTAACGTCACCTATCTAAGAACACTTGGACTGCTAATATGAAGCTAACGATACCTCAATTATGCACTCCGATAATGCATACCTCATACCTCAATTATACAAATCGGTTCAGCGGTTCTGGAGATATGAGGTAATAAAAAATATTACATACATACACACACACATACATACAAGATACGCAAGAAAAACATAACCATTCCTTAGCAGTCGGAAAAAAAACCAAAAATGGAAATTTATATAATAGGTACGAGTATATAACAAAAAAAATATCACGAACTTATGGTTTGTACTTCCCGACAAAATTATGAGATTGATACAGAACTCTCGGTAGGCGGAGTCTGATTCACACTTGACAAGTTTTTTTAATTTTACACCTATAGAGTAGATCAAGAATGCGCTTTGTTTGACCAGAGATATTTTAATTATAATTTTTAACCCGAAGAAGTTTCGTCTCTAGAGTTTACCCTCGTCGCGCTTACTATCCAAAACTGTCTTCTGTTGTGCCACTTTTTTTATTCCGCCATTCAAAAGACATTATCTAGAAAATATCTGGAAAGTGGAGAACGGGTCTAAGAATAAATTCCCTGTCTAGCCTGCTATGCGAGAAAAAGCAGAGGAACTGCTTAAGAAAATAAACTTTATCAAGGAAATGTATCAATATAAAAAGAGAAGAATTTTTTGTTTGACAATTAGCGTCCAATTGACATTAAACCGGTATGGCTCGATCCAAATACCGATTTGTGTCTACTTAAATAATTGACATGTCTTAGAGTGGCTCTTAAAAGACTTCGTTTGAAAGTAAAAATGTAAATTAAATTATCCACAGTATCTATCAAGATATATATCTATATTTATACTATTACTAATGTATTGGAACCCAAAAAAGTTTTTTTAAAAGTTTTTGTCTCTTTGTCTGTGCGTTTGTTATCGCTAATCTCAGAATTGGGTTAACGAACGTTAACGATTTAAATGCGGTTTTCACTATTGGATTCTGAAAACTTCCGTTAACATATGGTTTGTTTTATAACAATCGGTTTATAAATAAAAAAAATATCAATTTAAAGTACGAGTACTTTGTTCGACAAATTTGCTTTAACAGTTATTTTATACAACGGTTTTACTGATTTGGCTGCATTATTAGCTTACAATTTGTATAATGTTAAAAACATCGAAATTTCAAGATTTAGGATCGGGATCGGAGTTTACGCAGGAAAAACTACGCTTGCCGAGCACGCGTACCTACCGTCCACCTAAGTACCAAAAGAATTATTTAATGACGCCGTCATAGCGCAATGGCACAAGCATGTGACTTTAAACACAACAATTGAGGGAAATAAATAATAATTTATTAATATTTTGAGACCAGTCGAAGCGAAGGGGCACACAGTGTGACTGGTTTTGGGTTCGTTCCCCACTCGAGGAAATGTAATATTTATTTAAATATATATTTCCACGTTCTTGTGTGCGGGATATAGCGTGAAACTGATTTGATTTGATTTAATATTTTCATTTCTTCACTTTGGTAACAAGGCAAAGCGTGGTTTTGTGTTCCGCCACTCAATACGCAATGGCTCGGAAATTGTGTGGAAAGTGGGGAAAACAGTGTCTTAACTAATACTTATTTAGAAATCGTATATAAATTTGAATGTAGTGGGACTCGAATCCGAATCCGCGCCTCCTGGAAACGTACGTATATACGTTTATATTATATACGTTTTCTAAATAAGTATTTTTCTTTCCTAAGTGTGGATTAACACTTTAAAAATGATAAAAATAAGTGTCGTAACTAGTCTGCTATAGGCGGGATATTAGATATAGCGTAGAGCTGAAAAAAAATCTTAAATTACTGTTTACCAGTATAAATAAAATGGGTCCGTCTTTGATATAACAATATATAACTTTTATATTGAATTGGACAAATTTTTAGGTTTCAATTGTTTGATATTTTATAATATATAAATTATTATTTGTATGATAATAGAAAAAACTCGAGATTATATGATTATAAAATAGACCAAGATTTCAAGATTTAGAATTCTCCAATGTAAATTGACACCCTCTCAAGAAGCCACGTAGTGCTTGAAATTTCTTTATGATAGATAGAGACTTGTGGAGCAATATATAATTTACGTCTGTCCGTCAGTCAAAACCATTTTACTTGAGATTGCGTTGAGGTATCAATATGAAATTAATATCAGATATTCAGGTTTACAGTTCTTTGGAGCACAAAAATTAAACTTCTAATGCAACATAATCAAAAGATGTGTGAGCATTTAGGTATCGTTTTTGCTTCATTTTGTATGAAATTCACCGCGCAATCAAAACCTGTAGTGTACTTCCAGTAGACCTACAGTTATGAAATTTAGGACGAAGTAAAAACTTAAAATATAAATAATGAAAAAATTCGAAAAGTAAAAATTTATTAGTATTTCATAGAAAAAAAATATTACAAACTTATATTTGTAGTTGCTTTAATACTAAATATAATAAGTGTATACGTGTACCTATGTGCAAACTTATTTTTTTTAACTTTATTCGCCGCATCATCGAAACCTATAAATTATTTCCCAATCACAATCCTGAAGTTGGTACAGAACCCTCGGTGGGCGAGTCCGACTCGCGCTTGATCGCCGATTTTTTCCTTAAATACACATAAATAAATTCGTATCTATATTTCAAACGGGCGTAGCTGCACGGAGGTCGCTAGTATATAATATATTTAAGATTGATTTTCCTCTAATATTGATTTAAAAAATTACATATACTAAATGTTATACAACAATTTTGGATAAGGTGTTTAAAAATAATGGTCGCAAGTTATATAGCTTAATACTCTCAGCAGCTAACAATCTCCCTAGACCGGACATAAGCTTTTTTTATTGAAAATAGGGGGTAAGTGAGCCTAAGTGGTATTTACATGGAACTCTCCAGCATCAGACCAATGAGAGCAAATACGTTACCGGCCTGAAGATACACACGACCGTTGAATACCCTTAAAACTTAAAAGTATATTTTTTTAAAAAATATGTAGTTATATATGAGTTAGTTGCAACGCTTAAAATGGAGCTAAAACACTACTTTAACTTAAATTTTTGTTTTCCATTTTACTCTTATTTTATAGGAAGATTTTTGTTTATTTTGTAAAAACATTCAATAAAAAAAATCCATTTTTGATAATTTAATAAGGAATAACAAAGTAGCGAATTTTCAATTATTTTATAGGTATGGTGAAGTGTTTAGATAGAATAATATAAAAAATTGCTCTTGACTGACCTACTTACTCTTGAGGTAAGTCAAGACATCGATTCTGAACTCCATATGTTTGTAGAAAAGCGTAAATCCATTTCTTGTTTAATCAAATTATTTTAACTGATATAATCGATTATACACTAAAGAACCTACCGTTTCGAACACACACACAGTATTTAGTGACAAAAGGAAAAATTTGCTATTGCGTCCATACTTGACACTTGATTAGACTTGAATTTTGGAGCCAGGTGCGAAAATTATAATTTTTGAATACGCTTGTATATATATTATATCTTTCAATTATTTTGATTGTTTCTATTCTATGGGACTATGTTGGCTTTCAAATTTTTTTCTCTAAAATAGCTCAAATGTCGTATCAGTCGTGTTTGGTTAGACAAAGCATTGATTTCGGAAACCGGCAAATGTCTCTAAACGTAAATAAAATGGTGAACGAGTGGTAAGTTTATTTTCTTACCAACAAAACAGAGAGGTTAATGAGAAAAACATTTTTTATTTCTAAATTGTTTTTTATATAAATTATAAGCTTCAAACATATCATATGTGAAATTTTACATGCACTTGTTTTTATTATTAGCTCTGAACTAGTCTAATAACGAGTGACGAAGCTATATTGCGGGACGACTATGATTCATGTAACACTGACGACGACTACCTTTTATTTGTTTTTGTATTATTGTAGTTTTAAAATTTTGTGCTATACTAATAATTTATATCGTTATTATTTTTTTTTATGGAAAAGGACAAGGCAAACGAGCATGCGGGTCACCTGATGGTAAGTGATTACCGCCGCCCACGACCCCGTGCAACACCAGAGGAGCTACAGGTGCGTTGCCTGCCTTTAAGGTGGGTTGGGCGCCGGAGCCCGGCATTACCTGATGCGAAACGCAGTGGCATAAAGCCACTACTTCACGCCGGTTTTAAATGCCGGGGGTGGTAATGATCCGGTCGAGCCTGCCCATGCGTGTTGCCATTGCTGGCGACGTGACTTTACCACACGTACTTTAGTCGCCTCTTACGACACCACCAGTACCAGGATGATCCTATTCTAGGCCGGGATCACACGGCATAAATTATTAATAATGTATTAATATTGAAATAAAAAACATTTTGTTTAGTTTTTGTGTGTTGTAGGTAACTATTTAATAATATCGTCGTACTCTCTCTGCGTACGTTTTTTGTGGACGTGATAATTGTGAATTCATGAAATTTTTTTTCGCTTCACACTGTATCTTGTACGTAGTAAGGTAAGCAGAGGGAAGCAAGGAACCTGGTATTAATACACTCCGTTCCTATTAAGACGCTTTCGTTCCATATTGAATTCATATTTGGATTAAAATGGAGAGATCTTCCACTATATACTCTACTAATATTATTAGTTGTGAAAATGAAAACTAAACTCTTAGAAGTGTCTTATTCGTCTACAATCAAGTGAAATACTTTTTACATATATATATATATATATATATATATACATGTGTATGTATATGAAGTTTTTAACATATTTAAATATCGTTACTTATGAACTGAAACAAAATGCCTACAATAGAAATAAGGATGATTTTATCTATAAATCGCTCGCTAGTGTTACTTTACACAATAAAAAATTAACTAAAAATATATATTAATTCCATTAATGCTTAATATCGTATGCAAAAATAGGTAGAAGTATGTCAGCAAGCTGTCCCTTTCTACCGCATTGCATCGTCGCGTCGCTAAGGCGATATGGAAATTAGAATTGTTATATTTTAATTAAGTTATTTAGTGTTTGTAAAAATGGTAAATGTTAATTAACTTATAATATAAATGAATACAGTTAACGTTTCAAAATACGTGTGAGAAAAAAATTTACAGTTGTATTTTGCTTTGATATTTTTTGTGTTAAAATCTCCAAAAAAAAATTGATTATATTACTATGAAATTTGTCTTTGTTATATAAATTTCTTATTAAAGCTGTTATATTGTAAAATTTTAAACAAAATCGACGCAGCGAGTATAGAAATAACTAAACAATTAAAACAGGTTCTTAACATCAGGTGCTCCACCTTGTAACCCAAGCAACCCTTTCTAATGGAACTTAGCGGAAACCCTACAGTTTTTATCTTGATCCCGTAAAACGAATACATGAACGTTCTTTTTAATCTTTACGTATCTTAATTTAGTACTTATTTTCTGTTTTCCACTTACCGCTGATTTTAGAGAGATTAAGTGGCGGAATTCAACGCTGCACTCCGGGACGGGAAACAGAAACAGTCCGGGAAAGTAAAGATATTTTGGAGTATATTCATTTCCCTGAGTGCGAATTGAACCCATTATTGTATATAATAAGATATTATCGATTGCGCCACGATTGCATCAAACAATGCACGTAGGTACTACTACATTATAGAATTCAATATTGTCCTATAAGAAAATCTTCATTCCAACATCTCATTCAAAGGTTATTGCAAAGAAAGCAATCTAAAGGAGATTTAATGATCATTTGGCGCAGTCACAACTGGTTTTGCGTCACAACTCAGAGGTCACGAGTTCGAGCCCCGCCCGCGGTAAATGTTTAGTTCCTCATTCGTTTAAATAAAAGATGTTTTTTTCATATTATTGTACTTTAAATATTTATTTTATCATTATAATGTTACTAAAGTTTACTTTGGTATATAATTTACGCGTACATTAATGATCGTTAAGGTAATTACTTGAGATCAATAAAATACTTAACTTTCCAAACAACGANTATATATATATATATATATATATATATATATATATATATATATATATATATATAACAAGGTTTCATTTAAAAAAATGTGTTTTTACTTTATTTGAACAACATCAAAATATATTGTCAATATAATTTAGATAATTGTCTCTTTTATTATAAGAGTACAGTTACGTGCGGTACAACGAACTGTTCAAGGCGTTTCATTTGTTTTAGCATCCTATCCTGCATGCTGTATCATATAGCAGAGTAGAATGGAGCCCAGTGTTAAGACACTCCGTTCCCCACTTCGTCTAATTTTCAAGACATTGCGTGTTGAGTGCCGGAATTGAACGCCGTGCGTTTAATGCGTATTCATTTTAAAATAATTATATTATATATACGCAGAATTAACCATTATTCGAGCGCAAAACTCCAATGGCACCTAGGTTTTCTAGACCGCTAAAATTAAATGAAAGTTGACTTGTAACGCCACCCGATATGTTTATACTCACACATTACACTTATTCTGTTAAAATGACCGTCCGCACGCCGCCGCCGGCCGCCTCGCTATCAGTTTAGATTACGCTTGTTTTGATTGTGTTTGTTGCGTAAGCGAAAAATAAAAACGCACCTAAAATTATTGGTAAACTATTGAGAAAAATGGAAAATATAATTTGTAGTCGACAGCGGCGGTTTCTGGCTAACGTCGGTTTTTATTCAAGTTTGCGTCGCAAATACAATAAGTTCCCAGACACACGTCACATAATAACCAACGCAGACTTTGTTCTAGCTTTAATTTTAATTATATACTAAATGTATATATTTAAGGTCATATTTACTCTCGGAGCGATGTGCCTTTTTATTTTTGTTATAAAGAGAGTTACCCTGTAAATTCATATATAAATAATACATGCATCTTATTTATTTATTAGCGCGAGGAAGATATCGCAACGAGCTAACACCTATACGTTCCGGCGGCGGCCATGTTGCGCCGCACCGCTCGACCCGCCAGTTCGACGCGGGCGTCCGGACGTGCACCGCGCGCCGCGCCGCCCCCGGGACCGCCGACACGAATACTCCAACTAAATATACACGCAAACTTTTATAAAATAAACAATGGTCCGCAATAAAGACGGGGACGGGATCAAGAGCGGGCTGATCGTGTCCGAGGTGCAGAAGCGGCCCTGCCTGTACGACACCAACCATGTGAACTACGGTGACCGGGCGGAGAAGACGAGGAGTTGGGAGGAGGTCTGCGAGACCGTGGTGCCCGGCTGGCTCGCGCTCGGCCTGGCGGAGAAACTGGCCGCCGGTAGGTTACCACACACACAGTGCGCCCGTCGAGTCGTGGCCGCCCTGAAATTAGATGTGGCCGACTGCGCGGATTGGATTTTAAAATTAATTACTTTTAATTATTTTTCTTCTGGACAAACAATGCGCTGAAGTTTAGGAAACCTAAGTTCAGGGCGGCCACGACTCGTCGGCGGTGTTGCACACACCGTCCGCCGCCGACCGGTCGACTTGCGGTCCCAGCGTTATTACGCTCTTTGTTCCCCAACTGTACCCGGTTCGGAGTATCATTAAAATATTAGCGCCAATATTAGTTGTTTATCTAATATTTATCACCGCCATTTTGTATTAAATACACTTTTGCCACTTTACGCGGAAGACGGCGCGCTCGTGCGGAAATTTATCTTTGACGGTTATTTCGGCTCGACGCAAATATTTTAATTTTTGTCTCAATTTTATTGTAATTAACTCAACGTTTATTTTTGTAGTTGATATTTATGGATATCTAATTAGGTTGTTTATTATACTGTGTGAATGGCGTTGGTCGCCATTAATCAGACGAGAACACAACGGCGACTCTACAGTCTGCACTACATGGCACGTCGCATTGTGTGTGTTTATCCTCGCCTCGCAACTGGGCGTCATCTTGCACCGCTAATGTAATTTGACTCTATATTTTATGCTTTTACTATCAACTATTCAAGTTATTCTACTTATTTATTTTCAAGTACACTATCTGCAGTGACGTCATGTATGTATGCAGATGATATTTGAGCGGCTATCTAATTTTATATAACAGTTTATTAGTCCGTTTTTTATTTTATTTTTTTTTATTATTAATGTTCACGACAAAACTGCGTACGGCCATCGGTGCTAAAATATTATCTATTGATATGCTATTTATAAAATTATTTTTCTGCGTTATTTTTTTTAGATTGTTTTTTTTTAATTATTCGTAAAATATTTAATATTTTACTGTTAACGAAATAATACAGTCGTTTTCAACGTAATTAACGGAACAGCTTAAAGAATAGAGATCTTTGTTCAAGGACAGAAAAAATTAAATCTATTTGCGGGCGAAGACCGCGTTGAGAGTAATTACATTGACTACTTTATAATTTATATTTAACCTATTGCAACATTACAATAATTAATTTAACTCACAAGACGTGTATGTTTAATATAATTCTGTTTTTGTATTTTGCTATCGCACGTTGCGCAACATCATCGTCATTTGTAGGTAAATTACGTAAGTTTAAAAAAATATTTCTTAAATTATTCATGTTTTTCATGTGAATATTCCAAAAGGTATCTTCGATAATACAAACTTTGTATCGCGGATAATTATCGAATAAGGAAAAATTCCTGCGTCTTTTCCCAACTTATTGCTCGACATGCATTTAATTTAAAAATATAAAC
>JAAIXJ010000017.1:0-21485 GCA_013403705.1 Heliconius hermathena | reverse complement strand
TTAAATTTATATTTCCATTTCTTCGCTCTGGTGTCGAGGTTAAGCGCGGCGTTGAGTTCTGCCACTCAACACGCAATGCCTCCAGAATTCAGCAGAAAGTGGGGAACGGAGTGTCTTAACACTAGGTTCCCTCTGCCTACCCTGCTGTGTGCGGGATACAGCGTGAAGCTGATTTATTTGTATACTTTATTTTGCATTTTATTAAAGCAAAGAGGATAATTAAAAATGTTTAATACATAATTATTTTTCTAAAACTTCTTTTATTTAAAAATATTACAGAAACATAAAATTAATTAAGACAAACTTGCTAGACGTTTACATACCTACATAGTATTATTATCTCATAAATTTAAACCTTGAAAATTCTCAAATGGTTCTTAAATTAATTCATTAATATAAAATAATAATAACCATAGTCATCATTATTGTTATTTTACATGAAATTTTATTTATTAAAATTATATTTTAATGTAGTCATATATTATAGAATGATTTTTTTAGTTAAAAATATTTGTTCACTCAACCGCTGAGTCACAAATCAACGCAATGAACGTGCGGCGTTGCGCGTAGCCGCGCGCCGGTTGCCACTCGCTCCGCTATACATATAAGTAACAAGTATGTATGAGTATCAAACTAGAATATTATCTTTTTACTTATTACACATTTGTGACTGAACTGCAATAAATATGTACGGCATTTTTTTTAAAAGAATCGAAAGAAATATATACTTGTTATGTCGTTATTTAGCTTTTTGTGTAACGTATGTACGTACGTATATAGCTCTGTAATGATTCTAGGGGACTGGTAAAGGTATGATCATATTGTATACTGCCAAGAAATTTAATTTATTATTTTTTTTTACTTTAACTCTAGATTTGTGTTTTGATCATAATTAGGTATTATAGATAATTAATTATGATTATCTTTCTTAATACTAATTTTATTTTATCATATATTATTTAAAAACAGTGTTTTTTTTTAATATTTTGTTAATTTTCGGCAATTAAATTAAATATCATTATTTAATTACATATTATAAATATCAAGGGATGGTATCGTAATAAATTTAAGGCTTTGTCCGCACTAAATTTTTATTATACACGATATAATGTTTCTTTAGATTGTTAGGAATGTTTACTTAAGTGTCGTAACTCATAAACTATACGGGATATGTGTCACATAGATGCCCTTTGTGTTCTTTATAAAGTAAGATGAATATAAATGTTATTAGAATTATCATTTACTACGTTTATAACTTAAATATACCATTGACATAATTAATCATATTTTTTTTGTATATTATTATTCACAATAAAATACAAAAATGCTTGTATATAATGCATTACAACATGCGTAGGTTTCAAGCTTAAAACTACTAGTAAATCGTAAATTATTAATTTAATAATTATTATCAAATACTAGTCATAAATATATTAAACTCAAGCCTACGTAGGTAAGATTTAAATTTACCTAACAACCTATTGTACAATAGAAATATTAATTTTAAAAATGCGTAAAAAAATTATAATATTTGGCTATATCAATTAGTATTTAAGTTACGTTAAATTTATATTTTATTTAATGAATATTTGTGTAAAGCTCTTAATCTGGAAGGAAAAGTGTATTATTAAAACCAGTTTTAAAAAATACTTTACTTTTTAAGATTCTTATAAATCGTTTTAGATCTGATTTATAATCAATTGGAGTCGTTTTGGCGCAATGGGTCAGTTTCTGACTGTAAACGGGACCATTGCAGATTTGATCTTCACTCGGGGACATGATTATATTCAAAATTATTTTCATTTCCTGTATTATTATTTATTAATAACATGGCAAAGCGCGGCGTTGAGTCCCGCCACTCAACACGCGATGCCTCGAAAATTTGGCGGGAACTAAAGAACGGAGTGTCATCACTGAGTTCTATATGCCTACCGTGCTATATTAGTGATACAACGTGAAGCTAATTTTTTTTTATTTCTCCGCTCTGGTAGATAAAGCGCAACACTCCACTATTTACCTAACACGCAATTTCTCAAAAATAGGCGGAAAAACGTGAATGCATATCAAGAAAATATTATAAAAAAATATATTTTATTTATAGCTAATTTTTCTTATTTATTTTATAAAGGAAGTGGAACAAGAAACCGGGAGTGACGTTGTAATTGCAGACCGGAAATAAAAACTCTTGACTTTGTCTCGGTTAATTAAGAGCTTAACTTATTAAAACATTTTCTTAGAATGTTCTTATATTGAATGCTATCAAGATTTTTTAATAAAAATATGTTATAAAAAATAAATTAATTAAAATTCATATAGACTGAATTGATAACAGATTTCTATTTCATATCACAATATTTTGACAACTTAATTCATTCAAATAAAGCCACATGAAGAAACATTATATGCAAATAAAAATAAATAAAATTCAGCCAGATTATTATTTTAAATCAAAATGTTAGCATGTGGAATAAATTTAATTAAATATATTTTGTATTAATGTCGTCATTGTATCTTATGCTCTATAAAATAATGTAAAAATATGAAGTAGTTATTTATATAAACCTTATTTTGAGGCGACACAGTTTTTTAATCTATTTATATCTCACGAAGTTACTTCGATCATCGCGAATGCGGCGAAACCTCATTCGACGAGCTCACTTCGTCCGCCAATACCGTGTTTTACAGATTTATATTGTTTAAATAAAAAACTCCACTATGAATATCCGAACGTGTTGAAATTTTATATTATCTGTGACAGTTATGTGTTTTTTTGGAGGGAAATGTGCTAAATTTGTGTTATCAATTATTTATATGACAAAAAGATTTTAAATATAATTTTAAGAGTTAAAGTAAAAATATTGTGATATTTTCACTTAAATTATTAACTTCCTTTGTTGCTACTTGCTACGAAATGTTTTGTGCTTGATCAGATGGTCTGCGTTTTGAACAGTGTTTAATTAGGCAGTGTCGTTAACTAACGCCGATAATAGCTTTATTTAATTTAAAGTAAATTTTTGTGTTCATTTAATTTAAAGTAACAGCATTATAAATTATAATTTATATTTTAAGTTAGATTTTAGTTTTCTTTGATATATAATTTGTAATTTTATTACGTGAATACGCATATTCGAAACTAGTCTCGAAGTTGTTGAACTAAGGATACGTTGTTTTTTTTTAAATGGGTACGTATTTATAATATCTTATGACTATTACATTTAATTAGCATAAAAAACGAATAATTGCAAACGATTTTATCAAGAAATGTATTTTTTGTGCTTTTATAAAAATAGTCGTAATAAAGTTTTAAATAAGGAAAAACAAGTCACATTGCTTCCATCGAAAGGTGATACTCGCAACTGTTTACCAATATGTAGTATATAATATATCCAATAAATACACACATTATAACATGATAATAAAGTCAATCTATTTTTCTAGAATATTATTTTTATTACAGAAAACATCTCGAAAATTCCACGCGTTAATTAATCAGAATATTAACTCTTTTTTCTTGTTATTTTATACATAAGTTATGTCTTTAATATATTAAAATAAATTTTAATTTATAAAAAACGTAAATCGAGCTATCACATTTTCAAATCTAGCTGCGAAGGTCATTTTATTTTTCTGTGTAATAATTTAATTATTTATGTTGTATCTGAAGCAAGAAGTGTTCAACCATTGTTTAATAGTGACTAACTTACCATAAAACGAAATTTTATATTTCTGTTCACTTTGGTTGGTAAGAATTTATGTAATTTATTAATTTTGTATAATATTCTCAAACATTTAATATACAGTAAAGCTTATTGCAAATATATATAAAAATATTATCAACACTATAACATAATATTTTTACAGGATAAGTACATTATTTATTGGTACTAAAATAGAAAATAATCATAATAGAAGTGTCTATATAAAAACAAATTTCAATGAAAACTAGTAGGATTCGAACCTGCAGTTGCAATGTATGTTTCAATTAAGCGTTCTTGTTGAAGTTACTACACGTTGAAATTGGAAACCTATATGTTGTTCTGTGTACACAATTTTATTAGTTTCACGCTGTATCCCGCATATGTATGTGGGATTTAGGAAACCTAGTTGGTTAGTTCTGTATTCGCGTGGGAATAGAACTTGCAACCGCCGCTTTCACAGTCAGACAATACGCCACTGCGGCCTCAATTTTTTATTTATTTTGATATTATATATAGTTCTATAACTCTAATAATAACAAAATGGCATGTATAAAAAATACACCAAGCAAGCATCAAACCTACCACCATAATGAACCAACTTATAATTTAAATTTTGTTACCGTGTCAAAACTCGTGATGGACTCAAATAGACCGTTGGTACAAGTAACGTGACTGGTAACAACTTAATAATTTATCCTAATGTCACACATGTGTATGTAGGTAGTATAATATTTAAAGATTTTTTTATTTTGCTAATGTAATTTGTTATTATAATTGCGATTATAGGCTCCAATAATTTTGTAGGTAATCGATGTTTTCTATAGAATCGATTTGGGGCAAATTGCTTTAATTTAAATTTTTAATATAATGTGTGTGTTTGTTTTAAAATTTATCCTAATCTAAACTTTGTGTTTGATGATTAAATAGTAATTTTAGTGATAGTTCAATTTTAAACTAGAACCGCTTATAATATAGCAGACGAATTCGAGACATTGTGCTTTTGAGCGGTGGAAGTCAAAGCCACGCTTTATCTTCTCACCTGACTAGCCGAAATATAAAACATATAAAGATATATTTCATCCCCCCAGATGGATATCGAACCCACCACCACCATTCACAGTCAAACATTGACATAAATTACAACATATATATATAAATTACATAATATTTTTATACATATTATAATGTTATTTATGTTGTTAATGATGGCGCAGGGGCGCAAGTGTGCTACTATAATAGCGACAGGTTGTGAGTTCGATAAAAAATAAAAAGCTAGATAAAGATAAATATTTAAAATTTCCATTTCCTCACTCTGGTAACGACGCAAAGCGCGACTTTGCGTGTTCACGCAATGCCTCCAGAATTCGGCGGAAAGTGGGTAACAGAAGTGTCTTAAATGCAACGGAGTGTCTTAAAACTTTGTTCCCACGTACCTACTCTCTGTCTACCATACTATTATGGGCTAAACTACTACAGTAAAATTAAATCCACAAAATGTTTCAACCTATGTTTGATTTTTTACTTAAAATGAGAAACCGTGGTGTCCGCAGTAACTTACAAAGATAAGAAGTACATTTCTTGCAGCATGCTGAGGGAGTACTTGATCGATTTTTTTCTTTAATAAGGATTAAGGACCATTTGGATGTACTGTCTTTATATGCCGTGGGAATTTTATTTTTACTTTAGTGTAAACATATTATGTATATATTTTAATTTTAGGTTTTATTTCTTTAATATTTTATCTATGTCTATAAAATAAGTATATATTTTTTTAACCTAGTGTTAATAGTATATTTTTTAATGTTTATAATAGGTAGAAATCGAATCGACGATAACGTCTTCTTTGTCATCAGTTAATAATAAATACAGTTTACTTACAAAAATTACAATAAAAGATATTTTATAAAAGTTAACCGATATAACAATATCATATGGATTTATTATAGTAAATCGACTTAGGCTCGAATTAGCAATTGTCTTCAAGATTTTTTACTCCACCCCATAATATGAGGCCACGTCACAGTAATTATAATGATTCATTTAGTAAAGATTTATATTTTTTTATGTAATATACTAATATTAGATATAAAATATAAATCCCGCCCGTAAATTTATTTGAATGGAGCTTAAGATGTTTTTTTATATTTCATTCTCCCGAGTGGGAATCGAACCCACAACCGTCGCGCTTACAGTCGCACCTTTGTGCGTCACGATGGCCTCAAGAATATGGAAAATGGAAAATCTCGTTTTTTTCCCGTTCCCGAAGGAATATCGAGATATTCTCTCTTGTAGGGGGGAACCCCTACACATTTCTTAACATACGTACCTACTATGTGTTAAACTTCAACATTAAATTCGGAAAAAGGCGTGAAACTACTTTTTTTTAAACTTTTTCTAAAATCCTGAATGATTTATTTAACGAGACCGGAAAAATATTTTTAAATGTTTATAATATAAAATATAAATTCCTCCCATATTATTTAAAGCCACTTAGCACGGTGGGTCTTCCTGATTGCATATCAATTGCGCAACGGTAGCATTAATGGTATTCATAGAGTTAACATATTTTTACAGTTTCGTATTAAAAGATGAGATTTGTCTACGATGAATGCGAGTTCGATTCTAAGTCGATGTTTTTTTATGATATAGAAATAATTATTAAGGTCTGATTTCTATCACCAAACTAACTATGGCAACGGTTTGCAAAAAATATAATTGTGTAAGTCTTATATGTCATTAAATGGAGAAAATAGTGCTATATCACTCTCTTCATTTCTTTAATCACTAGCGTTGTGTAAAAGTGGTATCAGAATAAATTATAGATGATTAAAAAAATACATAGCTAATAGTTTTACTTTAGTAAATAATTGTTATAGAACGTTGTCGATGCTATCTAACAGTGTTGCAAATTGCTATGTAATACTTTATAAAAATACTAAAATATTTTGCATTTTTACACTCTTTTATAGGTATTTGGACTTTAAAAAAGGTAAAAATAATTATGTAGATTAAAAAAAAGAGTATTTCTAATAAAAAGTGAACACTTGTGCATTATAAACTAGATATAAATGATAGAGAACATAAATTAATGTAAAATTGTCATTATCGCAAATGTAAAAAAAACCGGGCAAGCGTGAGTCGGGCTCTCCCACCGAAAGTTCGGTACGAAATTGGAGGTTTTGAGCTTTTTCTCAAATTCACTTGAACACATACTTGAACTAGCGGCTTTAAAATAAACGCTCTTGACAGACAGACAGACGGACAACAAAGTAATCTTATAAGGGATTTTTTTTTCCTAAAAAGGTGCGGAACACAAAAAGGTAAGAAAATGTAATTACTTTCCAACTGAAATGTTTTTTTTAGTACATTTAATTATACTCAGAAGTAAGAAGGACAATGGAAATAATTTAGAACGTCTAGTGGGAATAGAACCCACAACCGTCGTTTTTACTGGAAGACAATGGCCCACGATGTCCTCAACTTTCTGTCCTGTTCTAAAGTGAGTATATTTACCTACATACATATCAACTTAGGAATATTGATAAAGATTTTCCTCAATTTGTGCGTTTAAATTTAAAATAGGGTAAAGCGAATTTATGTTTCAAAGTAATCATCGTAAAATAACATTAAAATCAAAGAATATAATGTGTACATTGTATTTTTTTTAATATTACGGATTGGTTTTTTATATAATGTCAATATATTAGTTTTATGCCTATAATAAAAATATCAATCAAGTAGATATTAATTATTGTAAGTTATATTTAAATTGAATTTTGCTTAATTGAGAGTATCTCTATATTGGTGAGAGAGAGAAAATTTCAGTAAGAGATTCGACAACATAAAAGCTATTATTTATAATTTTTTACTTTTGTCGTAATATGTACTGTTGAAGTGAAAAATATATATTTTTTTAAACATTCGCAAATGGCAATGTGAATATTGTTTTTTTTTTAATTAAGTGCCAATTATCTAATTGTCTAATGGCTTGCGTGTGTTTTTTTATTATTTTTTAATTTTTTATGTTGTAGTAGTAAAGATCTGAATCTTAAGCTTAAGTTTAATAAAATATATTCAAACAGTTCTTTTCTGTTAATACGTTCGATTGAGATTATTTGTTACATTACTAATATTGTACTTTTAAAATTATAAAATAAAACCCAATTATACATAATTATAATGACTAAAAGACCATAAAATATGGGGAAATAGTGAATTTACCGCATGAGAAAAACAACACTGTTCACCTTTGATACGAATTAAAAGTTACATAGGTACACTACACCGTTTAATAATTACGTGGCAACACACATAAGTTAATTTTTTTATTGAAGTTTCCATGCTATGTTGTAAAAAAGCAGCTTCACGCTGTATCCCGCACACGCAGAGTAGAGGAAACTTAGTTAAGACACTCCATTCCCCACTTTCCACCGAATTTTGAAGGCATTGCGTGTTGAATGACGGAACTCAACACCGCACTTTACCTCGACACCAGAGCGAAGAAATGGAAATATAAATTTAAATAAATATTTCATTTCCTGGAGTGGGGATCAAACCCACAACTGTCGCGTTACAGTCACACCCTTGTGCCCTAGGGCCACGACTGCCTCATACAATGTTGTTTTGTATTAAATTATTATTTACTTTATTTGAGTTGAGACCGACTTGGCGCATTGACAGGCAGTAAAAGCGACGGTCGTAGGTTCCATTCTCATTCGGGGATTATTATTTTTCTTGTTTTTCGCTCTAGTAACAAGTATCAAAATAAAGAAGTGTGCCTCTGCCTACCCTGATATATGAGGGATAAAGAGAAAATAAGAATAAATAAATAAATAATTAAATATACTCGCCTAATTAAATAATAAATCTTATTCATTATTCTAACAAGCAGTCAAATTTGTGTTATTGCGTAACAGCAGATATTAGTAATTAGTTTGTGGTTCCACTCGTATTACATGAATGCATCGTCGGCCCCTTGCGTTTTGGGCGTCTAGGGAATTTGTATTATTCTCCTTCCTTATAATGTATCTATGTATCTTCCTTATAATGTATTTTTTTTTTTTAATTCTTATAATGTATCCATTTTATTATTATAACTAGCTTTAACCTACATCTTTGCCTTCGTTGTCAAATAATAACTAATAATTGTGTATTGAGGCCAGTCATGGCGCAGGGACACGAGCGTGCAACTGAATGCGCGACAGGTTGTGGTTTCGATTTTCACACGAAAAAAAATTTAAATATTTAATATTTTCATTTTCTCTCTCTGGTAAGGAGGTAAAGATTGAGTTCAGCCAGTCAAAACGCAATGCCTCCAGAATTCGGCGAAAGACGGAAGAAAACGGAAGTCTCAATAGAAATGGAGTTTCTTAGTACTAAGTTCTCAGGTTTCCACTGCCTACCCTGCTATATACGGGATACAGCGTGAAGTTAAAAAAAGAACATTTATTACACATAACACATTATAATTGCCCGAGGTAGCTCTGACTGCTCTGGTACAGTCTGGTACACTTCGAAATGATTAACATAATTTAATATATCCTATTGCCTTCCTCGTTCAATGGACTATTCAATACAAAAAGAACCTTTCAATTGGAACCACTTTTCCCACGATTGTTGTACCCAAGTAAACAAACTTCAATTTTATAATATTTATATAGAAGTATAGATATTTTATTATGACAAAGGATGGTCATTGTTGACGAGTAGTAAGATATCTTTAGTGTTTCCGTAGATGTCGTGGATTCATATCCTGATGATGGCGAGCATAATAAACAAATGTCGTTTGACCCTTAGTCGATGTCTTCAAAGGCTTTAATGAAAGGGATTGTTAGTACTCTCCTTCGCCATAGTGCATACTTGCATTGTAGCTGTACACGTGTGGACTGAACTATTCAACGTATGCAGTGTCAGTGTGGGCGGTATTTCTTATTGTCTCATATATAACTACGTCAAAAAGCGAAGTAAAGTGGTGTTTTTTTTAATTATTATTTTCTACGTTTTTTCAGTGAGAAATAATTAATTTTGATGAATATATTAATACGACAAAGTTATTCGTAGTCATGTGATATCTAATTATCCTTAAATTTTAACAAACCGAATTCACAATGGAACAAACCGAAGAAAGTTGTATAAGCAATCGTGAGGTCATATAAATTAGAATATAATACGGCATACGTTTCGTTCCTTGAGAATTTATATTTGCAAAGACAATATGCTATTATTATCAGAGTTTAAAACTTCTTCCTGCATATAACCTAGTGTCAAGACACTCCGTTCCCCACTTTTTGCCCGAATTCCATATATCACGTGTTAAGTGACGGATCTCAACGTCGTACTTTGTCCGTTTTTGTGTTTTAGACCATTGTGTTAAGAATCTGTACACCTCATCCACCCTGTATAATAAGACATCCATTTCCGTAGACAGTCTTTAGTTTTTGGCCGTGTGATCCCGGCCTAGAATAGGATCATCCTGGTACTGGTGGTGTCGTAAGAGGCGACTAAAGTACGTGTGGTAGAGTCACGTCGTCAGCAATGGTAACACGCATGGGCAGACTCAACCGGATCATTACCACCCCCCGGCATTTAAAACCGGCGTGAAGAAGTGGCTTTATGCCACTGCGTTTCGCATCAGGTAATACCGGGCTCCGGAGCCCAACCCACCTTACAGGCAGGCAACGCACCTGCAGCTCCTCTGGTGTTGCATGGGGTCGTGGGCGGCGATAATCACCATCACGTGACCCGAACGCTCGTTTGCCTTGTCTTTTCCATAAAAAAAAAAATATTTATTGTACAGAATGGAAATTGTACCCACAATTATCGCGCAATACAGTCATACAAAAATCCACTGTGCTGCAAAGGAGTTTTATTATAGTATATCTTTATAAAGGAATATTAACAATCCCTCAACGTAATACCCTTTTGATGGCTTTGCAGGTAGTAGTAGGTATATATTGTTAAGCGGTAATCCGCGGATAATTTAGTCTATGGGACTCATTAGAGGGCTACCATAGGTATAATATCATTTTACATTGTAGCGGCCTAGGGTTTGTTTGCATATGCCTTCAAATGAGGGGGGATACGGTATGGTTTTTTTTAATGAATGTTTTTTGTCATTAAATGATAGTTGATATTGTTGTAGTGAATATTGTATTGTGAAAAAAGTTTTCGTTTCTCGGACCTTTTTTTTTAATTTTTTTTAATGGTCTATAGATGGTCCATACTTTTTGATTTTATATTTTTTAGAGGTATGGCTATAATATTTTTATTTTTACCATTTTAAAAGTGTTATCCCACACTTAAGAAAGAATTAATTTTTAACGAAAAAAAATCGTTCAAATTGTTATAAATTTTCTAGTTATCTATATGGTCTGATATAAAGTATCATATTTACAAAAAATATTTACTCTTGTAAAAAAATTTTGTAATAAAGTTTAAAAACAACCCTTGGCTTGTCATAAGGAGAATATTTTACTTTTGTCCTTTTCAGTTGAAAGTAAATATGCTCTCATATTAAATACGTCCTTTGACGCAACAAGACTACCCGAGTTTATACTTTTGTTTTTTGATTACTAGTAGTCCCCACGCGGCTTCGCCCGCTTAATCTTTAAACTTAGCACGGTAGGCAGATGGAACCAAGAAATCTAATTTTAATACATTCCGTTCCCATTAAGACTCCACCGTTCCCCCTATTTTACAATTCCCCATCCGAATTCTGAGGCACTCAACGCCGCATTTTACAAATACTTATTTTATATTATTAAAGTGTATTTAGGCCAGTCGTAACGCAGGGGCACAAAATATGACTGTAAACGAGACAGGTTGTGGGTTCGATTACCACTTGAAAAAATGAATATTTACATTCGCTCTGAGTCTAGGCAAAGGTGCACTGAATCCACAATGCCTTCAGATTTCTGCGGAAAATCGGGAACGAAGTCTCTTAACACTAACTTTCCTCTGCTTACCCTGCTGTTTGCAGGATACAGTGTGACGCTAAAAAAATGTGCATTTAGGGAAAATCGCTATAAACTAATTATTAGCGCACGCTAACGTAATTTATGTCGCGTAAATCCATACCACGGGAATTCCAGAATAAAAAATATCCTATATGTTGTTCCACAACCTCTTCTATCTTCCATTGATAGTCAATGAATCTGTGAGTAAGTGAAAGTGGAAACAAAAAGGCGGATAGACAGACAAAACTTTTATATATTCACTTGAAAAATCCCGGTTATTTTGAAATCACAGATAGACACTTCAATACAAATCGTTCCCTTCTGCACTTAGGTACCACCTAAATTCGAGACTTTACATGTTAGTTGGCGGAACTCAACGCCACCAAAACACGGAAATTAAACAATAAAATCTAGCTAATTTCTCGATTCGAGGAGTTCGAATCTTTCTATTGCGACACAATGGCCACATGCACGTACCATACCTGTGGGTTCATAAAAAAATCTATTAAACTTTTTTTGCCTCATTCCATATCGTTGTTTTATCTATTTTTTGTTATCATTTCTGCTTCATTTCCATATTTAGAATTAAATTTTACCGACGGTTTCGCACACATCGTTTAATCTCTATCTCTATATATAATAAGACAGTAAAAATATTTTGTCTGTACATTTAGTAATTTTGACTGAAATGGATAGAGGGACACTTAAAAAGAATAATAGAAAGCAAAAAGATTTTTTTTGAATTTTTTGTCTGTCTGTCTGTCTGTCGACATATTTTTGTCCGCATTTTTCTCTGAAAGTACTGAACCGATTTACTTGAAAATTTCACCAATTGCTTTGTTTTAACTCAACTTAACTACTAAAGTTTAGTTCATCAAAATCGGTTCATTAAAAAAAAAGTTATCGTCATTTGAAAGAAGTCGTAATTAATTCAACACAGAGATAAAGAACGATCTTGAAAGAAATATCAAGTAAATACAAAGATTTTTTGGTTGGTTCGTTCATATAATATATGTAACTAATTTAAAAACTGTACAGGAGTTAATATGCAATTATTACAGTTATTTTACAAAGAATATTATGAATCCTTCAAATCAATAATTTAACATTTAAGGCTGTTTCTGAATGAGTAAATTAAATTATTCACTGACATCAGCACATTTAACAGAGTATATTATATAGGTAAAAAGAACATAAAGTTACAAAAATATATACGTGTAATAAATAATTAGCTTTATGTATATTTTATAAATATCAAATATCAACAATGGTCGTATTTTTTTATTTAAAACAATTAAAAATTATTTGACGATAATGTCGTAAAAAAATCATATTAGAAGTCATTTTTGTTGTGAATCAATTCTGCTTATTAAATTAATAATCATGTATTTTAAGCGGGCGAAGCCGTGGGCGAGCCGCTAGTTTGAAATAAATCTATATAAAGATGCCTAAAAACACCCTTTCTACGTGTACACTGTAATAACTACATGTTTACCAATTGTACATTTAGCTAATAATATATATACAGGAGTTAATATCCAATCATTACAGTTATTTTACAAAGAATATTATGAATCCTTACCCAAATCAATAATTTAACATTTAAGGCTGTTTCTGAACCAGTAGATTAAATTATTAACTGACATCAGCACATTTAACAGAGTTTTAAAAAACATAACATAGGTGAAAAGAACGTAATGTTACAAAAATATATACATATAATAAATAATTAGCTTTATGTATATTTTATGAATATCAAATATCACCATTGGTCGTATTTTTTAGGCGAAATAATCAAAAATTGTTATAGAAATTACGATAATGTCTTAAAAAAATCATATTAGAAGTCATTATAGTTGTCAATCAATTCCATTGAGGTTGATTTGAGGTTTGTTAAATCAATAGTCATATAGTTTAAGCGGGCGAAGCCGTGGGCGGGCCGGTAGTAGAAAATAAGTGCGCTATGTAACTCTGATCGTTGATCGCGAAACGACTAACGTGTACTGTAACGTATTACTTAATAAACTAGACAATATACAAATAATATTTCGATTTAAACTAGCAGTCCTTAAGATAAGCGCGTTTAACTAAACAAACTCAAACAAAAAAATAGATGGTAAAAGTTGGTTTTAAAAAGTCTATTATCCTATTCTTTTTAGAATGTACCCACTTTTAAAATACTGTTCTTAATTTTACTTAACTTGATTTTAACTCATTTGTCATACTAGGAATAGGAAATGGATTTAAACGTTTATACATAAATTATGTAATACTTTAACGATATCGTTGGTTATTTTAAATAAATGATTACGGAATTTATTATTAAATCCGATCAAAAAAAATGTACTTCCTAAATAATTTAAACCATTTTAAATGTGCCAAAGTATTTTGTACAGCAAGCAAATTTTGTAATACTAAATTGTGTTTGTTAGAATAAAATATTTATTGCTTTGCCTTGTACCTTTAAATCGATACGGAGTAACTATAATATTTATAGTTAGGTAGGTACTCCGTTCCCCAAGTTTGACTCAATTTTTGAGACATTATGCGCCTATTGAGTCGCGGAACTCAATGTTGCGCTTTGTATATTATAGGAAATGAAAATAATTAAAAAATAATCATTTTCATGTAAGAATCGAACACAACACCATCGCGTTTCCAGTCAGGCGCCACTGCGTCACGACGGTCTCAATAATAACACAGTACATAAGTAATTCTTTGCTACGCTTACAAACACAAACACAGCATTTTAATACAATCTTGATTCTTAATCATAAAAAATGTTTTAAGTACTCGTCTTGAGTGGATATCGAAACCACTGTTTTCTGGTGAAACTTACTTTTGTGTTTTAATAAAATAAAATTAAATAAAATTAAAACAGCTTCACGTTGTATCCTGCACACTGCAAGGTAGGCAGAGGGAACCTAGTGTTAAGACACTCCGTTCCCCACTTTCTACCGAATTCTGGAGGCGTTGCGTGTGAGAGGCAGAACTGAACGCCGCGTTTAGCCTCGAAACCAGAGCGAAAAAATGGAAATATAAATTTAAGTAAATATTTCATCTTCTCGAGTGGGGATCGAACCCACAACCAGTCGGTTTTACAGTCACACTTCGTGCTGCTGCGCCACGACTGGCCTCAATTATTGTGTTTTAATGTTAATAGGTAAACTAAATATTAAATGTCGAGAGGCAATTTTATGACAACCTATATTAGAAAAAAAAACATAATGAACAAAACTAATTCAGTACATTTAAAATAGAAAAAGTCTGTGTTTTTTTATATTTACCATAATGGAATTCACGAACTGTCATCCCTCAATCAATTATAAACTTCAACAATTGATAATGTTATCTATACGACGTAACCTTTTTTTTTTTGAAACGTTAAAGTCATATAGGTAGTCCCATGTACGATTCTCGTCGCAACTATTAAGCGTTGGTGGTTAACGCCTCGTCGGTCAATCTAACCTAATTTGGTTTGGACGTTGTGATACAGCGCGAGATAGTCATATATGAATATATATATACGTATTTGTTAAATATATAGCGTTCAACAATCATTTCAACAGGCCGTCGTGACGATTGTAGGTTCAATTTCCACTAGGTCTTATTATATTGGTTTCCTCTCTGTGCAAGACAAGGAAAGCACGGCCTTAAGTTCTACCATTTAACAACGCATTGTTTCGAATCAAATGATCGAATCGATGGAAAGTGGGGAACGGTGTATCTTTTTTTTAAAGCTATGTTCCCCGCCTGTTTTACCATATGGGGGTACATTGTGATACTAAGAGAAACATTTATAGAAATGGAGAACGAAGATTTTCAATTTCAACATAGTTCTCCGTGGGTTCCCTGCTGTACGTAGTAGCGGTTAAATTGATTTATAACTTTTTAGTTTTTTTACAGTGACACTATTCATTCCTGGTAGCTTTCGTGATTTAATAGAGATTAATTTATAAGAGAATCGCTCTCCGCTCTCTTTGAGAGATTTTTTTTTTCAAATTTAACTTTTATTAAGGCATTTAACCCTGTGGCTTATGTGCTGTATTAAATGGATTACCTACCTACATATGACTATACTATTATACAAAACAATAATGTAATGAATATCCTTAACAAAAACTATATTTTTATTTACATTTATTTATCTTTACAAGTTAAAAAAATATATATTAACAATAGTTTTACGGCACATATTTGTAGCCTTATTATTATTTATTTTTTTTGCGAAATTTTACAATTTTCTTTACGCTACTCCAGAATCTAGTTCATTGAAATCGATAATACAGCTTATCTACATACTTATATGTATTTTTTTTAACTTCACGCTGCATCCTATATCAAGGTAGTCAGAGGGATATCTAGTGCTAAGACACTCCGTTCCTATTCAGACACTTACGTTCCCCACTTTCCTCCGCATTCAGGAGAAAATGCCTAATTAAAATATTTTTTAATAAAATTCCAAATATTCCTATTCATTTCACCGCCCTTCTCGTGAAAGCACTGTGCAGCGGACACGTGTGCAGCTTATATTATTTTACACGTGTAGGGGAGAAGGTCAAATGTTTCATTTGGAGCTCACTCGATATTTTGACTTAACAATGTAATAAAATTAAAAGCTTTATAAAGTTTTAAAGTTACTTTATAAGAGGAAAATATTAAAAATCGTTAAATATTATACTTTATAAGAGGAAAATATTAAAAAACCGTAGCGGGACCCAAACCTGTGCCTGTTTTGGAAATAAAAAAAAGTTGTAATGTAACTAGCGTATAATAGCGGCCCGATAAAAACATGTGGCTTATTTTTAACATTTTTGAAGTATTGTGACCACATTTATCATATAATCTTTAAAAATTGTAATATATCAATTCTTAATATATTACAATTTTTAAAGTTTTAACAGACTCTAAATAAAATAAAATCAAAAGCTGTCACGTTTTTAGTTAAAGTGTATCTATATAATTGAAATAATTGGTTCGTTGACGTGACGCGAGGTATTTGCCGGTTCAAATAACATGAGGAACTACTGTATTGAATTTCTAAAAGTAATGTACGTATGTATTTACGAAAGTATATATCGAAAAGTCTGTTCACTCTATTTTTTATTTTTTTGTATTAAGAAGCATATATTTTATTTTCTTTCTTTAACATATCCCGAGATGGAGATGAATGAAGAGACGCTGTTTGTCTTTGTGTAATTATTACAAGTATTTATTTAACTTGCCATGTTAGAATGTATGTTAGTATATTTGAAATCTTGCAAGGTCAATTTGATTACGTGTCTGACTGAGCTGAATTTGGATTAAAATTACATATAACCAATATTGTTGTTTATCCAATGGCCACTCCTACAAAATGGCTGATTAGAAATTTTTGCACATCTCACCTAATATTGTCATGAAATGGAAGGGATTGTTTTGTTTTAAACAATACAAAAGGAAATGTAGAAATTTTGATTTATAAAAGATTTTTTTTAACTAATATTTTATAATTATTTATTACTTCTACACTTCTACTAATTCAATTCAGATTCAGTAATATATATAAAAAAAATCTTAATTAAACTATTTTAGATTTGATTTTTACACAGTTTTTTTAAACATATTATAGTTTATCTAATACTCTTGATTAAGAAGGGTCGTTCTCAAATTACAGAATAATGTCGTGTTACTAAGAAAAACATGTCACTGTCACACTTTGACCGAATGAAACTTGTAAATAAAGAACGCTATCGAGTCGCTACTTGCTTTGATGTATCGTTATAACACCCATATATTATTTATCCGATGGGAATCGTGGCGCAGTTGCACAGCGTCTGACTGTAATCGGGGCGGTTGTGGGTTCGATTCTCTGTTTGGGAAAATGAATTATTTTCATTTCCTCGCTCTGGTAACCAACACAAAGTACTTTAGTCTGTCTGTTTAACTTTCTATATGCAGGTTACAGTTTGATGCTAAAGAAAATTTACAAAAAATATCTACTCAATTCTCGTCGTGACGTGGCTTCACATTCTTAATACTAAAATTATATTTGTCCAACCAATTCGTTACTAAATACTATTTTATATATAAATTTAATAAATGCCTCACGCTATATCCCACCTAGAGAACTTAGTGTTAGGAGCTCGCACACGCTCGCACGCTCACATTTTCGTGACATTGTTTGTTAACTCAACGCCGCACTTTACCTTGTTACCATCGAACCACAACACTAGATTACTAGAAATGAACACTAGATTACTTTTAAATTTCTTTATCAAGTACAAAATATATTAAAAATACATACATATAAAGGTACATGATAAAGAAGAAATCTGAACACCTGAGCATTGTATTCTTATATAAAAGGATTTCTAAGAGGTAAATCTTTCAATACATTGTTAATCATCCTTAAAAGGAGTTTTGTTTCAATTGATCGAATTATTTTTATTAAAGAAATAAACATCTTGGGAGCACATTGTACGTCTTAATACAAGGTTGTAAGTTCAATCCAGCGTTGCCAGATTTTCTCTCGGTATTTTTTTTTTTTTACCGAGAATTTTTTTTTTTCAACATTTTACTTAAATTTTCAACATTTTTCATTTGCGGAATTTTTCAACATTTTACTTAAAAAAAAACGACAAAGGAATTAAATTATGAGGATTTAATTTAATATATTATTTATCTCTTTAATTTTAATAAGTATAAGTTTATTTTGTTTGATTAATTGTGATAGACTAAATAAAATAAAAAATTAAATTAAATTAGCTTCACGCTGTATCCCGCACACAGCAGGGTAGGCAGAGGGAACCTAGTGTTAAGACACTCCGTTCCCCACTTTCTGCCGAATTCTGGAGGCATTGCGTGTTGAGTGGCAGAACTCAACGCCGCGCTTAACCTCGACACCAGAGCGAAGAAATGGAAATATAAATTTAAGTAAATATTTCATCTCCTCGAGTGGGGATCGAACCCACAACCAGTCGGTTTTGCAGTCACACCTCGTGCCGCTGCGCCACGACCGGCCTACTAAATAAAATAAAAAATGCTTTATCTTAAAAATCGCTATGAATCAAATTTAAAACAAAATAGGAGCGCATAAACGAGCAATAAATCGATACACTATTCATGACTTCAGCTCCAACTTGATTAGTGCTGTCGTCGCACGCAACTCTAACTATCGTATTCATGGACAGTGAGTCGTTGCCGTGGTCAGTTATGACGAACGATACGACGGTTGTGGGTTCGATTCTTTGGTGCAACTTTGTATCAAAGTCAAAGTCAAATAATTTTATTCAAAATAAGAAGTTACATGCTTCATTTTTTGAACGTCAAATAATTTACCACCAGTTCACTAAAATTAATGCCTCAGACCTGAGAAGAACCGGCGCAAGAAACTCAGCGGGACTTATTTTTTTAAAATCAATTATACAAAATCACATTTCAACGTTTCTGACAATGATACTTTGAAATAGACTGGAGCGAGCATTTCATTCCCAAGGCGTGTTATCATTTATATAATCATTAATTTGGTAATAACCTTTAACACACAAACGTCTTTTCACAACTCTTTTAAATTGTGATATAGAACATTCTCGGACGTTTTCTGGGATCCTATTGTAAAAGCGTACACATTGTCCCATAAAAGAATTGCGGACCCGATGTAATCGGGTTACAGGTGCAATAAGTTTACTCCTATTTCTAGTATTGATATTATGTATATCACCAATTTTGGCAAAATCTTTAATATTTTTCTTAATATACATAACATTTTCAAAAATGTATTGAGATGCAACTGTCAAAATATTTATTTCTTTAAATTTTTGCCTTAACGATTCTTTAGGGCCTAAGTTATAGATTGCGCCTAAGTTATAGATTGTATTATTTTTAGTGAAGACAATTAAAACAATAGTTGATTTTTTTAAGCTTCTCACTGTATCCTGAATATAGCAACGTAGGCAGAGGAAACCCAGTGTCATGATAATTCGTTCCTCACACACCGCTCATGTTTCGAGACATTGCTTGTTGAGTAGCGGAATCCAACGCCACTCCTTACCTTCTCAAGTCTAATTATACAAACCAATAGAATAAGTAAATGATATTAATAGGTTAATTACATATGACAATGTTTTCTACTCGACTACTATTACTACTAACATTTTTTGCTGTGTTAATAAAAGTATTAGTAAACACTTGATAAAATTAAAATTTATTTTATTTAATCCTAGAAATACGCGCTTATAATCCTAGAAATACGCGCTTATCTATTGCAGAAAGTAACTTGAAGGTTAATGATGGCGATTGTTAATTAACAAATTAATAAATAAATTTGTAATTATTTAAGTAATTAAATCAAACACTGACGGACTGACTTACAATTTTAAGATTGATTGATGACGACATTGTAGCGCAGTGGCACTAATCTGGGAATTACAGTGAGGTTGAGTTCCGCCACTTAAAAGTGGGGAACACAGTGCCTTAACATTACGTTTCCTCAAACTGTTGTATGGGAAAAAACGTGGAACTGCTTTTCTTTTTATCTCACATGAGGAAATCTATATTGAATTATACTTCGAATTTCGACACCAAATGCATAATATTAGTATTTCTAAGAATAAATTATTTATTTTCCTTTTTCCAAATTTTTTTTGTATACCTATTAAAATTTTGTAAAGTTTAATATTAATTTAGTTAAATCAAAACTTTAAAATAAATAGGCAAGTTGAGGAAGCGACTTTAATTCGTTATCTGTATAAAACTGTCAAGCGCTAATAAATATTCAATTGATTTCGTATCTTGAGTTATATATAGATCTATTTACATGTGATAACGACTACACATTTTCGACCCCGCCTGCGTGAAAATGCATTAAGACGACAGATCAAATTTAAAAAAAAAACAGCTTCACGCTGTATCCCGCACACAGCAGTAGACAGAGGGAACCTAGTGTTAAGAAACTCCGTTCCCCATTTTCCGAATTGGACACGAACTCTAGAGGTATTGTTTGTTCGTTCGCTCATTATTAGAGCGGACCAATAGACATAATAAAGAAAAAAATAATAATTTCCTCGAATCGAAATCGAACGTTTTATTATCTATTTCAACAATGAGAGTGAAAGCGTGCATAAGATAAATAATACGTATCTTATAATATAATATGTATTTTTATGACATACAATATTAAATGTTTACATAACATAAATAATGTCACTTGTCTACACAAGCTGATGATACTTACTTATTACTTAAGCGCGTATTTCTAGGATTATTTTATCGATTATAAACAATTCTATGACCTATCTTTATGTATTTATTGTTTATTTAACAACGAAATGAAATCACAACCAAGTTCTAATTCTAATGATTATTTGAATATTTCAATTGATTTTGAAGGAACGAAAAATATATTTAAGTGTATTTACTAGTTTTATATTCTAATATGTCTATATTTTTTTTATTTACAAACAAAACTGATAATTTTCATAATGATTTTGCCAATTGCGGAGCGGAGTCGGATAACCTCCTCGTGTGCTCGCTTGCTGCTGGCCCCTTTCGAATGTGTTTGCCATTCAGAGGGACGAGCAGTGTAGCGTGCCGGTGCTCCCTGGGCGGCGGGTAATTATTGCCTAGAGGATCCGTCCTTGGGTAATGATTGCTCTTCGGCGAATAATCCGACGCGACGGCGTTCTTCCGCGTGTTCCTCTGACTAGCAGAGGACACAGTGCGAGGAACTGGGAGGGTACGCGTGGTGTGTACTTACACTACCGCCACGCAGGTACTGTATTGTGCCAGCGCCGATAAGATCGGAACTCCACTTATGGTTGCGGTCATGTCTCGTAATCATGAGTGGAACCGA
>JAAIXJ010000716.1:64942-77955 GCA_013403705.1 Heliconius hermathena | reverse complement strand
TAAGCCGCACCAGGCAACAAATACCCTAGCTACGCCACTGATCTCAAGTGTAATTTGAAGTTATACTTTCGAAAATAGTCCTAATTGCGCTGCGACAACGGTATTTTAAATCTCACTAATACTTTTGATATTTTGTGGTATTTGTTGAAACTTTGAATTGCTTTTCTTTTTTCCAATACCTAATATATCTTTAATTCTATACTAGTAATAAAAACTAAATAATGTGTATTAAAATTAATCTCAGGAACTACTAGTACGAATAGATTTTTTTGAATAGTCTTATAGATATAGGCTAGAATTAACGAATGAAACAGCTTTACGCTATAACCCCCAAGCAGAAGGGTAGGCAGAGAAAACCTAGTGTTAAGACACTTCGAAGTATTTCGAGACTTTCGAGGTATTGCGTGTTGATTGGCGGAACTCAACGCCGGTATAATGATGCACTACTTGCTAATTATTCGTGAAATATTCATTGACAGTTATATTATAATATTTTATGTTATATCTTATATTGGTATTTATCTATCTACAGTCTGCGACAAAAATATGTTGGCACGATAGAAAAATATTTTTTTATTTATTAATCGTAACAAAGTAAATTTATAATTTATAGCACTGTAGTTATGTATTTAGTAAAGTTGTTTTTAAAAATAAACTAATTAGAAGATCAATTTCTCAGGATTTACCTATTATTTGGAAATTCTTTAACCCTTAGCCACTGATGTACGTACGTGGTACATCACCTCGATCGTGCCTTTTTTGATAGTTTTCTAGTCACCGATGACGCGTACGCAGCGAGGATGTGCGGATGCATGTCACATGTTTAAGCAGATTAGTTGTGTGTTAGTCTGATTTTTTTTGACTATGTGAATATGGTCGTCCGACGGTAGATATAATTAATATTTAACGATCAAATTCTACTTCCAAACTATCAATATTTAAGAAAACACACGAGTTTACTTCAACAACGCCAATAACAAAAAATTATAGAATCTTGACTTTGTGGATTGGACGAATAATCAGCGGATGAAAATGATTTCATTCGATTAAATTGCGTTGCTTCATCATAGGAATATTATTAGTATTTATATTCAAATAGGAAGACTTGCCTGATGATGTAGAGTCTTCTCCTGCTGCTCATAATAAGATGATATATCTTTGTCTCATTTTTCCAGTCTCACTTATTCAGGGCCAAGGCGGACTTATATAAAACTTAGATAAAAATTTGCCAAATACAGATCCGTGAGCGTGATTAAAATACACTGGTGTTATTTTATAGGATTCTGGATGTTTATGCTTTCAATTCTTTGACACTATCAAATTATGACTAGATTTAGATCGTCTTACAATTATGAATAATCTTGGAGAAAGCTACACGACGATGCAACGTTAACATAAATTCTCGAGTCTTATTAGCTATATCTTAGGCAAGGATAAGGCGACTGGATAACTAAGCTATAAAGTACAAAAAATTTTAAGAATGAACAATTGCTACATGTACACCACCGTTTAAAAGTTTGAGACCACAATGAAAAAATATGAGAAAACAAATAAAAGCCAACATATTTAAAATTTTATGAAAAACTGAAAAAAAATATTTTCATGTTACACACAAAATTTTAAATTAAAACTAAATTAAAGAAGAAGTCTTTACGAATACATTTTTCTTAACAAAACACATACAAAAGAGCTTAAACAGATATCTCGTGGAAATATCCTCCTTTGCACTTATCATTAAATGCAAAGGAGGATATTGTATATAGTGTCTTGCGAGATATTATTCCAGCTTTCCTCTAATGCATTTCGTATGGCCTGCTGTGAAGATGGACACTGGTCCCAAACGTTTAGATCGAGCTCTTCCCACAAAAGTTCTATGGGCTTAAGATCGGGGCTTTGAGGTGACCATGTCAGGTTTTCTGATACTTTTTCAGAATGTTTTTGTTTAAGTAGCCTCTACATAATTTCGAGCTATGCTTTGGATCATTGTCTTGCTGGAAAGAAAATCCTTTGCCGATTAACTTTAGTCCGGAGGGAATGGCGTTTTTCTCCAAAATTTATTTATACTGCTCCTGTTTCATTATGCCTTTGATTTGGACCAGATTTTCAATCTCATAGCCTGAGAAAAAGCCTCAGACCAGAACAGATCCACCACCATGCTTGACAGTCGGCACTACACACCGTGGCTTCGTGGATTTTCGAATAGCAACGCGACCTAATAACAACTTGGCGTCTCGCAATCGTCTTTGTACTGAAGACACTGACACAGGTTTTTTTCGAGATTTGTTGACTTCAACACGAATTTCTGGGGCTGTTAGACGTTTATTCCGATTGCTGGTCACTACAATAAATTTGTCTTCCTCCCGGAGCGCGGACGATCTTGATGACTGCCAGTTTGTTCGTAGCGCACAATAATGCGATGAATACAAGTCTTTGATTTGATTTGAGTCGTTATTTGACGTTCAGATTTGTCTTCGTTACGGAGAACAACGATGGCAGATCGCGTTGCAACACTAATTTTCGAAACTTCTCATTTTTTCTAGATGTCTTGACTGTAGGAATCACAAAATCAGACTAACTGTGGATATTCGTAGATAACCATAAAAATACAAGGTTAAAATAATAATTAAAAATATTTAGAGAATTTAGAACAATTTCCAAAATTGAAACGCATGAACCACATTTGTGTTACTCTTATTGATACCGCATTAGGTCCGTAAACCACACAGATTTTAATTCAAATTCGTGACATTTTTACCTTTTTTTGTAATAAAACTTTAAAATGTACCGAATTTCTTCGTCACATACGTTCATTTTGCTTGCTTGAAAAACAATTGGAAACAGGTGGGGACTAGTTTTTTATTTTTTATATATTGCATTTTCAGAATGTAATATTTAGTTGTATTAAAACTATCCAGTTACATTCAGTACGGCCAAAGAGGTTTGAATAATACATTCAAAATGCGAAAATACTATTACCCTGACCTATTATACCATTTGTGTTTTTGAAAAAAAAACCCTGTTACGAATAGGATATATAATTTTCATATTACATAAAATTGTTCAAATTTACTCGGGTATTAAGAAATATATTACTAACTACCTAAATATACTATTTAAATTAAAATTATACTATAAATAAATATACGAGATATTTAACTCTTTCCGTCAGCATAATATGATGCAAAGTATTTCTGTTAGTCACATAATCTAATCAGAAATAAAATCAAAGTAATATTAGATAAAAGAAATGCAATATGTATTTCTAATACAAAAATAATCAATAAAATAATTTTAGTTCGTCTTTTTGTTTGGATGAATTGCACTAGAAAAATTCTCATTCATTCATTCATTTAAACAAAGTATGCAATATTTAGATAACAAGAAACTAATAATTACGAAAAATTTACTTTTTAAATTTAGTACCATAACGAGTATTAAAAAAATTGTGACGAAAACAAATAGTTTCAGCTATGTCCACACTGCCGTTTTAACTTATTATTACTATTTTAACCTTTTTAGAAACATTTAATCTTTTTTTTACACATCAAAATATTAAAACATATAAAAATATGAATTTTAGATCATATAACTTATCCTGTATAAGTTATATGATCTCAAATGGAAGTATCAGCATCACTTTAAATGAAACCACAGTTTTAGCTACTCTATAAAAGCCTAATACAATCAAAAAAAATCCCAAAAAATAAAAAAGTGATTTTTTAAAAATAATATAAATAATAAAATGTCTGTTGTAATATAAAATGGCATTTGTCAAGAACGACGCACGTACACATAAATCTATCAAAGAGAAACCGCCGCATACGCCTCATTCCGAAATCGAGTCGTAGGTATTGGCAGCAAAGTTCAAAGTTGATTTCACCTTTAGTAGTTTTTTTGTAGTAGCGTCACACGAAATATAAGTATGGATAAACATCTAAAATGAAAAAAAAAATCCTATGCCTAAACTGTTGAGATATCTTGATTAATTTCTTCTAGTATGAGTTTAAAATATTTTAATCTATATGCTATTCCCGTAAAAGGAGCGCCGACACGACTAAGTTGGTTCCTGTAATATAATTATTTGTTATTTATGCAGGTTATTTTTTCCCAGGAATGTTATTCTATATTTTTCGAAGGTGAAACTCGAGGCTGCTTTGGATTCACTTCAAACTGGGGATATCAAGAGTATTCTTCTTAGCCGCGTGTGCGCCAGTATCTTCAGTGGCATCGGGCAAACTCAATGAGTATTGGTAGAGTGTCAGGGATAGAAATTATTTTGGAGGACATAAAAAATATAATGCAGTGATTGGAACAGTTGGACATTTCGCGCATTTAAACGATTACGAGTGTGCTAAGCAATTATGGTGACAAGAGAGTGAAAAGGCTAGCACGAGAGTGAAAGCTTATATAGTAATGAGGTTGATGACTGTGAAAGAATTTTGCAGGGACCGTAGCGTTTGGCGCTCTGTTTCTCTAGCTGCCCTGCTGGAAGTAATGCGTTAAGCTATTCAATCATATTTTAAAACAAAGTTTTTTTATTTTTTTTTATAATTGAGTTGTTATGCGCCACAGACTTTTGTTGTCCGTGCCTTTTTTGTACTTAATTGATTATTAAAATTGTTGTTTTTTCTTTTTAAAATGTGATGTGGACGTTAATATCTTGCTACCATGTTATATATCTTTTGTTAAATCCGAGTTTGTGGCCGTTGATGATGTTGGCACTCGGAGTCACAGGTACAAAAAGGTTACAACAAAGTATATTGAAATTACAGTTTTTAGTGATTTAGATTTCCTGGTGTCGTTAGCCTTTGCCTGATTCTAATTATATTTAAATCTTTCCGATTAACATTTCTTTTTAAGCCAGTAAAAGTATTAGGTTCTTCACTATTGTTTTCAAAACAACAGTGTAAATTTTCTAGACCAATTAAATTAGTCAGATCAATCAACACACTTGGGTCATTAGAAATATTTTCACTGACCTTGGAACTATCATTAGTTTCAATGGGTTCAAAACAATAATTTTCTTTGGTTTCACTTACTTACACCTTAGATACATCTAAATCTTCTAGATCAATTTCATTAGTCAGATCAATCAAAACACTTGGGTCCTTAGTTATATTGATCTTGGAACTCATCAGTGAGTTCAGTCGTCAATGTGATTGAAACTCACATTACCATCCATAATATGACACAAATTTGCCTTTTGGGTTAAACTATTTAACCTTAGATCTTTAATCCGTTTCAATAATCAGTTCGAACTTCGAAGTGTTCTGAAACTAATGATGGTTGGTGTTGTTCAAGTAAAACGTGTGTTTTAGAACAATTATAGAGAACCCATTGGGCAAAAACAACTCACTTGCCTGTAAAATATTGTATTTTACCCTGACATAGAGACATGCTGAATATTATCTGGTATTAGATGTTTGATATTGATAATGTCGCTATCAACTATGTAAAAACATTTTACCTCTTTTGAAGTTTTTAATGAGCATGTTCTGTATCCTTTACACCGTAACTATAAGCTAGGTGTCTATCCAAATGACGTATAACTGCAACTGCAAGTGACGTTTAATGTCTGAAAATGACGACGTATAATTAGAGGTACGGAATAAATGCGAAATGTATGGTAATGTTCGTATGATGGATTGTTACGGCCTTATTCATAAAAAACCCTTATAGAACGTTTAAAACGTTCATTACTTAAAATGCTCTATAAGTTTATGAAACGTTCGATAACATGCGTATTCATAACAGTTCTATAAATCTTCTATAACTAATATAAGACGAACGAGGCTTTCTTTCACATTGGCCAATTGTTTTGCCCATCTGTGGCTGCAAGTTCAACCAAATTAAATATAAACGTATTGCTAGAAAGTTTTTCGAAAATTCCTTTTTTCCAAGGACTTCCTCAAAATGAGCTAATTGATGGGTATGCGCACTTTCATAGGTTAATTCTTCGGTCTATTAATATAAATGAAAACCCCAATGTAAAGGACATATTGTTGGCTGTCAAATGCAACTTTCCGTCCTTTGCTGAAGCAGCATTACAGAGTATTTGGAGTCCAACCAACAGCGTGGACGCTGAACGCTTCTTCAGCATATACAATGTCGTCGTAACAGACCGAAGAACGACGTTTAAGGAGTCGAATCTTGAAATTTCTACAATGTTATATTTTAATTAATTAAAATTGTTTAATGTTAAGACTTGTACTTTGAAATTTTGTATTTTGTTAAATTTTACTTTCATATTTAGTAATAAAATTACTAAACAAGTATTTTTGTTTAATAAATACCTAATTTACCCAAATTTTATAATTTCGAAAGTATAAATGCGAAATTTATGCGAAATTTTAAAATTTTGAAAAATATAAATGCGAAATTGGTGATTTTTTTTGCGAAAATTCCGTACCTCTACGTATAATAATACGCATTCATTTTGTTCGCAAAATAATTGATTAAATATTAGTTTATTTTTGCCTCTATGGACTACATGATCCATCTAAGAAATAAAAATTATATTTGACTACTTTACAAATTTTAAGACGGGCAGTAAATGTGCCTAGATAGCATTGGGTTCATTATATTATTTGATTTGACTGATTTGATTTGATCCCACAATGTAAGGCTGTTATTTTTAGACGCTCCAAAACGCATTCCCTGTATTTCTGTACTAAGCTTACTCTGGTATTTTTCACTAAAATCGCTTAAGATGATTATTTCATTATCGTGTAATCATTTTGTTGGTGCCTCCGATAGTAAATATGGAATTTAAATGATGGAAGTTCTTTTTAAGAAGAAACTCAGTAATTAAGCTCTTTATTTTATAGCTATATCTTCTATTTTTCTAGTTTGTATTGAAGCTCAACAGTTTTGCAACCCATCACATTTACTATACATATAAGTGTACGAATTCCTATCTAGCTACGTCGAGCTACGTCTACTAAATTTGTATAATTTAAAATATATATTTTATTAAGCGCATTAAAAATATATTCTACGTTACTATGTTTTACACACAAGCAAGTGTCTCTATTTCTTACGATAGTAAATAAAACATAAAACTTGTGTCTCAGAAAGATAGTCAAACTGTTCTTTCTCTCTCTTCTTTTCTCCATTTTTTGTAAATATTGTAAAAATTTGTAAATGTGTCGGTTAGCATCTTTTGCTTACCTCTTGTTCTTATTTCATGTTTTCCAGCTGTACATCTACTTATATCATTAATATTTTGATGTCTTGTGAAATTTGACAATTTGGTAGCTTTTCTTTGTATTTCGTATCCAGTTTCTTAATCCTAAGTATTTTGTGACCTTCTAATATAACTTTACATATTTATTGGTTGCTATATTTTTAACAGTC
The DNA here is from genome assembly GCA_013403705.1 of Heliconius hermathena. Taxonomy (NCBI): domain Eukaryota; kingdom Metazoa; phylum Arthropoda; class Insecta; order Lepidoptera; family Nymphalidae; genus Heliconius; species Heliconius hermathena. Next base: position 70,599 of record JAAIXJ010000716.1, on the reverse strand, counting down.
TTTTTTCTTGTTGAGTGTTTGTGTGTATATAAACTGTTATTACATAATATTGTAATACTTCATAACGTGCTTGATTTTTCTCTATTTCACGATTCTTTCTTTCATGCAAAAGTTATTCACGATAATAGCTTTTGTGATTGGTCTTTCTTTCTTTTTAATTTTATAGTTGGCTCTACGTTTTCTTTATTATTATTTTCCTGTTTTTGGCGTTGAACCTCATATTTTTCTGGATTTTTTTTAATTTTTCGCGATATCTCTTCGCCTTTTTTATTTCCGTTAGCGCCATTCTAACTTTGGAGAAATAAATTGTTATTACTTTCCCCAATTACTTTTAAGTACTTCATTTCACACAATTTTCATACTCGTCCCGGGAAAATTATCATAAAATAAAATTACCCTACAGAAACCTAATAGGGGAAAATGGGATAAGACAGGGCAGGACTTTAAGGCATTTCATAAATAAAACCCTCTATTTTCAATTGCACAATATAGGAACTTTTATTAAAAAATAATCAGTCTTTCTCCTTTATAATCAGTCAAAACTAAAAAATATATAATTCTTCTCATAGAAAAATCAATTTAAAATGCCAAATCTCCCTATCTTGCCCCACCTATAGGGCAAGACGGGGTACCCTCTTGGGTAAGATGGGGATAGAATACTTAAACGTCGTCATCTTCAAAAACCGAGCAGATATGGGCAGCTTCGTCATCGTGATCTTGAACTCCTGCACAACCACAATGCGCCCAATTACAGCAAGTAATCCATCCTTCAGTAGACTCAGAATACAAGCCGCGGCAGTACAGGCATAATGAATCTTCGTCATTTGATGTGTTAACTTCTTCGTCATCTTTCATGATTTTTCTCTCTCGGCTCTTATTTGTGTTATTAATTTTCTTTTTGTTTGTTACCTTTGGTTTCAGTTTACAATTTATCTTTCCTCTCATTCTGTTTTATATGGAGAAGCAGTAGCAATAGCTGTTTTTCCTCGTCTTCGAACTTGTCTTTCGTCTTTTTTGAGCCGTTCGTGGATAAGGCATTAACCGTTTCGGGCTAACCAGATGGAATGCTGTATTATCTAAAGAATTATTTACTGTTGCTTCCTCTTCAGCATTCAATTCGATTTCAGTAGCCTCTCCAGCAATAAAGACATCATCGGTAAAAATGTGTGCATTATAAGGCGAGATCCCACATACTTTAAATTCATTAATTGCAATTGGCATTGTTGCTGCCCGAATAAACGCTTGCACGAAGAGTTCCGCCGCTTGAAATTGAGAAACTACTTTCCCAGGATTTGATCTTAACCATGCTGTTAGAGTCTGATCATAAAAAATACTCAAAGGCCGCATAAAACCAACATCTGCTGGCTGCAGTTTGTGAATGGTGTGTGGTGGAAAGCATATTATTGTCACACCACGTTAACGTGCTTCATCGATTAACTGCAAATTTTGGGTATGACTGCAAATTTTGGATTCGAAAAATTTTTCAACTGAAACCCAGCAGCACGAGCCGCTGACGTATTGTCTGGGTTTCGTAAACTCAAGTCAGGATGACGTTTTAGAAATCCACGTAGCCAATCCTCACTAGCTTTTTTCTTGAGATCATTAAATTTATGTTGTTTTTTGTTACGAACTGCTAACTGATAGGCTAACTTCTGGAATTCAGAATTTCTTTTAAATAAGTTACAAGTACTTGTTCTTCTTCTTCGGTAAAAACTGTTGGTATTGAACCCCCCTTGGGTTGGGAACCATTACATTTATTATACCATTCTCTCTTTTTCTTGCTTGGTTAACTTTACGCTCGAGTGTTGTTTGAGGGACATTATATGCCTTGCTTGCCGACTTACCATACCTTTTTTCCATCTAAAATATCTTCAATGGCTAATTTCATTTGTTCTTCACTCCTTCCTCCTCTGTCAGTTTTTCTTTTATAATTTCGAGGCATGATCTGTTGAAAAAATATAACTAGTAATGATAATTTTGAATTAAGTCGAAATCCAACAAGAATAATAAATCAGTGGGTAAGATGGGGTATCAACCCCGTCTTACCCGCAAGTACGTACCTCATCTTTCCCAAACTGGACTTATAAGATGTATTATATTTTTTGAGGTTATAAATCAAAGCACGCCGAAACGAATTAACAAGTTTAGAGTATTAAAATAAACAAAAATCAATTTTTTACTTTTGTATATCGGATATTATGAACAGTCACACTATATATGTCAATAATTAGATAAAACCACTTTAAATTAAAAAAAACATGCTTACCAAGTAGAAACATGCACTCCTCCGACGACACTTTTAGTGACACTAACAAGTACCGCTGTATACCAACAGATGGCGTTAAAACAAATTTTCTAGTGGCACTGCATTATCTGTTTTTATAGGGTCCCCATCTTACCTCGCTACCCGTCTTATCCCACCTTCCCCTAACTAACTAGCTATTTACTTAATAAGCTAACTTATTAAGTAAATATCTAGCAGTCATTGCGCAGTGGCACAAGTGTGTGACTGCAAATGCGACGGTGTGGATTTGATTCCCACTTGGGGGAATGAATTATTTAACATTTGCATTTTCTCGCTTTGGTTCACGCAACGCTTCGAGAATTCAACTTTAATAATACAGATAATTTTGTTAAATTATTTTGGTTCTAGCTTAAATAATCTAATATAGGTAAGATTGTTGTTTAAATGGATATAATAGATGATACAGATAAGAAAACTAGTTTTGAACGCCGTAGATACTTTCGTTTTAATTTTTGTCGCTGTTGACTTTAAAACAACAAACGTGGTTATTACCACGTTGTAATAAATAATAAATGTGTACCTTTAACGATGAAAATGTTACCAACAAGAGAAAATAAATACAAATTATTAGATTAGCCTTGTATATGTTAACAAATTTACCATGACAAAAAAGGATTTTCCGGTACTATGGTTTTGGTAGGACTACATTAAACAACTTGAAAATATAACAGACATTATATTCAAACACGTATATATATTTAAAAAAAACCAATATGTTCAAGTGTTTGAATAAAAATGAATAAAGAGAAGAGAGAAACGAAAGTGAAATGTTTTTAATATCTCCCAGAGTAGGAGAGAGCGGGTTTGGTTGACCAAGTTTCAGCTTAAACGTTTCTATTTTTAATTCTCCTGAGTATATTAATTTTAAAATAGATTCAGTTAATAGATTTACTGTTAAGCTTTGGAAAAATATGGAATAAAATACTTTATTAATTATGATATAGAGTACAGGGCAGTTCTTGTACAATAGAAAAACCTGGTCAACCTACCCCATGCATGGGGTTGGTTGACTATAACACTGGGGTAAGTTGACCTATGAAGATGCAATGGTAAAATCTACAAGGAAATGAAATAAAAGACACAAACATGTATTACTTATTTATTTTATTATAAATTCCATCACTTCAATTACACACAATGAAATTCAAATTATAATATAAGAATAAAAAATTAGATACTTAATTATTTGAGTTTAGCAATTTGAGTAACTAAAAATAAACAAAGTAATTTCTTATTAAATATTTAACATAACGAAACAACTTCTTATAAACTTTAACCATTTGGTAACAAATAATCATATCTAATAAATGTAATTATAAGTATTATTTGGTAACAGTTTGAGATCATACTATCCTATCAGTCTTCTATATCGGAGGTGCAATTTTTGCATTCATCGAACAATATATTCTTGTTTACAAATGTTGTGTGTGCCCACAACTTGTACGCAGTGCATTGAATCCATTCTTCTCCTTCGATACTAGAGCTATACCATTCAGTGCATTCCAAATAAAATGTTTCATCCTCATCCTCACTTCCATGGTAGCTATTTTTTTTTCTTTCTTTTTCAGTTCCTATAGACATTCCGCCTGTTGTTTTTAGTTTCTTTGTTTTCTTGTTTGGATAAAATTTCAAAAAATCCTATTTTGTTTTATGTGTGGAATATCCATAATATTATGGGGCTGGTTGACCAGGTGGTCAACTAACCCCATTATACATTAGTCAACTAGCCCCAAACCACTTTAATTTTTAACCACGTGCCATAACCTCAAGACTGCGACGAAATCATATAGAATAATACACAAAAGAAAGAGCATAAGCCACAATTTCTTTATAAATTCTTTGACAATCAATAACTATGAATATAGAGGAATTATTACAAATAACATTACGACAATATTAATTACTTATGTGTGACGTTTTTTAATATTACGTTTCTTCTTTCAAACGAAATGTGTGCTCAATGCCACGTTCCCGGTGACTGTGCGGACGGAGGTGACGGTTTTTCCTTCCACTACCGGGCTTAACGCTATTGCATCGGACGAGTTATTGATAGTTAGTCAACCTACCCCTATAGTCAACCAACCCCGGTCTCTCCTACCATCTGAAAGTCGAAATTTATACGTCATATTTTGTTTTATTTAAAATATATTTAAGATATATTTTAATTTAATTCGATATAAAATCATTTATATAAACCATATTTTTATATGTTCCATATGAAAAAATAAAAATAAACATCCTTAAAGTTGTGGGACACTCCGAATTTGCAAGGATTTTTTTTTAATACACACACATATATAATCAAGGTCAGAGTAGAAGTTGGCTGCTGAAAACGATATGGTGATTTGACCATTGTCTGTTGTTGTTTTGTTTCTTTATTATTTCTTCTTAAGCTAAACTTTCGGAGCGAATAGGCCATAGAAGGTAGGTTTAGTGTTACGAGGAAGGCGAGGAGTGATTACGCTTTTCTAGACTAATTAATTTTGTATTTTAATGGCGTGCCTTTTAATAATTAGCTACTGTTTACTTATTTGATATAATGCAGAGAAAAAATTCTGTCACATTGTCTTGTCCTAAGAGAGTGCGGTGGTACTTCAATAATGATCTGGTGTTGCTACTGGATATAATCGGACTGGATCTGAAGTAGTTCTTTTTTTTAAGGTTTTGTTCTCTAAAAGTTAAAAAGAACCAATTCTACACAAAAAAATACCTTCATGCTTAAGATTATTTGCAAATAAACTAATAAAACTGTGAAATTAAACAAATATTCAGCTTTACACTGTATATACATGTTAAGTTAACTTTGTGTAAGCAGAAGTCATTTAGAGCAAATAGGGACTGAGGACATGTTTTTTTTTTTTCCTCTACTTCGTCATCAACTAAATGTCCTCGCGATTTGGTACGGGCGACAGATAGATTTAGATAATTGGTTTATAATACATTTGAGTTATTTAATTCTTGTTTATGTAATTAGTAATAAGATATTGAGTTATCGCTATTTTAATATAATTGACTGGTTTACACTTGAGCTATTTAATAGTTTATTTATTTTAAGTTACAGATACATTGAAGTCTTTTAATTTGCCTATTATTTCTTCTACAAATATTTTGAAAGAATTTATAGTATCCGGGCTATTGCAAATTTCTATTACGTCGTATGGATCTTGAATATTTGTTGCATTACATGTCATACAGTGTTGAAGTCTTGAGCGGGTAAATTTAGGACAATTTTTAATAAGGTGGTTCAAACTTTGGGTGGAAACGCCATCGCATGGGCACTTGTCTGTGGTTTTTATCTTAAAACGATATAGATATTCTAAGTGGCACCCATGCCCCGTGAGTACCTGAGTCA
>JAAIXJ010000716.1:0-64790 GCA_013403705.1 Heliconius hermathena | reverse complement strand
ACAGCAGGGTAGGCAGAGGGAACCTAGTGTTAAGACACTCCGTTCCCCACTTTCTGCCGAATTCTGGAGGCATTGCGTGTTGAGGGGCAGAACTCAACGCCGCGCTTAACCTCGACACCAGAGCGAAGAAATGGAAATATAAATTTAAGTAAATATTTCATCTACAAGTCTACTATTGAAATAATGGACCAACATATTAAATGAAATATCTTTTAATTGATGCTCGCATCACGAAGAACAAGATGGGTATTTTATAGACATTAAAAAAACTATTTTATAGTGTGTGCTAGCAGCATATATTTTTCTTTACTGTCTATAAAATATTGTAGCTAGCTAGCTAATTAAAAAATGTCATAATATTTTATGATTCCTTCTATTGGTTAGTTTGTGGATATAGCTTTAGTCTTGAAGCAAATTGTTGAAATGGAAAAATATCATGCATTTCGTCTTCTGTTTGTACTGATTAATTATCTTTATTAGTACTGTAACAAAAACATTTTAGTTATTTATTTTTGTTACTAGCCGAGGGCACAAATTATTACTTACAATATTAATATTTACAATGTAAATGAAATAGCCATTATAATTCAATGATGATGATATTTAAATTATTTTCTTTTACCAGCTCTGGTGGACAAAGCGCGGCGTTGAGTACCGCCGCTCAGCGGAGTGGTCTGCTTTATTGGTTACTAATGTTATCTTACTCCAAAAAAATAACGGTATTACGAAATTGAACAGTGGCACGGCAGGTGGTTATTTTTATTATTTTATGTATCAATCATACATTCACAAACACATTATTCCTATTAATAAAACATTTTTGGTTATTTATTTTCTATATTTAGCTTTAGATAGCACTGCGCAATCATTTATACACATGTCGTGGGCCGATTTTAAAAGTTTTAATATTGTTTTCATTACTATAATAAGACTATTGAAAAATTACAATTGCATTTTTTATTAGAGAATGGGAGAGATTTTTAGATGTTATTATTTATTACGAGGTTAAATCAATACACATCTCAAATCAAAAACACTTCACCATCTAATAAATAAAACTGATTTTTCTCACAAATAAACCCAGAAAAATTATATTTCAATGGTCTACTTCACATTCAATTAAGGCCGGCAACGCACCTGTAGCTCTTCTGGTGTTGCACGGGCGCGTGGGCGGCGGTGATCACTTACCAGCAGGTGACCCGTACGCTTGATTGCCGTGTCCTTTTAAAAAAAAAGTCATATATTACGTCACGCTTTTTGTTATATTTTCTGTTTATTTATTTTGTTTCTTTTATGTTATTTCAGAGGGCGATAGCTCAGCAACACCATTATGCTGCAGGTAAGTCCACGAAATGAATCTTTTAAGTTTCTCATGTTTAATTTGTGTGTACTGACTGATCATACGTTGTCATATTATAATATGACAACGTATGATCAATTTAAGTAAATTTTTCAATTTTTTTCTGATACCACACGGATGTGATAAATATTTGCCTTTGTTATTATATCCTACTTCGATATTATTATGCCTTGAGTCGCCATGGAATACCAAGGAATTTCTTCTCACAAGATAAAATATTAAAATTTAATAATTTAAGTAAAAACGTTAAAATAAAAGCGTACTTACTTACTAATTAGTGGAATGACGATTTTGAAAAATTATGTAAGAATGAATATTATCGGATTAGTTTGCTTATCTTTAATCATTTTTCCCTTCATTGAGATAGAAAATAATCTTAGAGATAAGTCACGGTTCTTTTCTATCCATCCATTAAAAATGCATGCGAGATGCGGCGCATAATAGAGTGCATTGTCTCAGAACAAAAACATTATTAATATAATTAAAGTATCTAATAGTAGGTATATTTTTAAGGGACTGATAATTTTATTTTTTATATCGTCAATGCCTATATTGCCAACCTCCTACTAAGTCTTATTTGTTGTAATATGTTTCATGCTTGTTGTAGTAAATTGTTATACATTAAAGATTTTTTTTACCGACTTCTGTCAAAGGAATACCCTCCGGTATTATTTAAAAACTACACATTCCTACCATTGCAATTTAGTCAAACAGTTAAATCATTATAGATAGATACGAGTGCGTGAAAGTGGCGTTAGGTGTATGGATTTTATTTGGTTTCATTAATTGGGCCGTAACGTACATATTTATTGTATATGATAAATGATATTTTAATAGAACATTAGCGTAACCTTAAAATAAAATGTTTTGTTTTTGTCATTATAAATTTTTTTAAATATTCAAAGTACATCGCGTGTTTACCATGCGGTCAAAGTTACTTTGGCTTTTGCTGCTCTCTCGTTCCCGCTCTCTTTGAGTCTTGCCTATTTGTTTCACACTTAGTGTAACCACGACCGCCGCGAGCGTGTGACGTATCGCACTCGTTGTATAGCCACAATAAAAAAAATGATAAAATGAACTATTCTACTTTTAATAAACAATGCAACTGTGTGTTATATAAATTTTGCTTTAGATTGACTCTTAAAATATCACGTATGCGCTGTTCTGTCAAATCTCTATATCTGTGTTCTGTTTACGTTTTGGCGTAGAGCACATGTGCACGTACGTTTTTGTGATAGCTTGGCGCATTGCTGTAGTAAACAAATAACACTCCTATGCATTAATATCAAATAATTTACCTTGTAATACTCAGATTACAGTGATAAGTATGGTCATTAGTAAATATATTTACTTAACGCGTGTCGAAGGAAATCTGTTGATTTTAATATTTATGTAGTTACGAAAAAATATTTAAATGAATATAATTTTATATTGTATATTTTTTATTATATTTAGTTAATGTAGTTAATAATTTATGAAACTGTATATATTTTTAATAAGGGTTTTCTAAATCATCACACTTTAGTATTATATAAATTGCAAAAAATATATTCATTACATTTATATTATTTGTAACTTTGAAAACGTGTCTTAAGTGTATAGACTTTTAAGTCTTATTTGTATTATTCAGTCTCTGACTTCATGTAACCGTGACCTCTTCCATACATGGTAACGTGTAAGTACAGAGAGACAGGACATAACTTCAATTTCTGTGATGAGTTCATCCCAATCTTATTTAGTAAGGAAACGAAAAATCTTAAGATATTTTTAATGTATTTAAGTATAAACCTGGCGTTTTGTATATCGTTAAGCGTATCTTGCAATAATTATTATTTTTATTTTACAAAAATGTTATTTCAAGTATTTAATTTCTAAAAGTAGCATAAATTGGTTGCTATTTTCAAATATAACCTTTAACTACAAGCAAGCCTTGCAAAAAATAAATAATTTTCATACGGCTTACGATTAGTATATTTCATAAAATTTTATTAAAATTGAATAAAATGTTTTCTAATAAAATATCATTAAATATAAATTATTAAATTAAAAATTTAATAATTTATATTTAATGATATTTTATTTGATATATACGATGATCCAAAAGTGATGATAAATAATAATTTGTTTTTCTACATAGTCTCCTTACTACAAGGCTTTACATTTAGTCTTTTCTTCTTACCTTCGACCGTCAAAAAAATCCCAACAGCACCCATGTCGTCACTATCGTAATCAATTGTCTTGCCTCGGAGAAGCCTCTTAAGCCGAATAAACCATTAGTTAAAATCCCCCTTCTTGAATTGCAGCCATGGCAACTGAGATCGCGTTGTCTTGGTTATTGACCATTTATTCACGTCTTTTCTCTTTGATAGCTTTCGCAACCTTCTTAGGAGCTCATAATAGTAGCTTCCTTCTCCATATAGTCCACAATAATAATTCCTTCATCGTCCCAACAATTGGACTGGCATCGGTTCGCTTCCAAGTTATAGATTGTTGTTCAATTTCGGGATAAACGTGGTGGTTTCAAATCCAGGTCTTGTTCATGGTCATAAAACGTGAGAAAAATTCTACTAGTCTGTTCAGTTTAGCTACATAGTCACTCTTCGATCTGCCAATACAATTTCTTCAACATTTTTCACTTTATATTCAGTGAGGGACGTACATGGGTGTCCTTCACGATGTTCGTCTTCCGTCGATCTTTTTCCCAGCTTAAATTCCTTGGACCAACGTGCTACAGTGTAACGTGAAGGAGAGTCCCCAATGTTGTCGTGTATTTCTTTGGTAGAATTTTTCTTCAAGCAGAGGCATTTGATGATAGTTTTTATCTTATGTCTTCGCTGCAGTTCATATTCAAATGAATATAGCTCCCAGGAATCGTCGCCTATTTCAGCGATATTTTTTTTTCTCTACTTGCTTAGGTACACTAAGCGAGTAGAGAATATTTTTATTTTTGTGTGTACTAGAAATAACCGGTTATCATTATGTTGGGATGACCCTTCGTACAGAAAGACAATACTAAGACAAAACTCACCACGGTTTATTCCGCTAATTAAAAAAACATCATTTAAAGTTTGTGTTATATTAGTTTTCTTTCATAAAATAAGTATATTTATAATATATGTATGTGTAAATATAATACATATAAAATCAAGTTCAAAGTTGTGACGTAAGCGATTAATCACCTCATCATTCAATTGAATTATTATTTGTATTTTTTGTTATATATAATGAATGAAATTATAATATGGCAAATATTTAAAAGTAATATGTATTTTGTATGTATTCTTAAATTGCGTTTGGTATTTCCTGTACAGACACACGAAAGCGTGTCCAGCCAAGTTAAAATAAAAACAAACACATGCAAGTTGCCATATGTAAAATCCATGGAAATTCGATCCCTTCATAATTCATAATCTATTTAATCAACATACATTAAATTTGGAACATTTATTAAAGCCTCCTGGCTTAAAAAGTATATAAAGTATTATTAATTAAGCTCAAACGTTATATTAATATAATTACGTTTAATGCCGATATTTTCATGTCTAAGTCACTTTTAATCTAAATTATTTTTAATTAATCTCCCTTTCTCTCTCTCTTTAAATTCCGCTATAAATAATAATATTTTATTATATTATAGTTCAAGAAAACAAAATATATTATCCGTAAAATATCTTGGAAATAAGTGCATTTGGTTAATAACTTATTTTTCAGTTATTACCCAAACAACATAAAAAAAGAAATGTTACAACATTTAGTTTATTAGATCATTTATATTTTATTTATTCAGATTATTTAAGTTTGTAGTGGTACTTTTTTCTAATAATGTATATACGAAGGAAAAAAGTAAATAGCAAATAATATGGAGATTAACTTCTTTCTCATCTTGACCAATCCCCTAAAGAAATTAGGAAATTTTTTATAAATTTCCGCAATTTTATACGCTACGTTCAAATTTTTATACGTTTTCTAAATAAGTATTTTTCTTTCCAAAGTGTGGAATAATACTTTAAAATGTTTAAAATATTTAATAAATAGCATTTTCTCTTGCCAGACGATAATTCTTCGTAATTATCTTTGGGTAGCGGATATTTATAAAAAAGCGTATAAAAAAATTCGACGTAGCTTGATGAGAACGTATGGATTAGTGGTCAGAGCGCCTGGTCGGTTTCTAGGAGGCGCGGGTTCGAGTCCTGTTACGTTCAAATTTTTATACATTTTCTAAAGAAGTGGTTGTAATTAAATAACTGACAATATAAAATTTTATATTTAATTACCGTAGCAACTGTTAAAATAATATTATTATTTATTTTCCACAAATATATGAAAAAATAAAAAAAAAATTGTTTCAATGTGAACTTTCAAATTTTGAAAATGTTTTTTTTTTTTATTTTAAATCAAAATCAATTTTGAATATAATTAAATAATAATTTACTATTTATTTTTACTTTCTTTTACATTATTAGAAAAATGTATCTACAAGTTAAAATAATCTGTAAAAATAAAAATAAAAAAAACAAATTATCTATTATAATAAACTTAATATTGTAACATTTCCTTTTTAATATTGTTTTGATAATAATTTAAAATGACTTTGATCATTTCAAATTAAGGGACAAATGTAGGCCAACCTACTATTGTGTCACCGAACCCGGTTTCGCCAGATATTCTCTGAAGGTGACCTAATACGCGCATGCGTCTTGTTTTATTAAACGCCATCCGCATTTGTTTCAAGGCCAACCATCTTTTCCCCTTTTTCATGCGATTGCACTCCTTAAATAGTTGTACTAACCTTGAAAAACTTTACTGTAGTAATAAACCGGTTGTTTAATCGGTTCACATAGTATATAGCAAACTTTATAAATCCCTTTAAACAATATTTGTTTGTTTACAAAATACCCTTCTCAGCTTATTGCATAATATTTCCATTTATATATTTAGCATTGTTATGACCTTTATGTGAAGGTGTGATAATGCTGAATATGCCTATGATAGAGTTCGTATTCGCTGACCTGGTCATTGCACTTCGACCGTTGAATTAAATATACGTTTTTAATAAAATATGTGCTTACTTGTAATGCAGTTTTATACAATAATAATTATATTTCATTAATGAATATGCATAAATTTATATCATTACTGATTTGGTTGGAACAGAGTAGTGTTGGTAATTTATTTAGATGTTAAAAGTTATAAACATTGGATAGAATGCATGGAATAAGCCACTTTCTGCATAAATATCAGTCAAGAGAACCCACGGCGCCTTTAGAAAAAGATGAAAGTTCGGAAAGTTGGTGTTCTACGCTTAGTTCAACTGACTCTCACTCCTCTGTGCAATACGAGGGGCCATCAAAGGCAATCCCAATAAACCGCAGAGGTTGTACACATCGAAGTCTTCGAGGGAGTCCTTTAGATTCTGCATCAAGTCCTCGAGATCGATATCCAAATTTTTCTACTTATTTCCGTGACGTCATAGAAGGACATGGGTCGATATCTCCTCATACATATCATTCTCATTACCTTGATAAACCAAGGCGCCCGGAAGAGGATCGATATCAAACAAACACAAATGCATATCAAACTTCTCGTCAAGAGTACAGGCATTATATATCGCCACTATTTAATGAAGTCATGGATGATATTCAGGAAAATGAGTATAGCAAATGCGAAAAATATGGTGAAATAAGCAACACAAAACTGTCCCATACTCCACATAAAAGTCGTTTCGACAATAAAAGTTTCGCCCAAAAATTATCAGAAAGTGTAAATAATAGTAAAGAACAGCAACATTCTACTGAGAGACGTGGCTCCGCATCAAGTACCAGTGGTCACAGGCACAAGCATCACTCCATTCAAGAGTTGATTCGTACATTTAGTAAGAAAGTGGGGCAATGGCGCCACGATTCAAATGAAGGTCGGCGAGGGTCATGCGCTGTGCCAGCTGCCTCGTCCGAACGCACTGCACAAAGTGATGAATTCCGATCGCGTTCAAAGTCCTTAGATGGCGATCATTTACACAAAATATCTAAAAGATCAGTTCTTGAAGACTGTGGAGCTACATATCAAATATTTGAAACTATTTTAAAAGAAGGTAATTTTGATAATATTCTATAACAACTGTAACTAATTATAATGAAAAACAGATAAAGATCTTGATATTATACATTATTATAGTAAAGGAAATGGTTTTATAAATAGTTTCCTATATATACGTAGTTACCTAACTTGAGTATAATATTAAATAAAAACTTATAATATTTAGATGAGGCCAGTCGTGGCGCAGCGGCACGAAGTGTGACTTTAAAACCGACTGGTTGTGGGTTCGATCACCACTCGAGGAGATGTAATATTTACTTAAAATGTATATTTCCATTTCTTCGCTCTGGTGTCGAGGCAAAGCGCGGCGTTGAGTTTTGCCACTCAACACGCAATGCCTCCAGAATTCGGAAGAAAGTGAGGAACGGAGTGTCTTAACACTAGGTTCCGGCATGTGAAGCTGATTTATTTTTTATTTATTTTTCTTTAGATAAAGATTTCTATAATGTACACATTTACAAGTTTGTGTATTACTGTAGTTATATAACAGACTATACTGAAAACAATGATTGTAAATGTTATTTTTTACAAGGTTGCATCCTCTGAAGGTACGACAAAAGTAATTTCCTTGTTATGCTCTTTTATAGTAAGTAGGTATTATACAAACTCCAGCACAATTCTAAGAGAACACTCACTTCCTTTCGTCTAATTAGATAACGGAAGGCAGAAGTCATGGTAAATACTATGCGACCTTCACAATCACGTCGTGAATAAATTTAACATAGTATAATATTGAAATGTATTAAAATTGATTCGTTAAATATGTATGTATTTCGTAAGGGCCAACGAGGTGATTTTTTTTATATTTAAGTTATATTTCCTTTGGCGCGATAGCGAAAAATTATGAAAGTAAATTCTTACGATGCTCGCGCACTCCATCATGAAAAACGACACCGTGAAATTAGCTACAGTTGGGTGTGATAATGGCAAACTTCACATTGTATAACGTCACACAAATATAAACTTTAACTTTAATTTCGCTTACATAATAACAAAAATTCTTATTTTTTGATTTTATATGAATATGAAGTTCGTAAATTTTTTATGATATATTTTTTTTTTACTCTGTGAAAATTAAATATTATTTCAATTAAAATTTTCTACATTTAAGTTTGTTTTGATTCTGAATTTTCGTTGCGTAAGTGAAATTTGTGACTGTTTTTACGTAAAGTGATACTAAAAAGTTGTTGATGTAGAAATATTGTAGTTAATTGTATATAATAAATGTATGTATGGGTGTATGACTTGTGTGAAAAATATTTTTTGTAAATAACTACTAAATAATATTTTTAAATAATGTCACTGGCGCGTAGTAACTATCGTTTGGAACTACTTTTATGGATCATGTGAATGATAAAAAAGCTGCTTTAATTATTATAGAAATACAAGAGTACAATAACAATTTTAAAAATATAATAAACTACTATTCTTTACTATGATTACTTATTTACTATAATAATTACACGAAAATAATAAATTCAGACAGTCCTAAGCCTGTAACAAGAAGAAAGGACAACAGATAATTCGGATAATATATGTAGCAAAAGATATAAAATATTAGAAAGAGTTGTATATTGTTATGCCAAAGAAGTATAATTGAAAGAAGTATAAAGAACTTACGTGCGCACATAAGTACACACACACACACACTCATGTTATTTTTTTTATGAATGTAGAACGTATAGTATGTCTAAAACAAGATTTATTAAAACAAGCATTATAAGAAAATAATCGTTCTTGAGATATTCTCAAAACCCACAAATTTTAACCTACATATTAGGATAATAACAGTATTTTACTTTTCTAAATAGTGTTTTAAAATAAATCAAAATATTAAAAAATCCTTTACTTGCAGGGTACTGGATACTCCAATATTACCTTCTCTGTACAGTTTTTAATAAATAGTTAAGCGATAATCTTTTCAAATTATTGAGACTAAGTCGGAAAACTGACTTCCTAGCTACAAAGAGTTAAACCAACTACACAACAATTTTTTTTTAAATAAAATAATTTCCAAACCATTAAATTAAAATCCACAATCTTATTATCTTATATGTAAATGACTATCCCATAATAACTAATATCTATCTTATTTTGTCTATCTTTATATATCTGTAATTAAATCGTCTATTAAAAAGCTGAAGTCAATGCCAAAATCTGACATTTTTATCTCAGCTAAGAATGATGGCAAGTAATGTAATTACTCCTCAATTTAAATTAACCTTATCAACTAATGTGTCATTCCACTTAATACTAGATAGGTAGGTACCTATCGCTATATATAAATAGTATATTTAAATCGCTATCACACGGAATTAGCTCGCGTTTATTGAAACATTAGAGCACAAGTTAATACAGATCTTTCTTAAGATTAAAAAATTTAAACATTAAATCAGCTTCATAAGATGTCTTTCCGTAATCAGGTATGTTTGTTTATTAACGCCCAATATTAATAACCTATCTCCAACGTCAATCTTAGATTGTTTCATACATCTATCCAATCTAGAGATTCGGTTGTTGAATCGATCTCCACTTAGAATATTATTTGTAATTAGAGCAATTTCATACACGGCCTGGTAAAACAAAACTGGGCTGTGCTCCGTCATTCTGCACAAAATATTTACAATCTAGGATAGATTCTTTCGATTGTACCCCTGCGAGAAAGAGATTCTTCTTAACTTCTTTAACCAACTACAATTATATCGAAATATCTATACATAGAATAAGCATACGATATACATACATACAATACATAAGAAGCAAACTTTCTGCAGGGGCGAATGGCGCGCCCAGAAAAGAATGATTTATCAATACAGTTCGTAATTGAATGTTGATATATTGGTTCATTTGGCGGCACTTCGATTTTCTATCTACAATACGTACTAGTATATTAGTAATTATTCAGAAGCGTTTGATCTTACGAGACATTAAGATTTGTGTACGTTTTATTTATTACAGAATTATGGCGGAGTATATATACTTCTCAATTTTTTTTTATAAATATACATTATATATGTATATAAATAATTCGTAGAATAAAAAATAATAATATATGAAACTTTCAAACTCAGTTTTATACATTTTATACATTATAATATGTAAATATCATTTCCTAAGCACTTAACACTAATATGTTTACAATATCGTAGTTGTCGCGTGATCCTATAGAACACGTATGACATTGACCCTAACTAAATCAAAGAATGTAATTTGTTTTACATCGTTCGTCATTGGAAGGGTTCCAATGGATATTAATTAATCTCAATTATAATTACGTTAAATATAATAAATCTCTCGTACCATATAATAAACCACTATTTTAATTATTACTATTATATTTATATATTTTCAACAGGAGCATATTTGCGTCGAGCAGCCTCTCAAGAAGCAGAGAAGCGTCGCTCGTCGCTGGGCAACGTCCCCGCTGCTCGCCATCGCGCTTCTGACGCTTTTCTCGATCCCCATCATGCGGCCATATTGTTCAGGGACTCGAGGGGGGTAAGTCTGCACTCGCATGGAAACCTTGCTTTGGTTCAGTTACAATTCAATTGTCTTTCGATCTATATATTGCGTTTAAATATTATTTATTATTCTATATTATTTATTATCTGTTTATAATTTCAGTATTTTATTATATTTTGTATTATCACGAAAAATAAGAAAAAAATTCAATTCGATATTACGTTTTTAGTTGCCTGTTGCTGATCCGTTTCTGGAAAAAGTCAGCCTTTCCGACCTAGGTAAGTTTTTTAATTATTTAATAAAATACGTCTATGTAACGTTATTAATTTAGTTATAAAGTATTCAAATATTATATAATATAATTACAATCATCGTCTTCTATATTATCATCGTGTATTTTTATGACCGATAAAGTATCTAAAAATATAAAAAAAAACTTGCTTGCTTAAGCAAGCTATAATAATCTGAGTAGATTATTACTAAAAATTAACACAAAACTTATCATTTTGAGTTAATTTTTACTAGTTTTATTGTTATATCAATTTCGAACTTAATTATTACTAAATTATACGAGGATTTATCACCGATTTACTTATGGTAATAATCAGTATTAATAGATTCCATCTTTTATAAGTATAATAAAATGCTTCAAGGTAAAATTATAATTTTAAAATAGCCTCTACGCATTTATGTCACTTAGGGCTGACACTTCAAACCAATTTGACACCGGATCTTGGAGGTTATTCTCATGAGTCCATATACGTTCCATATGTTGTAAGTTTCTGAGATATTCGTCATACCACAGACTATTTAAAGCAAAATAATGCCCGTGTGCGGGATACACCGTGAAGCTGATGAGGTCTGTGATTGATGTATTTACGGGAACCGCGAAAGTTAGTAAAATTCTTGTGTTAAACAGAAAATTAGCTGATAACGTTTCGGGTACAGAGACGTGTCAGACTGTATAGCACCGATCTGTTTGCTTTTGCGGCATTATAATAATGTTTTATTTATAAATATTTTTTTAAATATAGCCAAGATGGTTAAATGAAACGCAAGAAAAATTGCAAGCAAATATGTTTTTTTATACACGTTGTATCCCGAACATAGCAGAGTAGACTTGTGCCTACTCTGTATTACGAGATATTTTTTTAGATAGATAAAAATAAAAATAAACAAATCAGCTTCACGCTGTATGCCGCACATAGCAGACACTCCGTCAGTTAAGACACTCCGTTCTCCACTTTCTGCCTGAATTCTGGAGGCATTGCGTGTTGAGTGGCAGAACTCAACGCCGCGCTTTGCGTCGACACCAGTGTGAAGAAATGGAAATATAAATTTAAGTAAATATTTCATCTCCTCCTGTGGGGATCGAACCCACAACCAGTCGGTTTTACAGTCACACTTTGTGTCCCTGCGCCACGACTGGCCTCTTTTTAGATAGATCTACTTGCAATAAACAATTTAATAATAATCCTTTTTGATAGCCGAGCAATAAGAAAGCACAATGAAGATTAGACAGGCTTTAAGGAATGGGTTAGAAGTGTACATATCTCTATATGTGCTATATGTAAATAGAATTGCACTCTGAAATTATTAATAAAATATTAGTTCGGCTATATCGTTAGTTGTTGTTTAATTAATTTATATATACATTAAAAAAATGGTCTAACCGTCTTATTATTATAATTTAGTTTTTTTTATCAGAAATGCAAGAAAAAATGGTTACAAAGTTTTATTATTAACTAAGCAACATAATCTTTAACAACAACCACAACGACGACGGTTGTAAACAAGTGACGTCACGCAGTGCTCGCCCTTATGTGACTTAACAGCCATATATTTCTGTTTAGTTATTCTTTTTATTTAAACAGAAATTAAATAATGTCAAAATAATGTATAATTGTTACATTTCAAGAATTTCTAATATAGAATATTGAAATAAAGTGAACGATAGTTGTATTTTAGAGGCCAGTCGTGGCGCAGCGGCACGAGGTGTGACTGTAAAACCAACTGGTTGTGGGTTCGATCTTCACTCGAGGAGATGAAATATTTACTTAAATTTATATTTCCATACCTTCGCTCTGGTGTCGAGGTTAAGCGCGGCGTTGAGTTCTGCCACTCAACACGCAATGCCTCCAGAATTTGGCAGAAAGTGGGGAATGGAGTGTCTTAACACTAGGTTCCCTCTGCCTACCCTGCTGTATGCGGGATACAGCGTGAAGCTGATAGTTGTATTTGTCTTTTATCTTCCTCTTTATCTTTTTCCCAGTTCCCATTTTATCTCATTAACAAAGATATTTTGATAGAACATAATTATTACAATTTTAAAAGTGGTCTTTGATCAAGACCTTCATCTCTTGAACGTGTTCGCAAGGTCTCCCCTTTGAAACTAAACGTCATCATTTTCTATAACACATCGTGTGAGTGTGTAGATAAAATGTTTTATTTAGTGGACATTTGACCTTGTAGTTTTATGTATTTATAATTTTAGGCTAAAAAGCTAACGCAATTTGAAGTTTAAATGTTATATTTCTAATAAAAAAAAACAATAGAATAAGTCGTTTCGTCGTCTCTGGTAGACGAGGTCTTACATTAACTGAGCGGTAATAACGATTTATCTAAAAACAATGCCGATATAAAAACAGATGTCGCTAGTATGAATGGAATGTTTTTTTATCTGTTACAATACCTTATTCTGACAGATTCTTACTAAGTTTGCGATTAATGTGACGCGATAATTTTACTTATCATTCGTTTTAGTAATTTACGGTCAGTTCAGTATTTATATTCATGTCTTGTGTTTTAATGACAAAAAAATAACTGGTTTATCTTTATGGTCATGGGCTTCCAGATATTTCATAATGAAGATCTACTGATATTCAAAGGTGAAATAATTGTTAAGTGATATAAATGATTGAGTAAATCAAAACTTGTGGATTTATTTTCTTGTTTTTTTTTTAACTATAGGTTTTTACTAGCGTTGTGTTTTGACATTTAAATGTATTCTGTATTAGTCGGGCGTATAGGTTATGGCTTGCCATTTCAATTATAATATCATTTATAAGTGTTAAATAAGGTAGGTATTTCAGACAGAATGCAGTAAACTAAACTGACTAATATATCAATTTGTAATAAAACATTGTGTCGCTTCGTTTACCTCTTAGTAAGTCTAAGTTTAATTATGTTGACAGATAATCATTCGTTCGTGATTGCGTTTTGTTTGTCCTTGATATCCATCGCGCTACAAAAAGCTATATATATATACACTTAAATCTATCGATATTTAATATTTTTAAAGAAGTTATATAGATAACTCATCTGACCATAGTAAACTACAAAGCTAAAGTATTTTGACTAAAGCCTAGTTCGCGTCATGCTAGTGTTTTAGTCCAGTAGTTTTATCATACGTATATGAATACCAATAAAATAGTCGAGTAGCTTATTAATTAATTTAGTCTAGTAGATCCATCTCATTCAATTATTTCGGGCGAGTAGCGCCTACCGCAACGCGTCAGTGCCCACTGGTTCACCAACTAAACAGATCGAAACCTGTCGAATTAGTCGAGTGCACTGGAGCAAAGATACAAGTTTAAAATTGGTTTCCAAATAATTTCTATTATTCACACGAATTTCCTAATCCACTATTTCTCAAATACACGTTATGATTAATTTATTCTTTTTATTCTATTTATTGCGTTGTATTCTGGTTATCTTGCAGAACACGGCTCATCAGCTCAGCTTTTATATGGGACTCGAGCAGATTGCTAACGTTTTTTGGACAGTAGCGAGTATTTTAGCTACTAAATTATTCGCTACTCAAATAAAATACTAGTAGTATAATGCGAACCAGGCTTTAGGTATAGTTTTGGAAGTAGGGCTTGTAGAATAAAGGTGCTTAGAGTACCTAAACCTAAACCTAGCTAGGTCTACATAAGGTCTAATAATTTTTTGACACTACTATCCATAATTATTATCTCGTCTGTATGTAGCCAACATATCTCATGAAAACATGTTTAGTTGTATATACTTTGCTGTTATTTGATTATATATATGTATTTATTATCATGCTTGTATGTATGCTTATACACAACAAGATATTAGATTTAGCTTATGTTTGTGCATTTCTTATAAGCTGTCCTCTTACTGTAGTCTGGAAAAGATCGTATCCAAAGATAAGATCGCCGTTTGTATAATGTGTTTGATATTTTTGTATGCCCCTTTATCTGTTGTGCAATTAAGTACTTTCCATTCTAGTTCTTGTAATAACGAAATGTCCAAGCCTCACATTTTGTTTAAGGTGCCGTGTTTATAAAAATATGGATTTTTCATAGATTTGTGTTCAGAAACTATTGTTTACATGAAATCTGATAAGTTTTTGACAATTCGAGACATTATCTTGGCATCTTTTACATTAAAAGGAAAAGGTCGTTCCTAGAAAAGGTAGGTAGTGCTCCTTTGTGCTTCTGCACTTCTCCATCTTGGCAGGGCCACTATCGTTTCCACATAAAATATGATGATGAATCTATGATTTTAATTATTTGCCTGTATTTTTTTCCTTTTTTGTTGTACAACTGGTGGGCCTTGACAAGATCTAGGATCTAGATCTAGATCTATTTATAATACATTAACTTCTTAACAGAAGTGGTTGAGAGTGATGATCATTCTCCATTCACACAAAAAAAATTAAGTTCTAGTAGGTACATCTGATGAAGAACCTTAATAGACAGACTAAAATATAAAGAATAATTAAATACCACATTATCACGTGATGTTGTTCAACGTGATAGGCATTTTCTATTAATATACTTGTATAAAAATTTAAGATGTGGAACATCTAATTGACAACTATGATAGGCTGGCTGAAATATAAGAAATAGCACAATAGAAAAAGCTATTTAGTATGGAAGTATTCGTTAAAATCATTGAAAATTCAGGCTATCGCAGCAGTAATTTCTGTTTGTCTTGATTTTTATAGGAGAGGATAGATATGCAACGTATAGGAGCAGCATACTTTTACGCGACTACCTTAAGCCCAGATAAATGCCAAACGTTTTTACACAACTCGACTATTTTGGCAAGGAGAGTAGTTTAATTACGAATATTTAATTTATTAAATTTATTATTTCATTTATTTAATTACGAAAAGGAATTAGCCAAGAATACACCAAATCTCTACGTAAAATATTCAATTTTTTTAAGGTTTTTTCTTAAAATATATTTTTGTATATACTAAATCATTAAACTTGTCTAGACTACTTGTTTATTATTTAGTTAAGTATTTAATATGATATTCATCTTCTTTAAATAATTTACAATTAATGAGTAAACACAAGAAAATTGAAATTTGTGCGTTTCGGAGAACTGCCAATGTATTACAACTTATTTTATAATTAAAATAACCAACTGGTTTGTCCTAAATAAAATGAAATAATGTTATAATATTTACCCAACAAATGGCGGTATAGATAGTTTCTAGTTTCTAACTAAATATAAATGCTTATTTTAAGCAAACATAATTTTCTTCTTTTATTCGAATAAATATTAACACTTAAGTAAATAGGATACAGTATATGGAATAATTGCTACATTAATCTACTAGTAGCATTTAATCAGTTGTCTCAATAAAAAGAGGATATCTATACAAAATAAGGAAAAAAGACATTCTATTTACGCTTGGATTTCTACCAAAAATATCTCAGAATGTCTAAAGCTTTGATATCGATTAATTAGTATTGTGAAACTTCCTGAAGCTTATATTGAATTAATATTCTAAATGATATGACTGACACAGTGTTCGGGATATAATTGGATGAGGTGCAAACTATATTTAGCGTAGTAGAGTAACGGGTACGGTGTAGTCGCGTTTCCCCATTACACCGGGGTGGGCGTACACCGGCTTGGTGCGAATCGCAGTGCGCGGGCGCCGCCGCGGGCGCGGCCCGTGCGGACCGGAGCGTTCATATATTATAATTAGTAGTGAGCCGTGGGTGGCGAGTGGCGGCGGGCGATGCGCCGCTCGGGCCCCGCGCATGCTGCGCCTACACTACTACTCCGACCACCCCGCTCTCGCCGTCGAGGACGATGAGGAGTCCGTCTACTCCATTGAACTCATCAAGGAGTTCGAGGCCGTCGGCCGGGCGTGGAAAGCGTTCCTCGCCGACTGGCTGCTGAAAGGTGTCGACTTGTTTATGTCTCCCACGCTGCTTGACGTCGTTCCTTGGTGATCCAAGCGCTGTGTTTATAGTATATGTATTATAATTTCCCTGCTTACGATCACCTGTTTACATTGCATGTTATATTGCAACGCTAAGTATGAGGTTTGTGCTTCGTTGGTATTGGAAAACGAAATTGATTTCTGCATGTATATCGCCCGGGGCAAACGAATACAAAATAGTTCTGACATTTAAAAAAATATATATTTAATTCAAAGGTTCATCAAATTAGCAATAAATAAATATTACGAGAAAAGGGCGTATTAGAGAGATATCACTTGCTCCAATGTTTCTTTTAAACGTATATATTTAGAATTTGAATGTCTATAATTTTAGCCCCGGTTCAATATTTTCTTCTCTAGAAAACCCATTACATTTCATATTACGTCATAGTGGCGACGTCATCGTTACGGCCTCATTTGTTGTGATTGTAGGGGTAATGGACGCATATAAATAAACAACGGGCGCTCAACTGTCCAAATAGAATTGTTTAAAGTTATTTATTTTTAACACTGATTCTTAGAAATATATTTTAAAAGTATTATTCGCGTATATTTAATAAGTACGGTGTATCAAAAAGACTACGTTTTCATCGTTTATCTAATGGTGTTGGTAAATAATTTGCATTTTCATAATTTAAATGTCCAGTTCTATGTATTTATTCTTGTGGTTTGTTCTCACTGGAAAAAATAAATAAACTTCAATTTTGAATGAAATCAACGTTATTGCTTAAAGATAGGATTGCTTTAGTCCAACATACTGGGAGTATCTGAAAATGGTACGGGTGGCAATTTTCGGTGTTCCGTTAATAAATTGCTAGATGCAATAAAAGTCACGGGTACTTATTTTTGACAAACTATGTATACTACTACTCTTAAGCTATTGTTGGTGGTGGTGTTTTTGACAGAAAATGTTCTAAAATAAAGAATGTCGTTGGATTATTTTATTGATTATTTATTAGAACAAGTTACTGTGTGACAGTCGGATTCTAAACTATGTTTGTGCGTTCGGTTACCACTAAAAAAATAAGAATTAAATTAGATTCACGCTGTATCCCGCATACAGCAGGGTAGGTAGAGGGAATATGGGGTTAAAACACACCCTTTCCCACTTTCCGCCGAGTTCAGGAGGCATTGCGTGTTGAGTGGCAGAACTCACGCCGCACTTTGCCTCGATACCAGAGCGAAGAAATGAAAATATAAATGTAAGTAAATATTTTATTTCCTCGAGTGGGGATCGAACCCGCAACCAGTCGATTTTACAGTCACACTCTGTGCCACTGCGCCACGAGTGGCCTCAGTCAGCCAATCGGTTACTACTAATGGATATAAATTATTTCCATTTACCTGCCCTGGTAACAACGTAAAGTACGGCGTTGACTTTCGCCACTCCACACATAATGTCTCGAATTCGAGATGAAATTGGAGCGTGGCGGTGTCCTAACATTCGATTCTCTCTACCTACATTTTAAATGGCAAATTAATTTTTTAAAGGGAAACTAAACATTTGATTAAAATTAAATTAGGAGCTGGGTCTTAAGCAGCAATTGATATTGATGTAACACCCCAGGTATTATGTCAGTAGTGAGGTGGCGATCGTTGGAATCTCTTT
The DNA here is from genome assembly GCA_013403705.1 of Heliconius hermathena. Classification (NCBI taxonomy): domain Eukaryota; kingdom Metazoa; phylum Arthropoda; class Insecta; order Lepidoptera; family Nymphalidae; genus Heliconius; species Heliconius hermathena. Next base: position 46,049 of record JAAIXJ010000716.1, on the reverse strand, counting down.
GCCCAGCATCTTATTATTACTTTTACTGACTTGCGTCCAGCGAGCGGTACGTATATATGCGAGAGCAGTAGTATTAAAAAATGATCATAAACTTATCAATTTGATATGTACATATCATAATATAATTAATAACAGTGCCCATTTGAACAGTAAAGCAAACCAATCAAACAAGTGTAACATTGTGAATTTGGTGCGTAAATGTATGAATTTGGTAAATTCTTCCTCATTATGTCGCCCTTTTTAATTTATTATGTTCTTAGTAAATATAATTATTTATAATTTTTTTTCTAAAATATGAATAGCTAAGAATAAGTGCTGTGGTCTTTCAATCATTTCATTCAAAGGAAATAAAAAAATCGATTCACCTTAACCTTAGAGAGTCACTATAGACATAGACATGACAACAAAGAAACTTCACCACTGCGACAACTGGATGCCGAAGTGTCATAAAAACAAAATCGACGAACAATCAAGTGGTATATCGTTCAATAGGTATAGGTAGGCTTAAGATGAGTATTAAGTTTCAGTTCATGAGTTTTCGTTTTATGGCTTGCGGCAGCTGTATAACAATTTAAAGCTTGAATAACTATTGTCGCTGGTCGCTAATTCAAACTTAGCTTCATGCTGTAACCCGCACATCGCTGTATAGGTAGAGGGAACCTGGGAACCTAGAAGTCACTCTCTTAAATAAATACAAAAGGGAGTGCCATAATAAGGAAATCCTTATTCTGCTCTTATCATGCAGGTATAGTAGAAGAAATGTCCTTGACTGTTAATACTTCTATGTTTTTCAGATTTACCTACTGTCAATCAGATTTGAAAGCGCGAATAACAGGCTTGATTTTTTCTTTTTAGCAGTTTCTTGAAATTATTTTTTTATTGTAATAATTTATAGTTAGTGGTGGGACGTATCGTAACGTCATGATCGTGAGTGACAATTTGGTATAACTCCTCTGGCAATAACTGTGATCTGTTCCTTCCTTAATTTTCTCTCAAATTTCTTTTCGAAATTGTCTGTAAACTAAGGAGATTACATTTCTTGCATGCAAACTATCGAAGATTAATAATAAATTTAGATATATATTCTACTAGCTCTGAGTGCGACTTCGTCAGACAAAGTCATTTAAATTGAAATATTTTTTATTTATGAATCGTTTACAATAAAACAAATACTAAATGTTAAGTGAATTTTACCATAATGCATAGTGCATTCAAATCTATTGAAACTTTTCTAAAGATTAGCGTGAAACAGCCAAAATTATTAAAATGTATTGCTTTGAGATCTACTCGTATTAATCTTATAAATACCGCCGTCATAGATTTTCTCATACATTATCAATCTACAGACAGCGATAACTTTAACTATTATGACATATGTAGGTTACTATTTTTCTTCGATGTATTATATCCTGAAATGTAAACTGATTTATAAGATATGCAGATATGTCGTCGCGCTACGATTTCAAGTTTCTTTGATATTTGAGTTTATTTAGTATCTATAGTTTATTTGTATATCGTTACTCGGATGCGCTGAAGTGCTATCTTTAAGTGTATTGATGTCAGGGAAAATTTGACGAACTATTTATTTATCATTAACTTAAAATAAATATTCCGTTTTTTAAATATGTAAACACGAAAGGTTTTGATTTCGATTCTCACTCGAGGAAATATAATAGGCCTAAATATTTAATATTCATATGGTAAAATATTTAATATTTTTATTCCTTCGCTCTTCTGGTGTCGAGGCTGAGCGCGGCGTTGTTTTCCGCGACTCAACACGCAATGCCTCTAGAATTCCACGGAAACTGGGTACCGGAAGTGAGTTAACACTAGGCTCTCTCTAGCTTGTACCCTGCTACATGCGGGATACAGCGTGAAGCTAAAAAAAAAGATCCATAATTTTAATATTTGGAAAACAAATCCAATCAGTTTCAAGCTGCATCCCACACACAGCAGGGTAGGCAGATAGTACCTAGTGTTAAGACATCGTTCCCCACTTTCTACTGAGTTCTGGTGACAGAACTCAGCTCAGGTCGACACCAGAGCGAAGAAATGGAAAAACAAAGTTAAATAAATATTTCATCTCCTCGAGTGGAGATCGAATCCACAACCAATCGATTTTACAGTCACACTTTGTGCCATTGCGCCACGACTGGCCTCAATTTTAATATTTATCAATCAATATCAATATAATTGAATCGTTTTTGACTATGTAAAAGCTTTACGAAATTGAATGAATCTGGCTGAAAGGCTTTTAGTATCCAATAATAACGTAATACTTCGTTATAGCTGACTGAACGGTTGGCTTTGTAGTTTATTGACAGGCTAGTTGCTTGTCAATTGATTATTTTAAGACTTTCTAATTTTTATTTGGTTTTATTTTTGCTTATACTTTTGTATTGTGTACACACCAGTTTTTAATTAATTATAAGGCCAGTCGTGGCGAACAGTCACACGCTTGAGGGACTCAAGCGTGTGACTGTAAATGCGACAGACTGTAGGTTCGACTACCACTCAAGGAAATGAAATATTTATTATAATATTTTCATTTTTTCGTTCTGGTGTCCAGGTAAAGCGTGGCGTTAGGTTCCACCACTTAAAACGCTACCAAGATTCGGCGGCAAATAGGGAATAAAAGTGTAAAAAAAAATTATACAAATTTGACCTTCTTTGATAAGATATAGTGAAAAAGATAAATCAATATTCAAAATTGTCAAAAAATTATTATAATTGTCACATTATTTACGTATAGTTTTTTAAATAATTTTTTGTCTCCTGTTAATTTTCTTGAGGCCGGTCGTGGCGCAGCAGCACGAGGTGTGACTGCAAAACCGACTGGTTGTGGGTTCGATCCCCACTCGAGGAGATGAAATATTTACTTAAATTTATATTTCCATTTCTTCGCTCTGGTGTCGAGGTTAAGCGCGGCGTTGAGTTCTGCCACTCAACACGCAATGCCTCCAAAATTCGGCAGAAAGTGGGGAACGGAGTGTCTTAACACTAGGTTCCCTCTGCCTGCCCTGCTGTGTGCGGGATACAGCGTGAAGCTAATTTAATTTAATTTTAATTTTGTTAATTTTCTTAATAAGCTGTTAGCAGGCCTGCCCTCTAAATTCTGAATTGGTGATTCATCTACTTTGAATATTTCTATATTTGCAATTGTTTTTTTTACAAATTAAACATTATCATCATTATTATAGCCTTTTTTATCACTTCTCGATATATGCCTAAAAAGGTTAAAAAATATTCTTGCAATACAATTGTGCATAGAAGAAAAAAAGAAAAATATCAATATAGTTAAATATTTAACACCCACAATTTGCACCAGTACCAGTACCTCATTATTGAATTACATAATTCTAAGTTTATTGAGTAAGTACTTTATCGGCCATGTTGTTATTATTTTATTTTTATAATATTAGTTTTTCTTAGTTTCTTTATTATTTAATCTTTAAGATTTTTTAATTTCATTTATTTAATTTTATTATCTGTTTTCAGAAGAAGATGAGTCGCAAATATTTGTGAAATTCTTTAAATTCCACAAATGTTACGATTTAATCCCGACTTCTGCGAAGCTAGTAGTGTTCGACACGCAGTTACTCGTGAAAAAGGCCTTTTTTGCTCTCGTCTACAACGGTGAGTACTCGAAATTATTTTTTTCTACTTTTAATGAAGAACAGGTAGGTTTCGTTCACTATTCCCACTGTGTTTCTTGCGCTGTGCATTGTCTGTTTAAAAAACTATGCGAATTCAAGTAAAATTTTTGTGTATAAGTAAAGGATATTGTTTTACAGACCTATATAGCTTTTTGAATAAAATAATAAATAAAATAAATCAGCTTCACGCTGTATTCCGCACACAGCAGGGTAGGCAGAGGGAACCTAATGTAAGGACACTCAGTTACCCACTTTTTGCCGAATTCTGGAGGCATTGCGTGTTGAGTGGCAGAACTCAACGCCGCGCTATTGCCTCGACACCAGAGCGAAGAAATGAAAATATAATTGTAAATAAATATTTCACACCTCGAGTGGGGATCGAACCCACAACCAGTCGATTTTACAGTCACACTCTGTACCACGACCGGTCTTACTTTTTTGGCCTATATAGCTTTTTGGGTGCTTACTAACTATATTTATAAATGTGAAAGTTTTTTTAATATTATAAATGTGAAAGTTTGTGAGGATGAATGCTTGTTCTACTTTCACGCAAAAACTACTGAACAGATTTAGATAAAACTTTACAGTAATATATATCTTGTATATCAGAATAACACAATTTGGCTATAATATAATAATTAATCTAAGCGGGCGAAGCCGCGGGTGAAGCCGCGGCCTAGTCGCTAGTTTGTTATATTTTAATATCCCTATTTAATTTAGTTACAAACGAGAATATTTTATTCGTTTACATCACGCTATATTATCGATTCGTAATAATCAAACACGATTCAAAATTGTAACCATTTTAAAAACATATTTTAAAATGACGCCATGGCCGCAAGTATTGTATATTGTGATAATATTATTTGTATAGAACATAATTTTAAAATCTTGTTAGAACTTTTTTTTGTAGCATCACACTGTATCGTGAACGTAATATAGGCAGAGAGACTGGAAACCTCGTACTAAGACTGTCCGTTCCCATTAGGACACTTCCGTTTCCAACTTTCCATCGAATTTTAGAGGAAATGCGTGTTGAGTGGAACCCAATGCCGTGCTTTGCCTCGACATCATAGCGAAGAAATAAAAATATAAAATATTTCATTACCTCGAGTGGGAATCGAACTTACAACCTGTTGCGATTACGCGCCACGATTGATTTCAACCTCCTAACTTAGAAATTTCAATCATTGAATAAATAACATAGCTAATATTAGAGGCCCGATGTTTTTCTTATAAATGTCGTAATTTGACGCGGTTACATTTACATGCATATTTGTGTCGTAATTGCACAACCGTTTGATAGGTTACACTCACATGTTACTCATTCCGGTTAGTTCGTAACCCGATAGCGGGGTCACGATTCTTCCCGTTGGAATATTAGCATATAATTATATAATTTGGAATGGTGGCCATTATGGCGCAAGGGCACAAAATGTGACTATAAAATGGACTGGTTGTGGGTTCGATCCCCACTTGAGGAAATGAAATGTTTATTTAAATTTCTATTTTCATTTCTTCGCTCTAATGTCGAGGCAAAAGCGCGGTTTTGAATTACGACACTTGACACGCAATATCTCAAGAATTCGGCAGGATTGCGGGAAGGAGTGTTTTACCACTAGATTTCCTCTGGCTACCCTGTTTGTGCGGGATACAGCGTGAATCTGACAAAAATTATATAGACTATAAAACTATCTAACAACTAGCAGTACCTATTATATAGGTATCTACTGCTAGTTATTAGACAGTGTTCTACGAGCCGTTCAAGTATTACGTAAGCAGTTTTTTTGCAATTATTGACCCCCCTTATGTCATAAAAATTAGCAATCCTTAAAAATATTTCATTAAACACGTCAAAAATAAGCAAACCCTAGACCCCCCCCCCCCCCCCCCCCCCCCCCCCCCCNTAGACCCCCCCCCCCCCGCACTCCTATAGTGGGTACGTAATACTTGAACGACCCCCTAGTAGGAAAATTATGCTCATACATATTACACATTTTCTATATAATCTGTAGGTTATATAAATAATATTGTTACCTGAAGCAGATAATAATATGTAATAATATTAAAGTTTTGAATATTGTAATAATATAAAAATTTTCGAAGTTTTTGTTTCAGGTAATAACATAGAAGATACCTATGTAATATATATAGGTAGATATCTATCAGATAGTAATACCTGATTAAATATTTGATATTTTCATTTATTTTTGTCTTAATGGGAACGGAGTGTCCTGCCATTGGATTTCCAGGTTCTTTCTGCTTATCCTGCTATTTGCGGGGTACAGCGTGAAGCTAAAACAACTTTGTACCTTTTTACGAAAACTGACGAAGGAATATGTAATTTGGCACAGTTATACTATATAGAGAACGAATGCAAAAAATAATATACAAAAAATACATTAAATTAATAAAATAAAAATAACATATTAGTATATGTTTGATAGTGTGTGCTATGTTTATTTTAATATAACACGAACTATCGTACACTTTTATATAAAGTGCATTGCATTTGGTTCTCTAGTAATAAGAATTAGATGAATTATTACAAAATAATTGGATTAAGAATATGTTTGTTGTCATCTTTGCCAAGAAAGACTGGTTTATTCTTAGATAATTATATATTTTCTAAATTAAATTTATGGAAATATTTTTTAAATAAGTTAAATTTTTATTTGCTGTGCAAGCGAATTCTATTTTGCATTATTTTACATACTAAAATAGCCAGCGGCTAAGCGAATTAGAATTTTCTATAAGTGATATTAGAGACTGAATTGGTTTATATGCTCGCAGCTCACTCTAGATCCCATCAACGCTGACTCCGTAAGAAATAATACACCAGCTCGAGTGGAATTTAAGGTGTTTTTCGTTCCATATTTTTAATGTCTATATGGCTTTTTAGATTAAGATTTTCTAAAGAATCAATTTTTTTTTGTTATTTTAGTATATATTTTAAGTGCATCTACTCTCTTACGATAAGTCAGTATGATTCTTTTTCAATTATTCAATAATTACTTTATTAAACTCAACTTTTTTTGAACTAGGGTAAAATATTCTCCACTGCGGTTTAACAGTTGGTATTGTTTCTTACGGATATTTATAAAAAAGTACCTATAGGTTTTATAGTGTTCTTACATTTATCATTATTTTTAATGTGTGCTTAAGTTGATTAAAATGATAAAAGCATCCAATTATGTATGTCCTTGTGTCATCATTCATTTTCCATAGTTTTACATTTTTTTTGACAATGTAGATTGGCTATACCTACCTGGAAGCAGCATCTCTAATTTATTTCCCAAAGATACTATATTGTTTTTAATGTTACGAAAAACAAATACTTTAAATTATTTCTATTTTATATATTTTATCTGTAAATTTCATCTAAATTATTATAGTAACACATTAAATTTCATCAACGGTAATGAGGTTATAAAATAGATAATCATATATTATATTAATGGCGGATTCATTCAATTTGCAAATTAGATTTATGTTAAGAAGAATCACTTAAACCCAACTAAAAATAACATTGAACTAAAATTGACTAATCACAGAAACGGCTCAACCAATTTAAATACAATTTTCACTATTTGTATTTTGGCAAATTACCCTAAACATTTACGGTTTGATTTATTTAAATCATAGTACAAAATTACTACAAATTATTGTATTATTGATTTTAATTTTCAATGTATGGAAATTTTCTTGAAAATAATATTAAATTATAAAAATAATGCAGGTGAGAAAATTAATAATAGTGTAGTTCAATTACGTACATAATATAATATACATTTATGTATAATATACACGAATTTACATTTAAAGTTAAGTAAAATAATACGCTATTGTTTAGTTGGTATGTTATTTTTTGCTGCATACCGCACATAACAGCGTAGGCATAGGGAACCTGGAACCTAGTGTGAAGGTATTCAATACGTTCCCATTAAGACAACCGTCCGTCCCCTTACTTAGCGGAACTCAACGCCGCGGTTTCCATTACCAAAATATAAAACAAAAACTTTTCCTCGAACTCTCAACCCTTTGTTTGTCCCTTTGCTAATAAATATTTTACTTTTGCCAGAAACAAAATTATTTCGAAATAAAATAGAAATTGCATAATCTCCGAATATTAAAGTTACTAAGTGTATATAAAATGTATATATACATTTAATACTAATCAAAGTGAGCTGGATACTCATAATGAAAAGTTGAAATTTATATAATAATCAAAAAATCGAAAAAGTTAAAACAAAAAGTTCTTTTGTATCGATTTGCACGTATTTCACGTATACAGTACCTAGGCAAGTACATGTACTCAATGAAATATGAATTCCACGACTTTATCGACATCGAACGACGACATTTCCGACGAGTGGTCTACCAAAAGCGTGTCTCATCTTCTAAATTCATATTATTACTAGAACGGAAGCAACGTTTTGGTGTAAATTGGTCATTGAGTCCATAGATAATATATTCATATACAACATTTATTCTGGTTTTTTTAAGTTCCATTTTGGAATACTATACTATAATATACCACTGGATTGGTCCTTAAAACGCACTCGAGAGCTTATACAAGATGTAAAACTAATATAACTACGTTGTGTAATTATCATTTCGGGACGTACGTAAATATAGAAAATTAATTTAGGCAGTTTAAGCGTAAATGTTTGTAATCACAAATTGTCAGTTGTTTTGGATAAAGCCCTAAGTGACCTCATATGACCTCGGTAAATAATTTTAATTACACTTTAATGAAGTTATTCTGTAAGATAAATTCTCCTTATAAGTTATGTCTAGAAGATACACTTCTACTTATAAACTTGCATATTAATAGTAATCTTAAAAGTAAATTTATTTATATTTAAAAAAAAAATTAAAATAATATAGTAAGATAAAAATTGATTTCTATTGGCAAAAAATATTAATGTATGTACTCATTTAATTATGTAGAATCAACAAACGCCGCGCCGGCGTGAGGCAAGGACGCACTGCACCTGTATGTAATGCAACGGTTGTGGGTTCGATCCTCGTTCGGGAGAATGAATTGATATTTATTCTATTCTATATGCAAAAGGCCCGGTGATGAGTTCAAACCCACCCTCTCTCGACTCGAGAAATTCGGCGGAAAGTGGGGAATGAAGTGTCCTAACACTGTATTCCCTCTGCCTATCCTGCTATATGCAGTATACAGCCTCAAACTTATTTTTTGTTCAAAAGTTGCTTTCTTTTGTTGTTAGCAGCAAAAAATGTATCTATTCATTTAATAATGTAGAATCAACAACACAACGATGATTAGCCAAAATATACAAATGGAGCCAAAAAAATTTACACGGTCAATGTACCTAAAGTAAAATGTTCATTATAATAATGTATTATGTACCGTAAGTCGCAAATAATAAAAAAAACATAATAAATCATATTTAGTGGCAAAATTAAGGAAAATGTATATAATATGCAATATTTAGTTAACAACAACAATACATATTTAATATAAATATTTTCATGTCATTCTCAATTCAAATATACACAAACACCTAGTTAAATATATTTTTACGATTGTCATTGTAAATAATGTTAATACAAATAGAAATACAATCTTGTGATAACCTAATTTAGTTAATTGTTGTTTGTTTTAACCACCGCCTTGAACACGATTTTAGCAACAACCGTTGACAAAATTTGAAATTGAAAAAGTTGAAATTTTTACAATGTTTTTTTTTTATAAAGTTACGTACGTAGGTCGCGCCAAGTAATGACTTTGTATATAATAAACTTTGTGATAAATAACTATTTTTTTTTACTTAATGTGTCATGGCTTACGTCCACGTTAAAGTATCTATTTATTTCCTATATTACCTCCTTTTAATAACACGAACATATATACTACCTAAGTATATATAATTGTAAATAATGTGGTATCGAATACTCATGATTATAATAAGAAACTTGAGTCATAGAAATGGTCGTGCTTTTTTTGCTCAACTAAATCAGTTTGATACTTATAAAGATATAAAAAGAAATTTTATCTTTTTGTTAAATAGCCCTGCCCTAGGCAATACGGATGACAACACTTTATTTTGTTTCTTTTCTCTTTTTATAATTAATAATTTAAAACCCCTGAAAAACGATTAAATATATAAACAATAAGAATACATAAAACGGTTAAACTTTTTTTCTTGAATCATGGTTAAGAACACTCTGAATTAAGTCACATTTGAAAAAAAAAAGAAAAAAGAAAAGAAATCTCTGTCTTCCGGCTATTCTTTAAAATTACAACATAAACAAACTATAGCCAAATGTCACTCGATAAAATTTTTGTTTTTTTTTACAATTAGAATCTTTGTGAGTTTCTTTGCGAATTACGCTTTTTACTCGTCTAATAGTAAACTTTTTGCCCGACTTCGCTATGCAAGGTGGTCTTATTCTTCAATCATTTAAATCTTCACAAGATGCCTGGATGGTAATACTAATGAACTATTGAACCTGTTTATTTTCCTTTTACATTTATGCAGTCAGGTTTCGATCGATATAGTCGATTCCCACTTGCGGAAATGAAATATTTAATATTTTCATTTCCTACCTCTGGTAAGAGCGGTGTTGAGTTTCGCCATGCAACACTCAATACCTCCAGAATTTAGCGGAAAGTGGGGAACAGAGTGTCTTAACACTAGGTTCCCCTGTGCCCACTGCCTCCTCTGTTATGTGCGGGATACAGCGTGAAACTAAAAAATACTATTTCATCAGAGGACATCACCTTACGCAGGATAGCACACATTCACACTACCTCTATAATTAACTTATAACCTTTAACTGGCTGAGAAAGTTATTTATGTTGCCATTTACCAGCTGTAAATATTTGAAATCTGGAAACATAATTTTTTAAAAATAATATTTTTGTAGTATTTTTATTTCATACGTAGGTATGTTTTATTTTATAATATATTTTTTAAATATTTTTAAATTTTTATATGCAATATTTGCTTCAAGTTTTACATTTCATATTATGTGAAATAAAATAAAACACATTATATGTATGTAGTTATTTTTGCTGTTTCCATTTAATTACGAAATAAACCTTTTGTGTAGATGACACAAAGTTAGTTTTACTGGAAGGACTAATTTATGATGTTTCCTTTTATAGGTGTACGTGCAGCACCGCTATGGGACTCGCAGAGGCAGAGATTTGTAGGTATGCTCACAATAACAGACTTCATCAAGATACTGCAAATGTACTACACCAGCCCGGATGTAACCATGGACGAGTTAGAGGAGCACCGTCTGGAAACATGGCGACGTAAGTGCACATTTGACTCTCTTAATTCATCTAACGGAGTGTACAGTGTGGTCGACGAGTCGTGGCGTCTGGTAGCGTGGTATATTTTACCCTTTACGTAACACGTAGAGCGGCGGCAGCGGCGCGTATTTAGTTTTAGATTTTTTTTTTCAGTTTTGGTTTTTTACTTCCCTAGGGTACGAAAGAAAATTTAACTTCAGGGCGACCACGACTCGTCGATCGTACTGTATTATCCTATGAAAACGCAACAAACTGCAAAAAGCAATTTCAGATCGGTTCATGTTACGCGGCGACCTCATTTAATTATTACATATAATATTTAAACGGCACATAAAATATTAAAATTACCAACATTCATTGCTCTCAACTGAAAATACATAAAATATAAAATATTATTTACTCAAACATAAATATTTTTTTATTGTCTCATCTTTATATTTGTGTAAACTTAGCGCGCTTTAAAGGTTTATTATAATATTTATTTACATAAGTAAATGTAGTGGCGCGTTATTTGTGCTACAGCCATTTTGTCTATTTGCGATTGACACTGTTCACGCTGAGAAGAATTTAGGTTATTATCATACCTTTTTTTGTTTTTAAGCATATATATGTATAACTATGATTATTACAATTTTTTTTAATAATATTAAATTTATATATGAGGCAGTCGTGGCGCAGGGGCACAGAGTGTGACTGTAAAATTGACTGGTTGTGGGTTCAATCCCCACTCGAGGAGATAAAATATTTACTTACATTTATATTTTTATTTCTTCGCTCTGGTGTCGAGGCAAACTCAACACGCAATGCCTCCAGAACACGGCGGAAAGTGGGAAAGGGTGTGTCTTAACACTAGGTTCCCCCTGGCTACCCTGCTGTGTGCGGGATACAGCATGAAGCTGATTTGATTTGATTTAATTATATTTATAATACAGCCAGCCCACCGTTTGGCTCTAATTAATTATGTTTTCTTAATACTGAGAAATGATTATAAAAAAACGTAAATAAAGGAAACTAAAAACAATAAATAATAAAATGTTTAATTAAATATCAAAAACAAACGAGCTGTGTACATGTATAATATAATATTATTTGTAAACAGGTCAATGAGCTGAAATACTCGACGAAAGGAAGTTATACTAAAACAAAATTACTCATTTTAATTACCATACAATGTCTATGATGAGAAAATAATAATAACATAATGAGTTATTGTGCTGTGTCATATTTAGCCAACAATTTCGTATTATTATTATTAAGATTCTGAAAATACCTTACAGGTTAAAATAATTCTTAGAAAACATGTTAGCAGTTTGTAGCGGTTTGACTTTATGCAAATCTCTTTTTAAAATATAATAATGTTGTTAAATTTTCCTAAATATCTATACTTATATTGAAAAACTAAAGAGTTCTTATCTTCTGGTTTACCTTACCTATCGCTNTTGAAAGCAAGGGAGAGGGCCTGGCAGTTAGTTTGGACATGGCGAAGGCCTTTGATCGAGTGTGGCATGAGGCGCTCCTGGCTAAACTTCCATCCTATGGGCTTCCCGAGAATTTATGCCAGTGGATCGCCAGCTTTCAGTTTGTCTTCAGGGGGTTACCCCTGAAGACATAAATTTGTGCGTTAACCACAAAAAAAATCCTATTTATCGTATCACCAGTCTTTCAAAACATTCTCCTTACAGCCGCGCCCAGTATCACTATATTGGGCCTTAATGTTTCGAGTGACTGCCAGTATCGTGATCATCTGGAAAGCAAGGCTAAGTTGGCCTCGAAGAAACTGGGAGTCATCAACAGAGTGAGACGGTACTTCACGCCAAAACACCGTTTAGCCCTCTATAGGGCCCAGGTTCGGCCTCATATGGAGTACTGTTCTCATCTCTGGGCTGGTGCACCCCAGTATCAGCTTGAACCATTTGATCGCATACAACGTAGAGCCATTCGAATTATTGGGGACCCAATAATCTGTGAAAGGCTTGATACTTTGAGACGTCTCCTCGCTGTGCATCCTCTATCGCATTTATCATGGGGGATAGTGTTCTAGAGAACTGTTTGACCTGTTACCTGTAGCCGAATTTTCTAACCGCACAGTACGCCATAAGCTAAAATATCATCCACACCACCTGGATACGTGGCAATCCACTACTCTGCGGTTTCGTAGGAACTTCCTCCCACGCGCCACGGAACTGTGGAATGGCCTATCCGCGGCAGTATTTTCAGGTCGATATGACATGGGTACCTTCAAAAAGCGCGTCTATCTCCACCTTGTCGGCCGGCAACAGGGTCGTGGATGGCGGTAATCACTGACCATCAGGTGACCCGAACGCTCGTTTGCCTTGTACTTTTCCATAAAAAAAAAGAGTTGGCTTGAACGTTTGAATGTTTAAATTGCAAAAATAAAAATTATTTTTTATCGTGATATCCATTTATTTTTATTAATAACTGTTATACACTCGTCATATCATACATCTCTCAACTCTTAATTATTAACCAACGAGGGTAAAGCCACAGATAAAACTGCATTTTTGTTTCTTTACCTGTTTGCCTGTGCGTTAGTGCGCGCTAATCTTTGAAACAGTTTGACCGATATAATTCAGTTCTCAATATTGTATTTTGGCAAACTCAATATTAAGTGTTTGTTTTACTCCAATTGAATATTTACAATGAAAAAAAAAGTCAATATAAAGTATCTTTTTCGTCAAAATTATTGTTTTATTAAATTGGCTCAAACATTAATTTTCAATGTTTAGATATTGTATACTTTAATGATAATGTTATTAGAACACAAGTGTAACGTAGATTAGTAAATAACTATCAAGCGGGCGAAGCCGCGAGTGAGTCGCTAATAGTATAATATATTTAGTAATTTTTTTTTCAGAGGTGCTGAAAGGGTCGGTTATGCCATTGGTCTCCATCGGCCCGGACTCGTCGCTGTTCGACGCTATCAAGATGTTAATCACGAACCGCATCCATCGTCTACCAGTCATCGACCCCGACACCGGCAATGTACTTTACATACTCACACACAAGAGGATTTTACGATTCCTTTTCCTATATGTAAGTTTCATTGTTTTAGTTACTTTCTATTACTTGACTAAATATTAATTCGGTATTTCTTTATTGCCCCGCATTGGCAGCGTAAAACTCGGTGAAACGTTCTGTCATTAATCTCGTCACTAGTTTCTTTCCACATACTTGTTACACGGGAAAAATAAAATTGTATATTTTTAATTATTCAAAGCTTCTAAATTCTATTGAATTAAAACATGACAGTAATATAGATTTATGTTATATGTATATTTTTTTGCTATCACACTGTATTCTGCTGTATAGCAGAGTTGTTAGAAATAACCTATTCTCAAGACACTGTTCCCTACGCTCCGCTCAATTTTTCAATGGTGGAATTCAACACTGATTGTCTTACTATAGCAAGTAAATAAAAATAATTAATTTCTGTAAATGAATATCGATCGCCTCATTATCGTATTGTAAGGATATATAATTTATTAATAAACAATAAGTGAAGCAAAGACTTACGCGGATAGTGCAGGAATGCGTTATGATATTATGTAAATAATAATAATATAATAGCTTCACGCGATATTCCGCACACAGCAGGGTAGACGGAGGGAACCTAGTGTTAAGACATTCCGTTCCCCACTTCTGGAGCCATTGCGTGTTGAGTGGCAGAACTCAACGTTGCGTTTTGCCTCGACACCAGAGCGAAGAAATAGAAATATAAATTTAAGTAAATATTTCATCTCCTCGAGTGGGGATCGAACCCGCAACCAGTCGGTTTTGCAGTCACACATTGTGCCACTGCGCCACAACTGGCCTCAAATTTTAAACAAATTCAAAAAATATAAATCATATTCTCATATGTGGACAATACACCATTTTGAAAAAAAAAACACGTTTTGTAATCATCAATTCGTCCTCTAGTCATATTTAAAGCAGAAATCTCGCACATATTTCAGATAAACGAATTACCAAAGCCGTCGTACTTGCAATGCAAGTTGCGAGACCTACGCATAGGCACGCTCAACGACATAGAGACGGCCACCGAAGAGACTTCCATCATAGAGGCGCTAAGAAAGTTCGTCAACCGACGTGTCTCCGCGCTGCCCCTCATCGATGCTGATGGGCGTTTGAAGGACATATATGCCAAATTTGATGTCATTGTAAGTGGTTTATGAGAAATCGATGGATCATTTGGAACTACTAACAAAGGTTACATTTTATTATGTAAAATCTTTGTTTATGCGTTTTTTAAACGTGTATGTATTCGAAAACTGCCCTTATTAGTAGTTCAAAATGTAAATAAAAGAAATTGGTATTTTTTCACATTCGATATTTTATCCAGGTACCGCCTAAATATCAAAGAATAATACCATTGAAATGGATTAGGTAATAAGCAATTAGAAAATGTCAGTTTTAGTTCATTAAATTAGATAATTAATTTTAAAATTAGTATCTTCATATTATAATCTGTATTTTGAAAATATGCGGAACAGCAGCCATCCGGTCGTGTAAACAAAGTCAACTGATCAACGCAAAGTTTATTCATAGAATATTTATAATAATGCATGTGTTTACAAGACCAACTAATATCACAGCAGAACAACATGGTGCCCAGCGATTCCATTCAAATCGCACAGAATAGTCAAAATTTCGGTCTGTCGCATCCTTTGAACGTAGTAGTTTATTATATATAGAACCTTAGGGTCGAATTGAGATACTTATCCAAAATGCTTGTATTGCCCATTAACGTTTTTTTCGCAAATACAAAAAATATCTTAATAGTAACAACTAAAACTAGCTGAAATAAAAAAAAACACGTTTAAAAGATATTATGTTCGTGCTGTGAAAATATTATTATTAAAGCTGGTATCAATACACTATATAATAAAATAAGAGATTGTATATGTTTATGTACTCTATATTGCTTACAGTTCCTTTAAAATGAAACAAAAATACTTTAGTACCTAACATAAATTCTATATTTTACTTTAAAATCCTATCAAATATGATAGGATAATTATATAATAATAAATGTTATTGATAAATTTTACAATTTTGAAATAATCTATATTTTAAATAGAATAGATCAGACAATGCAGTTCTAATTTTTTAACTAAGTACCATTGATTTTGATTTACCTAATAATTTTACTAAACCTTTACATATGTACATACTAGCGAACCCGCGCGACTTCGGCCGCTTAAACTGGAATATTTATTAAATATAGTTATGAAATTATTTTCAGTTTTCAATAGGATTAGTAAGAAAATATAATCCATTTAGGCTAATCAAAATAAGCCGAAAAATAATAAATAGAGAAAATTCTTATTATTAGAAAAAATACTTAATTGAAATTAACAAATAAAATAAATAAAAGTAACCTAAGATTTTTTTTAATATTAGAATAAATACTTAATTAATTAAAATGAACAAATGAATAAGAAAACCTAACCAAAGAAAAATATTATATTAATAAAAAAACATTATCGAGTGTTAAAATTAAAAGTAACACGAAATATAATCTATACTATAATAAAACCGTAAAAAAATAAATAGTATTATGCGAAGATATATACAGTTACTTATTTAGAAAACGTATAAAAATTTGAACGTAGCGGGACTCGAACCCGCGTTTCCTGGAAACCGACCAGGAGGCGCGGGTTCGAGTTTTACGCTACGCTACGTTCAAATTTTTATACGTTTTCCAAATAAGTATTTTTTTTCCCTAAGTGTGGATTAACACTTTAAAAACGTTAAAAATATATATACTGTTGCCGATTTTTGCGTACAACTTTAAATTTTTAAAATTTTGATATCTTCTGAAATATCCAATTCTGCGATATGCTGTAAAAGCCGAATTTTAATCTGTATGAAGCGCACAATCTATCTAATATATTTAATAGGATAAGGAACAATACGGCAATGTGCAACGCAATTATCTTTTCTTTATTCTTAAACAAAAAAATGCTTACATATTATGTGCTGTAGGCTATATCATATTACAGTGTATTTCCTTAGTTAGCCTTATATAACGAAATAACAATAATAATGAGCGCCAAACCGCGAGCGCTGCAGAAATAATAAAATATATGCCAACACATTGTACTACAAAAATATTAAATTTCATTCGTTGTAATAAAAGTCCGCGTCACCGTATGTCTTATAAATAAGTCGCATAAGGTGTTTTGTGACAAAAAAATTATTGATAATTGCAATGTTTCCGTTTCTTATAAATAAAATTGAAGTGTCTCTTTGTGATTTCAAAATAATTATGTTTTTGCAATTGCACGTGGTTATTTATATGATACACAAATACAAAAAAAAACAAACAATTTTATAAGTTTTGTCTCTGTCTGTCTTCCTATTTCACCGATAATGTCCAGAACAGCTGAACTCATTTTTATGGAACTTTTAATGACCGATAGAAGGGGTTATGGAACAACACATAGGCTACTTTTTATCCCGAAATTTCAATGGAATAGGTATTTACCCGGGAATATGTGATAGTTAAACATATTTGTAAGTATAATATACTTACGATATACGATAATTTCTGCAAGCAATGTCAAATAAAACCGCAAAAGATTAAAATTACGATTTATTGAGTGTATAACAACTAAATAATCAACATATCTTTTCTAAATTTCGTTTACAAAGCCGTAAACGTCGTCTGCCAAGACCCTCCAATATCTCTATATGAAATTTTATCACATTCGGATCAGCGGTTTGGCCCTGATTGCACCACAGACAGACAGATAGACACACAAATCAAATTTATAATATAGATATGAATACTATATTGTTGGAATAAGTACTGAATTTTTAGCTTCTTTTTAAATAAAGACACACAAAAAAGTGAAGTTTGGACCCATATTTCAATTTTAATTTTTCCTTCAAAAACATTATTAATGTAAATATATTCATTTATATTTATTATTCACATGTAACTTTATAATATTTTACTTTTAAATATGATTATTATTTCTTATAATGAAAATAACGGTGAAGGAACTATGGAAAAGGTGAATCCATGGCCATTTATTCGGTAAACAAATTTGACGTCAGATAACTAACTAACGTGTGGGAAGGAAAAGATACTGCTATACAATCAATATTGTAAATATACGGAATCTCCAATCTGATTTTATTTTATTCAATTTTTTTATTAATTCACGCTGTTTTTCGCACAAGTACGGTACGCTAGTGTCACTCTGTTTCCCAATGCACCGCCCAATTTTCGAGACATTACTTGTTGAGTGGCGAATTTAGACGCCGCGCTGAAAATACTTTATTCTTCCGAATGAGAATCGAACCCACAAAGGTCGCGTTTACAATTCACGTCTCACCGCATCACGACGATATATATATGTAACATTTTTAAATTATTCCACACTTAGAAAAGAAAAATACGTAAATACGTGTGTCTTGGTAACCGTCCCACATGTTCTTATCAAGTTACGTTGAAATAATTTTACGCTTAGAACTTATTTATGTTACATTACAAAAAGAAATATATGATGTGATAGATAGTAAATAAAACATACAAAAGGAAAATTATAAAAAAAGAACGTGGTTCTTCCTTTATTACATTTTTTCCCTTATCTTGCAGAAATCTATTATCATGTAATCGATTTTGCTTGTCTTAAAACAATCTATAGATATATAACAAGGTTTCAGTAATTAACTTTAAAAAAAAATAGAAAGTTTAAGTATTTTTAATGTATTTAAACTAAGCCTAATGGTCCGTTCTCATTGTAAGAAGGTTTTCACAAATTTCTATCCAAAGATAATCGCTTAAAATTATCATTTGACAAGAGATAATGCTATTTTTATTTTATTTAGCAACACGTTTTATATCGCACATAGCAGGGTAGGTAGAGGGAATCTGGGAACCTAAGTGTTAAGATACTCCGTTCTCGTTCTCCACTAACCGCTGAATTTTGGAAGAATTGCGTGTTGAGTGGCGGAACTCAACGTCGCCCTATACCTCGACACCAGAGTGCAGAAATGAAAATGTGAAATATTTCATCGAGTGGGAATTGAACCCACAACCTGTTGCGTTTACAGTCATATGATTGTGACCCTGCGCCACGACTGGCCTCTGCTATTTATATAATAGAGTTTTTTTATTTCTCAGAATTTAGCTGCTGAAAAGACGTACAACAACTTAGACGTTTCCCTCAAGACAGCCAACGAGCATCGCAATGAATGGTTCGAGGGAGTACAGAAATGTAATCTCGATGAAACATTATTTGAAGTTATGGAGAGAATCGTACGAGCTGAGGTATTTTATATTATATATATTTTGTTTAGCTTCGGGCTGCATCCCGCACATAGCACATAGGTAGAGAGAACCTGGAAACCTAGCTAAAACAGTCTGTTCCCCATTAAGACTTTTCCGTTCCCTATTTATATATTATGTATTGAGTGGCGAAAATCAGCGCCGCGTTTTGTCTACTTTACTAGAACAAGAAATAAAAATGAAATTGAACCCGTAACCATCGCGTTTACTTACGAAATTACGCCAGAAGTTGTACCGCTGCGCCACGACGTTCTCAGGGAAAAAGAGATACTTTTTCCTTATACGAATCGAGTGCAGGAAACTAATATTTTTATAGTTATGTTTTATTAGATACTTCTAATTACGTTCTATTTATAAACGATAAATAATTATTACAGCCCGTCAAATACTTTATGTAAGTTTGTGAATATAGGCATGAATTTTTAGTTTAGAGAGAATAGAACCACACACACACACACACACACACTCACTCTGCATACCTCTTCGTCTGGTCAACCTCTTCAAATGTGCCCTCCGAGGAATCCTTCCTTATATACTGAGGATACTTACTCCAGAATCATCGATGTGGTGTTTTTGAAAGTCAACCGAGTCTTACTTGAATTATTTCATAGGTTTTGAAGCCGTCGTGGCTTAATAGAGCTCCATAATGATTGTGGGCTGCGTTTTGTTTTAAGGGATTAATTATATTTAAATTTTCTTACATTTAAACCAGTTTTATGTGAGCACTATGTTGGATTAGGAGGTTATTATTTTGAAAAAGAATAATTTATAACATCATAATTTATTAAGCAAATAGCGGCGTTACCGCGGTTTCGACTGTTTAATTATATGTTTATTTATTTAAAATAATTTAAATGTATATAGGAAAAATTGGATGGTTATTTTAGTATAGTGTTCGTTATGCACAAAATAAAACTGTGACAAAACTTATAGAATTGTATTTTTGTGTATGGGGGCACGAGTATAGCTACTCGTGCGCGGTTATCGCGATTTTCCCGCATAAATCCCGATCCCGAGGGAATTCCTGGATAACATTTTTATATATGCTCCTCCACAAAAAAAAAACACAAAAGGATAAAAATCTGTTCGTTGTATTTTAGTATCGTGTAATTATTTTAAGAACTATTTGCATGTATAGGTAATAGATGTGCCAAATATTTTTTTAAGCAACAACCATGATAAACAATTGCAGGTCCATCGTCTAGTGGTTGTGGACGAGGAGGACAAGGTGACCGGTATCATATCACTCTCGGACCTCCTCATGTACCTCGTACTGCGTCCCACCGGCGACTGCGAGGGCGCCAGCCTCCGGAACGAGCACGGCCCCATAGAAGAGAAGGATGAGACGGAAGATACTACCAAAACTACCGACTCTACCAAGTCTACCGAGTGCCAATAGCTGGAAGTATAAACTTTCAGTGTTATTTTAACAACCTGTTATTGTAACAATGTAAACCCATATCTATGTCTGTTCATGTCACATATAGAACTTAAGTGGATACTCTATATAACGAATCTGAAGAGACTGCTAAGAAAAACATAATCATCATTATTATAGAAACTAATAAAGCAATCTCCANCATTTTTTTTTATTAAAAGTAATGGATATTGCTGTATTTGCTTCTGTAAGAATCATAAAGCCTTTTTTTAAACTTATTTGAAAATGAATGATGCAGACAGTTGACGTATTTTTGTCGTTATTGAAAGTAGCTGCGATTTTATATAGAGTATAACATAATATTGGAAACAAACTAAGCCAATCAAAATTGAAGGATTTTGATGCTTTGTGAACTATCGGTGTATAAGATGACGTTATATGGAGTTCACATTGTATTTCTTGATTGTAAGAAATTAATTATAATTATTTTCAGTAAATCATCAGTTTTTTTTTTCTTTAAATTGTGATTTTAATTTAAACTATGTTTAACTTATATTTTTATGTTAATTTAGGTCCATGATGTTAATTTCGGTGATTGTAAGAGAGACTTTATATACGGTTGTGGTGTAAAAAATGTTTCTTGTATTTTTTATAAACTGCGCGCTAGGAAACCTAGTGTAAAAACACTCCGTAACCTCACTTTCTGTCCAATTTTCGTTGTTAGGGGAACCCAAGGCACCGCTTTGTTATGTTACCAGACCGAGGAAATTAAAATTTACTCATTCTTCGGATTGGGAATAGAACACACAATCATCGAGAGTATATTGTAACGCTGCGTCACGAAGGCCTTCATGTATATATATCTTCGGCTTAGAGTGTAAGCCTGCTAAATCCATTTTTGTCGTTATGTACCCATACATTTTTAAACCATTCGAAATTGTAAAAAAAATAAATTCAAAATTAAACTTTATATTATTTCATATAGTATAGAATATAAATTAATTTTCAAAATTGTAAGTACTAAACTAAATATACTAGTTATATCATAGTTATTTAAATCGTTTTTTGTCCCCGGAGAATTTGCTTAATAGGCTAGTTAGCAGGTTTATTCTAAGCTGACGATATTTTATTTTATAAGGTTCCGGTAATAAGCCCTCAATTTTAAGTTTTTATATCATTTTGGCACGACCTAAAAAAGATGTAAGGTACAATTTTTTTTTTCATTTTCTTTTTTATTATTTAATTTTATATTATAAGTTTGATATTGTTTTTGTAAAAGTTTTGGTGTTTTCACACCAATATTGCTTTTACAAATAATGTTGTTACTTAATTTCTTACTTATGAATTTTCTATTGTAAAAGGACACTTTAAGTAAAAAAAAGATAGCTTTATTTAAGTCATTGAAACTTTATTTTTTTTATGATATTTGAAAGTACACTACAGTTGTGATATTTCGAACTCATATTTGCCAATACAACGTCGGTTACATAAAAAATGGCATAAAATAAAAAAAAAAAACACCTGTTAGATACCATTTTAAGTGTTTATTAAAAGGAAAAACCATTTATATATGATGGTTTTTTCTTTTTAAATAAATATTATGGCCATGTTGAGTATATTTTTTAATATGCAATTCTTTTATGTGAAATACAACCACAAATAAAAGATAAGTATAAAGAATATTTTTCATGTAACAAATATTTTCTTTATACACAGTGGAAGTATCAGCGCTCCTTTTACGGGAACAGCATATAGGGTAAAATATTTCAAACCCAAAACTAAACAAATTAATCAAGATACCTCAACAGTTTTGACGTGGAATTTTTTTGGACCTACATAATTATTTTGATTTTTAAAAAATTGAAAGTGAAGTGATAAGCGACATATTTTTTTTTGTTTATGCCGTTTTTCTATTTAACCGACGACATGTTAAAATGATTATTTTAACAACCGTTTGTTGTATGCTTTCAAATATCCCATTACTTATTATTTAATAATAGAAGTCCATTAGACTACTAAACCACAGCATAATAATATTTGAAATAAATATTAAATACGTATACCATGCATACGTTCTCTTCGTCATATTTTAGAACTGGCATGTATACGTAAAATAATTATTCCTTGTGTTTATATAGATATTTAGAAAACTTGATTATTTTAATGAATTGATTTTTATTTTTGTTTTTTTTTTAATTATTTTATCATGGACTTTTAGCTGTAGTTTCTTAATATTTGTATGTAAAGATTTTGAAGAAGGATTTTTGGGTGTTTGTAATTTCATATATCGTATGTGACAATACTTTGTTTGATTTATATTGTTCACTCTTTTATAATAAAGTATTCAGTGTGAGAAATAATATTAAAAAATATAATATAGTTTATGATTTAGTAGTACATAAAAGAATTAACGTTATCTTCATATTAGCATAGCATGATGATAAAAAAAATAAATTGTTAGTAAGTGTGTAAAGTATGAAACGACAATAACTTAAAAAAATCTTTGTTCTATACATTAGTCTACTAATATTATTCATAACAAATCACAATGCTGGCACAATTTAATACTTTAGACTATATACGAAGATCTAATTATATGAACTTGAAGATATAAACATCATGTATAGTTCAATGTATAATATGTATAAGTGAACGTTCATTTCTCATAAACAGTTAAAAATATTATTATTATTATTATCGTTCCTTTATTACCAAACGATACGCATGTTGTATGAGTTAACATGCAGCAAGTATTATGATGTGTTATTAATTTATATGTAATTTAGCTCCTAGATTAACTCCTATCAATATTTGTAATAATTATTATTATTGTTGTATTAATAAAATGTAATAACATGTAGGATTATACATATAAATTTTCATGGAATCGGAACGTTTATGGATATTTTTTTGGTATACTTTTCGTCTAAAATATACAACGCACATGTTAATGAGTAATTAAAAATAAATACAATTCGATTCTCTTTTAAAGTTCTTTTCATTTCAAACTTTTTTCGCAGTCGTATGGGAGCAAGGAAGTAAATTAAAACCAGTATGCTTTATTTAACATTCTATTACAGTTCGATAAATTTACATTTAATAGTTCATGTATATCACAAAAGTTAGTTCCGAATCATAGCAGTTACGTCTCCGACCTCTTCACAATACAATTTTTCATTGGTCCTAAATAATTTTGGTTCCAATCCCACTTAACTATTCTAAAAATCTTGTAACTCGATTTTTTATAACATTTTAATCGTTTTATTTTTCCGCAATACTCTTTACCTAGTTTCAATTTATATTTTTATCTGAAAGTATCACGAGCTTAGCTAGAAATCTTAGCAAATCCTAAGCAAATTAGTTCTAATACAGACCAGAATAGAGGATAGTAGGCACTAGATGATGATTTCACGAAGGTAAAAAAGATTCACTTAAATGTTGTTGTTTAAGGTAAAATATGATTAGATTTTTTTCCTTTTATTTTATTTTTAATATTTTTTATGAATTTTATGGTAGTTGGGACTCAAATACTAGTAAATCTGGAGGTCGAATTACTCGTCATTTGAAAATATACAGGGTGGAAGTGTCAGCACCACATTAAATGAAACCACAGTTTTAACTACTCTATAAAAGCCTAATATAATTCAGAAAAAAATAAATTCCCAAAAATGAAAAAGTTTTTTTTTCAAACAAAATAAATAATAAAATTGTCATTTTAAAACAAAACGCCATTTGTAAGGATGACGCACGCACACATAAACCTATCAAAGGAACACCGCCGCACACGCCTCATTTCGAAATCGAGTCGTATGTATTGGCGATAAAGTTCAAAGTTGTTTAACCTTTAGTAGTATTTTTGTAGTAGTAAGTGTTTATGTTATTGGGATCTATACGTAATCGCGTCACACGAAATACAGGTATGGATAAAAATCGTGAAATGAAAAAAAAATCCTACGTCCAAACTGTTGAGGCATCTTGATTAATTTCTTTAGGTATAGGTTTGAAATATTTTACCCTATATGCTGTTTCCGTAAATGGAGCGCTGCCTCTTCCACCCTGTATACAATAGCCGAAATGATAGCAATTGTTTATTTATTATTATTACTATTAGACAGCACCGTCTATTGCCTACTTTAACAACTATTATACCAAGAACTTTACTGCATTGATTCGGAACATGAGAACAACGATAGCCGCCAGCGCTGGCTCACAGAACGTAAAAACATGGAATACGCTACACTTGGAAATCTTTAAGCGTAGGGGCCTCTTCTGTAAGATTTATAAAAATATTCTCAAAATGACAATTTATATCAGAATACTTTTTAATACAAAATAAATAATTTAATTGGAGCTCTCCTACAATGTGGCTTACGTAGTTTTTGTATTTTAAAAAGACAAAAATATTTTTTTGTGATCCGATGCGATATATCAAATGTTACAGAGTAGGCCCATCTATAACAATATTGAGACACGTGATTAAATATATTAAATAGCCACAGTCAATTCACTACTGATAAGTACTGCACGATGATACATTCATTATAAATTACTGATCGGAATTTATTGTTATAAAGTAGATATGTTGATAAATCATATATATTCAAATAAAATATTTTGTCTCGATATGAACACATATTATATTTATAATATTTTGGAACTAATTTAAATTTTCATTTGTTAATACTTTTTAAGTGTTTCTTTATTTCTTGCAATATAGAATAGGCCAAATTTTTATTTTTAGTAATTATGCGTGTTGTTAATAGATAAGAAATCTGATAAGATATTTAAATTATCTGTACAATTAATAAACTACATTAAAAATCAATAAGGAGCTGTAAATTAATTTCTTAATGAGGTTGCTTACAATCTAACATTGAGTTTGGTTACATATGCTTAAGTATTCTAAATGATTAGATATATAGACAACAACATGGGTTAAATACCTAACTACAATACTTACTGAATAACAATTATAATCTACAACTGAGTTTTGTTAAAATCAAAATTTTGATGGACAGAGATCATCGAAGCAGCTGTGTTTACTTATTTAATGAGACATATCTTTCTAATAGAGATCACAATTAGATATAACATAACATAATTTAATCGATAAAATCCTTGTAAATATTAGGTAATTTTATATTGACCAAGATATCAATGTCAGAGAAAATTTTATATATAAAGGTATCTCTATAAAGAGATGGATTGAACCAAACAAGTTTTAGAAGCAGTGGTCATTAACGATTTGCTCATAATTGGTATTGTTAACTTCGTGCTATGTACATAGTAGACACATGGTTAAACAGCTCATTTACAATTTATACTTGTATAATATCTAACATACAAAGTTATAGTGAGTTAATGTTACATACAGAACCACACTGACACAATTTTCATGGGCGCAGGAATGGGTGGGGCCAGGTGGCCTGTGCCCACCCGAAAATAGTCTGGTGCCCACCCCAGATATTTACTAACATTAAATTAAACCTGAAAATAAAAAAAACTCAATAATATCAATCAGTTCAAAGGTAACCTTACCTTTGAACTGATTGATATTTTTGCCCTCTCCCTGAAAAATATTTGTAGATACGCCCATGATAAAGGTATTTTTTGATCTATTGTCTAACAAAGATGGGTAATGAGTTCACAACCACCTGCTGTGAGAAGAACAGTATTGGGATTTTAAATTTTTACTGTAAGTACACGCCTATTTACAGATTTATAAAAATGTGTTTACTTCGGCCGTTCGAATATTAATTTTATAAATTTTATTAATTTATTCTCGTATGGCATTTAATAGTCAATCTTAAAATTTTGTCCATCTGAAGAACAATAAAGCTAAGTTGAATAAGAAATAATATCAAACAGAATATTTTCAAAGAATTTCCTTCATTTCTATATATTTTATCCAAATCTTACCATACGTTTAAGCCTACGTAATATTTATCAAACAACAACAACATCATTTTACAAATAAGGCCTAGGTATTATCAGATTTCATTATAAATATTTCGAGCCTGACATGATAATATATCGCACACTTAAATTATAATTGTATGTAATTTTATAAAATATAACCTTATGTTGTTACATAATTTTTCATTAGAAAAATGAATTGATACTTCTTAAAAATAAAAATTTTTGTTGAAAATGAGTTATTGTGGACACGTGCGATATATTTGTCAAACTCTAAGTTAAAGTGAATACCCTCTGTGGTACAATATCCTATTCCTAAGATTTATATTTGATTTTAAATCAATAGAATGACTTAGAGATATGTTTTAACTAGGTAGATATTAAAGTCGATTGCAATAACGTCGATTATTTGAATAGGATTTTGAGATCTATTAGTTAAGAAAATCTAAATAATTAAAGCAATTATTATGCGTCGTCACTTAGACTTAGATTTAAGCATATAGAATGATGACAAAAAATACTTAGCAGCTGTTCTCTAAACTATTAAATTAAAAAGACAATAATCAAATTGTTTACTTATTTCTTAATCATTTAAAATATTTATAAAAAGCAGTTTACAAATTGAATCAGGCGATGTCTGTCTTAAAACTAATGAACGTACAGTTCGCGAGTTCTAACTGAGCTTTCCATTTGTGTGAGTGTTCAAATATAGTGTAAGTGTAACGTGACTGTCTTTGCCTGAATCGGTTTATAGTTTATACTGTTTTTTGTCAATCGACCTACATCTTTATACAGATAGCAGCGTCACATATTTAATTCTTAATATTTTATTTAGTGTTGGTTTTCCTAAAAGGAAAAGATTAAATTGAATAAAATATTACTGTACAAGAATGGAAAAATATATGTGACCCAGTAAAAAATTAAATTTTCCAAAAGATCATTCACACAAATACAAAGCTCACCTTACGCTTCGTTAATTTAGTTCTGCGTCAGAAATACCTGTACACACACAAGTCGGTTAGTTACTAGATAGACGCTTCTCATTAGGATTATCAATTATAGTTTAAATGTTACATAAAATATCACATTTCCGAGAATGTCTCATAAAACGATTAGAAAATAATAAAAAAATAATCTTGATATGAGACTTGTCAAATATCTACTAGAAATATTTATTATTATGCAATAACATCTCAATTGTAAACAAAAACTGCAAGCGGTAGAAAATCGCTGATATGTTTTCGACTTAAAAATTTTAAAATCTTTTAGAATAAAAGTAATTTGAAAATATTACAAACTTTACAATAATCATTACAAATAAATCATGTATAGATGTAGGTTTTATTCTAGAATAAATAGTGTAAATAATAAATATCAAAGGTCAAAGATTATTAGTGTAACAATTTCTAATATTAAATAAGCTGTAATAGATATATGTAAATTGTTTTCTACAGTACGAGTTTCTACAGTAAATATTGGGTTTATTTAGTAGTTACTTGTATAGTAAATAGGTACTTATATATGTGGTAAAAATAGATACAACAGCACACGTCCCGTATGTAATCTTTCTTAACGGATTTGTAGCTGTTCACTTTAATTACGTGTAAATAAAATTTCAATAAAAGAATATGTTCGATTTCATTTGGCAAGAATTGCATAATTTAAGATTATAAAATTACATATTTTTTATTTGATGTGAAAGAAATAAAGTTTCTCTTTGTGCTAATTCATCACAAAATAGCGTTCCCAAAAATAAGACATTCAATAAACAATACTTACCTGTTAGAAATAGAAAGTTTTTTTTTTATATAATATATCGCTATTGATAAAATTTCAATAAAAACATATTTATTTCAAATTGGGGAAAATAACCATATTTAAATATGAAAAAGTTTTTATAAGAAGAACAAAAAAAAACATAATTTACCATGAATTATAAATTTACCATGAAATAAAAAAAAACACTTTTAACAAAGAAGAATAATACTTTAAAAATATAACACCACATAATATCTTTGGCATGAAAATAATACTTTTGATTTTCAACATTTCAATTTATAATACTTAAAACTTTAACAAAAAATATAATAAATCTTCATTGGCGTTTATTTGTTCATCCAAGCGTCGTAAGTAACATCAGGGTAGGCCCATGGTGGTCGGCTAGAAGATGTATGCGTGGTGGCCCTGTTCGTCCTTTCGTCAAATCTGTAATTTTTTTTAATTAGTCAGACGTTAAGAAAAATATAATAACTAGTATATTTATAATTGATAAAATTTTAGGGTATTTGAATAACAACGTATCGACAATTATTGTTCATTATAGTTTTTGATTTTTTTGATAAGGTTAGTCTGGCCATAAATACTGTTACAATTAAAAATAAACAAATTATTATTTTTGAATTTGAAATCGGTAATTTTTTACGATTGTTCATTGTGTTCTTGTGTTCTCCTTCAGCGATATTATGATTAAATGGAGTGGGAAGATAAAGAGAACCGAATCGCTGTCCGAATGAAATCCATTACATAAAGTAGGTATGGAGCCAAATACAATTTTCAAAATCCTCCATAAGCTTGGTATTAGTCAACTCTTTGTGTACCGGGCTATTGATAGGTACAATGAAATTTTCTCTATTTGAGACAGGAAAAGATCTGGCCGTCCATGTAGTGTTCGCAAGAAAAGGTGATCAACACAGTAAGAGAAAAAAATTGAAGAAATCGAAGAAAGAAAAAGAAAGTAAATGTCCGAAAGCAAAAGATTTTATCTTGGGAGATGAAGATAACACCTAGAATGTCGACGAATGTCGACGAATGTCGAATATGTCGCTGTATAAGAGAAGCACTGGTCGTTTATTAACGAATAATTTGAACAAGAATACCGTGGTCAAATCAAAACAACTACTGATACGCCAAGAGAGGGCATAGAAAAGAAGTTGTTTATGGATGAGATAGTTTTTACAATTACGCAAATATTTTAATAAACAAACAAAAATGGACATATTTACGTTGAAATCTCTAAAGAAGCTTCCCAATTAGCCAACAGAGTACAACGTGGGCGTTATCCGACTTAAGGCATAAGTTTATAGATATCATTTTTAATAGCATCATGTTTAATAACCAGGAATGGCACTTTCAGCAAGACTCGGCGCTGGGTTATAAAACTCGGTTCATCTTGGTTACAAACGAAGGTTCCGGGCTCCATCAGAGCTGAAGACTGACCGTCATCTGGTCCTGATGATGATTTAATCCACTGGATTATAATTCAGGATCGGTTCTAGAGAGTAAGGCTAAGTTCAGATGAACGCGCGGCAACGAGTTGATCAGATGGCGGCGGCTTGCGCGCGGCATTCTAGTGCATACATTCATTGAGAGTGGATGTAGAGAAGGCTATTTGTTTGTTGGTTTTATACCGCAAACTGCGACGTCGTCGTTGAAAGCAAAGACGATACTGGGTTCACCCTATTTTAAGTCAAAAACTTTCTTAAGCCTGCTTGTGGCTTTACATCCCACTATGGCACGTAGGGCGGTGCGCAAGGGCACGTGTGGTGACGCGCAGTCATGTACACAACAACATTTATTTGTTATCTTAAGCCAAGTCAATCGCGCGTCGCCGCGCGTTCTTCTGAACTTTGGCTAAGCTTTGCTCTAAACGCCATGATAATTTGGAGTCCCTAAAACAATCCATACGATTAGCAGTGAAGAACTTTCTTTAAAAAGAGTGCGTGCTATTGATAACTGGCCTCAACGTTTAAATTGCATTGCATTGTAGCCTATGCAGACCACTTCGCATAAGTTTTGTATATTTTTAAAGGTTTTATATTAATATATTAAACTAACACACTGTAATAGCAATTCTACGAACAATAAAAAAAGGATTTTTTTTGTAACAATATTTATGGCAATACTAGGTGTTTCTTTGCAACTTTCACCACTTCTATGAGTTAACTATGAAAAATAAAACGAATAAAAAGACATTAAAACGCTTAAAAACTATAAGTCATGTAATGATGTCATTTTTTTATAAAAAGCAAACAACTTTTATCCATAAAATTGAAACTGCTTGGAGATACATGATGTAAAACCTGTAGGTGTATACTAAAAATATTTCTTTACTTATTGAATACACATAAAGCACATCCGAAGCTATGTGGCGTAGAACGCTGAAATTTGTTAGCCTGGTTACTTGAGAGTGGTAAGGGAACACTAAGAAAGGATTTCTTAAAATTTAGAAACAAGAAAAGACGAAATTCTCCATTTGGTGGTCGTAAAGTCCTCGGTAAGAAGGCGTACGAAGCTTTATTTTAACAGCAACCACTAATGTCTTATAAAAGCTGTAATGTCTTATGTAAGCTGTACTACTAAAAAACGATACTAAAGCATCAAATGTTTTGAACATTCTAAGGAACATGAATATTCAAAAATATGGGTAACCTATTTTTATATTGTTATTCTATATTTAAAGTTTATACCGTAAACTAATGTTACAGTTTACTTTGTATAAAATTGCGCTGAAGAAATATATTCTTTGTGTTTTTTAAGCCCCGATGTGATAAACAGAACAGAAATTTTCCACGTAGGAGAAAGGTGTACGAGATGTTCTCTCGGGGTAACATAAGCCTTTGCTATTTCAGCGAAACTACAAGCATAAATAGGTATTTTATTCGGTAAAATGCAATTTTTAAAAGTTCTCAGTCAACAGTAGCGCCGGAGTGAGAAGTCATAATTTTTTGTGAAAGAAAAATAATATATATTATAGTGATTGCAAAATAACATAAAGTTGATTTTAAGTCTATGATTATTTTGTTTTAGTCAGTTATATTTTCTGTATTTTCGGTGTTTTGTATTAATCTGTATATTGTTATGACTTATGTAATCGAAGAATAAATAATAAATAAATATTAGGACATAACAATTGCCAAAAAAGAACCCAATTTTTACAGGACACTATTCAAAGCCAAAGTCCAAGCCTCCCCCAAAATGATAAAAATATCTCTAGATACGCTCATGAGGTAAGGAAAGGGACCTAGTCTGGGTTGGTCCGCACCGCCCAATTTTTGAGAAGTTGCGTGCTGAAAATTGAATCTAAAATGACCGCTTTTAAAGTCAGAAATAAGAATAAAAAAAAATATTACTAATTTAAATTTTCTTACCGACTCTCAACAACCATGTAGCTGCCAGTGTAGCCTCGACTAGTTGATTGCACAGGCTCAGTCATGTCAGACACATGCCAGGCAAGTAACGGGTCCGAGAATCTTTAAAAAATGAAATTAAAATGTTTGAGAAGACATAATATATTTTGACTTCTTTCTTGACATTATTTAAGTTATAGTTCGTTATTCCAGAATAATTTTGCGTTGAGCGGACGAACTAAACTCCGCGTTTAGTCTTATGTGAAATAAAAATATGTTTAAAACATCCATTCTTACACTGTGGGGAGAATTGCACCCACGACGTCTAGTTTGACCTTTTCTTGCTGCTATATTACGATGACCTATATAAATAACTTTTGTATATTTACTATTATAATTAGCGAAACAATACAATTACAATTACTTAGCAATTTTATCTATACTTATAATAAATCTGTAGAAGAGTCGTTTCTGTACATTGAAAATATTTAAAAAAAATAGCCCTGGTGTTAAAGAGTAACTAACATCCATTTTCAGGAAATTTGTATGTTCGTCTGTTCGTCTGTTCTTCTGTTCGTCTGTTTGTCTGTTTATGTGATCACGTATCACGTAAAAAGTACAAACATATTTAAGCAACTTCTATATATAAAAATTGTAAGTAACTCAGAGTATATTTTAGTTTTAACTTCATTGTCATCGCTTCACTCTATCAAAAGATAAATGCATTTAAATTTTCAATAAGTTTATATTTGAGATAGTAGAAATATATACAAATAATAAGTACTAACGTATCTTGATAACGCATAAAATATACTGTTGAATTAAACATTAATTTTGTTGGGAGGAATATAATTTGTTTGAATAGTCTAAAAAAATTAATAGTTTTCAAAGAAATTTATATTTGAGAAAGTAGAGATATGCAACAATATCTACTGACAATTTATAATAATTAATGTTGATAACCCATAAAACATAATAAGTTATATTTTTTAAACATTATTTTTTACGTTAAAAGAATATTAATAATTTTAATATTGTAGTCAAACAGTTTTCGATTAATATAGTTACTGTTGAGTATACAATTTGATATAAAAACAGTAGTATTTTTTTTAGTATGTTCAAGGAATTCTGCAAACGCCTAGCCGCCAGATTCCCACTCCAGCCCATTGTTGGAACGTGTAAGTACGCTCCCCTTAATATAGATGCATTGTCTGCGGGCATTGAGGTAACTTCGAAACCACTACAGACGAAAATATGTTAATAGTACGTAACAAACTCTGCAATAGATCTTAATAAACGTTACAAAAGCATTGCTAAAATCAAAGAGTACGAGAATTGTAAGCTGTTTATTATCCATAGCCTCTCGAATGTCATCTGCGAGTTTTATTGTAGTGCTATGACCGGAACGGAAGCCTGATTGGAAAAGATTTAAAATGGAGTGGTTGTTAAAGAAAGTGATAAGCTATTTGTGTATAAATTTTTCTAGAACTTTCGAAAGGAAGGTTATAAATAGAAATAGGGCGGAAATCAGACATAGAACGGAATCAGGACAGATGTTGAATATTGAGGATTAACTTAGCATTAAGGACCATGGACCAGTCAATAAACTGTGCTTCGACAAGTAAACGACTAGTGTCCATTCCACCAAAATTACGCTGCAGAAGAATTCTCGATATATATTTAGGAAGACAAAATTTATAAAAAAGGTACAAGGCCATGTATCGAGACAAAATCAGGGGAAGACACCATAGTAAGATCCAAAAGGGAAAGATTACAACCAGGAAAATTGTTAGTATCTGATAGGGGCAGAATAGGCACATTAGAGGAATTTGTAACATTTAAAAATTTGCGGCTACGGTGGTCGTTTTTTACTAAGCAGATATTAAAGTCACCCATTATAATTAAGTGACTGTAGGTTGGGAACAAGGTTTTCTAAAATATTTTCAAAGTTAGGAAAATTATTAAGTAAACGAGATCGACTATAGAAAACACCTAACAGGATTTTTGAATGGAATGGAACAACCTCGACTAGCAAATGTTCCGCAGTTTTCCCTGAAGGTGGTTGAGATGACGAACTAATTATTGTGAAAGGTATATAAGAAACGTAAATAGATTGCGACACCCCCACCACCGGCTCAATACGGTCATTACGTATCAAATTGTATCCATATAGGGAATAGGATGCATTAGGCAAGCAAGGATTAAGCTAAGTTTCAGATACTACGATAGCATGGATACTTCGGTATTCAAATGACCGAGCGATAAGCCGGAATATTTTGTAAATTAATATGAAGAATATTAAAAATTTTCAGAGAATCTGAGAAGCAAGAATTAATGGGTACGTTAAGAAGAGGTATATACTCGTATGTNTATATATATATATATATATATATATATATATATATATATATATATATACGATAGTGTTAACTATCGTTACTCGATGGCTCAACAGATGACATAGATAAATAACAGTCACTAGAGTCGGACATCTTAATTACACATATAAATATAGTTAAATATAAGAATACAAATAGAGAGGGAGCCAATAGCAGGCAGACCTTCGTTTTTTAATAAAACCTGAAAGTTTCTGTAGGCATACACCCAGCGCTACATCAGACACCGTCTTAGTATAAAAGCTGTAGTTTGTGTTGGGAACATCAGGTAAATTGCAAGCATAACTATACATCCATATGTTTTCTATTTCAGTGTGTAATTGCGAGCTTGGACATCACATTACTTTGGTTTTTTAGGATATGGAATTTCTTCTATCGATATAACTGCAAAAATTCTTCTCTCTTCTTCGTTATCTTTTTTGCTATTTCTATGTGTTGAAATATTTTCATTATTCACAATTTGCGCTTTAGATATGTCACATACTTTGAAAATTTTAAATTTTCACATATTCCTGATTCCACAAAACGATCATAATTATAATATGCTATACCAGTAAAAATGTTGTGGTATCGAAACTTCTCCTGATATTAAATCCTGTACTTTAATATTTGTAGTTGGTAACTTCTTTATTTTTTATTTTCTGAATTGTTTTTCTAAAAATTAACGCATTTTTTTATAAAACATTTTCGGTTTGTAAATTTTCATATTCTTTATAGTCAATTGCTTGTAAATAATTTAGCGGTATTCCCTATAATGATGCCAATCACTTTTACCGACTGGTTTGTTTAATAAAGATATTTTATTATTAAAATTAACTCTACATTCTCTATGATAATGAATTACCGGACACTAAATGAGAAATTGGATGATGAGAAATTGGTTAAAGCAATTTCGATCGTAATTTTTATTCATTTTATGATAGAAGACACAAACAATTTGATTCTTTTGACCACTACGGACCACTATCAGGTTGAATAGTAGATTCCTCTATTGAATTATAATTTTTACTAACATCTCGTCCAAAAGATTCAAAATTTTCTTGAGAATTTGTAGATTATATTTTTAATGATTCAAAAATTGAAGTTGGTTGCAATACTGATGAAGATACTGCAGGTAAAGTTAGTAAGAAATGTTTTTCTAGGGAAGTTATAGATTTTGATTTTGTTAATCCAGAAACTAAATTTGGTTGCGTTGTTGTTGCAGATTCTATAGTAACAAACTGGAAAATAGAGGATTCAATGGTAAACTCTACAGGAATCACTCATCATGATTTTTTGTAGATACACTGCCTGTTTTTTTATATTGTTATTTATTTACAGAATATACCGGTATTATATTTATATTTCTATTATATTTATATTTCTTTTGTTTTAAAATTTGACATTTTCTTAATGTTTTTTCGAATAACAATATTAATTTGCCTTTACTTTACTTACAAATAAAACAAATATCTCCCATGGTATTTTTTGTTGAATCTGCACTACGCTTATTAATTATTAATTTGCATAGATTAATAAAATTTACACTAAATATATAATAATAACTACACAAGAATCGGGTATGATATTCGAGGCAAAAATTTAAAAATATATACTCGGATGTAAACATTTTAGCTGCATATTTTTTTTTGTCAAAATAACTTATTGTGAATTGTTTTTCTCAAAACTAATGAAACATTCAGTTTCATTTTTCTAGTATAATGTACCTATTTATACAGGGTGGAGGCGCCATAGCTCCTTTTACGGAAATAGGGTATAATATTTTAAAGCCATACCTAAAGAAATTCATCAAGATACTTCAAGAGTTCAGACGTAGGATTTTTTTTCATTTCACGATGTTTATCCATACCTGTATTTCATGTGACGCAGTTACTCATAGATACCAATAACGTAAACACATACTAGTACAAAAATACTACCAAAGTTTAAACAACTTTGAACTTTTCCGCCAATACCTACGACTTGATTTTGGAATGAGGCGTATGCGGCGGTTTCTCTTTGATAGGTTTATGTATCCGTGCGTCGTTCTTGAAAAATGGCGTTTTATTTTACAACAATAATTTTAGTATTTATTTTATTTTTTTAAAAGAAACACTGTTTGATTTTTCGGGATTTTTTAATTGCATTAGTCTTTTGTTGAGTAGTTAATAGTGTGGTTTCATTTAAAGTAGAGCGCTGGCAACAACACCTTGTATATTTGACTCTTTCTTGGTTTCTCGATTAAAGCAATTGTATAGCGATTATTATTATTGTTATTTCATTATTTAAGAAATAAACAGTAATTTTATCCAGCCTATAGCACTCCTAAAGAATGTACTTTCATACAAAAATAATAATCTAACTAGTAGTTCTAGAAATCTTAGCGTTGAGTTTTTTGTTTCTTTCAAACAAATTTTCCGCTCTATTATATTATAATATTATAGATATAAACATAACTTATAAGCAAATTTTTACAAAATATTTTTTTATAAAATACTTTTTATATTTAGATTTTGACTCATAAATAATTTTATTCAAAGAAAATTCTATATTTATTCTGTATTCCTTTTTTGATAAATCTAAGAAAAATCTTTTGACGTTTTACTTTATTAATATCACAAAGTATTAAAACCTCTTTACATTATTTATATGGCAAAGTGTTCACGCAAAGCGTCTACGAAAGTCACATGAGCAAATTTGCTATTTCTCTTTTTATTCAAACTACCGGTTTTCGTAATATTAGACAATAAAAATGTGAATATATCCTTATTATTGTAACAAGTATACCAAGAAACACTTTTTATTTGTTCTCCTCATAGATTTTATCTCTTATTCGTGGAGCGTGACCAACTGAAATACAGTGTAGGTACATAAAAGATTTAAGCAGTAAAAGATCGGTATAGACCAAATTCATTATCTCACGCGCATCCTTAGCGCTTACATTCGCGTCACGCTCGTTCCTACGATAGATTTTTTAATGCATCTGGATGAATGAACAAACCAACAAAATAGTCTGGCAACTGGTATATCAAAGTAGTTTTTATAGTTGNAGCCAGACCTTCGTTATTTTATAAAGCCTGAAAGTTACTGTGCGCGTACACCCAACACTAAGGTAAGTATCACGGAACATGGACTTTGGGTGGTGGTACTTTGGCAATTATTAGGTAACTAAGGTACATAAAATAGTACCTAACTTTAGTTAAGTTATAAAGCTCTATTTATATATATATATATATATATATATATATAAATAGAGCTTTATAACTTAACTAAAGTTAGGTACTATTTTATGTACCTTAGTTACCTAATAATTGCCAAAGTACCACCACCCAAAGTCCATGTTCCGTGATACTTACCTTAGTGTTGGGTGTACGCGCACAGTAACTTTCAGGCTTTATAAAATAACGAAGGTCTGGCTTGTATTGACCCTTAGGTGACAAAAATATATAAATATAAAAATAAAAGAGCTTGAAATTATAGTACTTTTTTAGTATCCTTTATTAATTTGACTCTTGTCATGTTTTTTTTACATCTCTAACCGTTGAACACAATATACATCTTTTAAGCTTTTCATTAAAATATACTACCTGATTTCGTGGACAAGGATTGTCGTTTAGAATGTGACTACCATTGTGCTGATAGTGGTTTCTGTTAAATATTTAATAGCAAAAAATCTCGACCAATTTCTTCAGAGGCAATAGCTTGAAATGGCGCGTATTGTAAGGAGGTTCCTCACTTTGGAGCCCTAGCCAGCGATGGGCTGGACACTTCTTCGGACATTTTTACCCGGTGTTTTCATCTTAATTTATATTTAATATTCCATATCAAGCATATATAAAGCTTTCCTCTTGTATAATAAAAATATTTTGATGATATTTTTATATAAGTACTT
This sequence comes from Heliconius hermathena, assembly GCA_013403705.1. NCBI lineage: Eukaryota > Metazoa > Arthropoda > Insecta > Lepidoptera > Nymphalidae > Heliconius > Heliconius hermathena. Next base: position 8,089 of record JAAIXJ010000716.1, on the reverse strand, counting down.
ACTGATCATGGTTGCCATAAAGTCCGACGCCGTCACCTTCGAAGATATTTCGGTCACCCGTGGGCACTGGCTGAGAGGGAGGAGGAATGGTAGTGCGGTCCAGTGGGTTGGGTAGAGGCGGTGTCGGGGCACGAGGTATAGGAGGGTTCGTCTCAAGGGTTGAATTCTTGATGCCATACTTAAAGTACATGATCAATCCTGCAACAATGTATTGATTTTATCTTCATCGCATTTTGTACTAGAAATATTTTCTTTATTTCGTAAAGGGCTTCTACAATATAAGGTAACATTTTTATCATGTCGACGATCGAATAAAAAACCCCATTTAGATAAAATTGATGATTAAAATAAATAACAGATATGGCTTTATTATCTAATGTTAAGTTACAATGAGGTAGAAAAAAACCAAACGTAAGATCTGTCTTTACTTGTGGAAAAATGATAATTGCAGATAGTTGCCAGTGTACAGTAACTAGTAACTACTCTTTCTGACACGGACACTCCCTCTCTTTATTTGAAAAATAAATAAAAACTATTCAACAAAGAAACAATAAATACTGAAATTTAACGCATAATGTATGCAAAAATAAATTGTGGACTGAAATCACGATTAATAAATAATCCATTATTATTATTAGACTATTATTAATATTGCTCTATGCTAAATTAGCTTAGATTGATTATTATTAAATATGTAATACCTAAACTCATCCAGATAGTGAATCTAACCAGAGTCAGAATCGACAAATTCAGAATAAGATATATGTTGACGATGATTGCGGTGGCCGGCACGAAGGGAAGTCCAGGCGTTGCGTAAACTAACGCAACCCTGCAAGTAAGCAATACGTGTCATTTTCATAACTAATATATTTTTTTCAGCTTCAAGCTGTATCCCGCATACTGCAGGGTAGGCAAAGGGAACCTAGTGTTAAGACACTCCGTTCCCCACTTTCCGTCAAATTCTGGAGAAATGAAAATATAAATGTAAACATCTCTTCGAGTGGAGATCGAACCCACAACAAGTCGATTTACAGGCACTCTTTGTGCCCCTTCGCCACAACTGGCCTCCACTAGTATTTTTCACTAAAAACTAGTGTTTTTCATAAATTCAATATTAGATATACTCTGTGTTTGTAAAATTTTAACTCTCTAGCACAATATTTAAGTTATTATTTTATTCGGAATAAAGTACAATTTTTATTATAAATATAAAACATAAATAGTTATCATTTTTCGTAGAAAAAATATCTTACCGGTTTTGTGGTTTCCGCGAAATAATAAGCAGGATAAGAAAAATTGCCAGAACAAGTGAGATCATGAGAACGGACACGAAAGTCGACTCCCCGGGACTAGCGTAAGCCGCTAATATGTCAAAGAAAATCACGAGAACGTACATTATCCCGACCGCCTTGATGACGAACATGCCTGCAAAGAGTTAATAAATTATTAGCAATAGTGATAAACATACGTTTGTGCCAAATATGTAACATATAAGTATTTGGCACATACTCGTATGTCTTTAATGTCGATTAAAAACTAATTTTAAATGAAACTCTTAAGGCGGATTAATTGCGTGTATTTAGTTTTATGCATTTTTGGTAACCAGACGTTTCAAATGAAAAATACAAAATACTAATTAAACGCTAATAATTCGGTTTAAGAGTTTCATTTAAAAAAAGAAAACAAAATTTAAAAAAAAATTAAAATCTTTTTTATCAAATACTAATTGATTAAATAATTTTGTAATAAATAATACTATTAGATACTATTTTTACTGACCAGATTGTTCAGTAGCAGGACCACAGTCTACCCAGGGGAAGAGTCCAGGGCAAAGATAGGACATAGCGTGCAGACGATTGTACAGAGCGTTGCAGAAGCGGGCACATCGAGATGTCGCCACGGAACACCCCCCGGGGACAGCACCTATTTTTTAATTATCTATATATGTCCTTTTGATACGCACAATGCACGTATACTTTCTTTTGTTCATGTATATTATACATCATGTAATTTAAATTTAATTATATTTATATTTAAATTTAATTATATTTAAATTTAATTTTTTTATAATAAATTCTTGCTTTATATTTTATATAGATGATTAAAATTTGTAGTTTGTACATTAAGTAAATGCATATTCATAAAAAAAGTATTAATAAGCTTGTAACGCCTTCGAATATACTGAAAGCATATAGAAAATCAGTTATAATTTTCTTGTCGCACCAACTATACTAGAACGAAATGTTATTGCGCATTATTTTTTATATTTATTAGAAAAATGTTTGCCGGCTGTAAACTAAAAGAATTATATGTTTAAATGCAAATCTTTTACAGTAGTTTCTGTTACTTTGTATTCAAAAAATAAAAAATTAAAAATGTGCGATATAATTTATTAATTACGGTATTCTTTTACAATAAATTAAACAATCGCAATTAAATAAATGAATATGACAGAGTTATATTTTGCTTTGTTTTTCACAAAAATTAACAAAGGACAATGTATTATCAAATTTTCAACAATTATACAGGTGGAAGTGTCAGCACCACTTTAAATGAAACCATAGTTTTAACTCCATAAAAGCCTAATATAATTTTAAAAAAACCCAAAAATGAAGAAGTGATTTTTTCAAACAAAATAAATAATAAAATTTTCGTTTTAATATTATATAAAACGCCATTTGTCAAGAACGACGCACGCCCACATAAACCTATCAAAGGGAAAACGCCGCATACGCCTCATTCCGAAATCGAGTCGGAGATATCGGCGGCAAAGTTCAAAGTTGTTTAACCTTTAGTAGTATTTTTGTAGTAGTATGCGTTTACTTTATTCGCATCTTTGCAACTGCGTCACACGAAATACAGGTATGGATAAACATCGTGAAATGAAAAAAAATCCTACGTCTGAACTGGTCAGTTATCTTGAATAATTTCTTTAGGCATGGGTTTGAAATATTTTACCCTATATGCTGTTTCCGTAAAAGGAGCGCTGCCTCTTCCACCCTGTATTTTAATTAAAATAAGAGTAAATTGGATATGTTCTCTTTAAAATGATTAAATATACATATGTAGTTAGCATATCGCATCACCGCTTACCATAAAATTTATTCTCCGTGTTGGAGTTAACGAGGAAGGTGTCATCGCGGCCATACTCCTCGCTCTCGTCGCCGGGCAGCGTGTCGTCGGAGTCGGGGGAGCTGTGAACAGACTGGCTCGCTTAGCGGGACGCAGCAAAGCTACCATAATGACAATATACACAATATACAAATATCAGAGAAGGATAAAAAGGAGAAGGAGGAAGGAGGAGGCCGGCCATTCGCAAGCAAGTTCGCAAATCACATAGCGTCGCACGCACTATATTACCTTCTGGTGACACGGCGCACCATCACACGTTGGCTGGCTGGCATTATGTGGGCCTGGCTGTGCGCCTGAAACATATATACACTGTAAATCTCCTCAGATAGACAAATAAATTGTACAATTTTAAAATAAGAGCGGTTGTATCTTTATAATTTTGAAATTCATCATCGACGTCGACTTGTGGCATCTAACATGGTGTTTTGTATTATTAGACCGGAGAAATTAAAAAATAATCATATCGAACAAAATCATAATTGCAGGTATCGAACTCATAAAAGCTAAGCACAGTGTACAGTGGCACAGTGGCTTTAAATAGCTTATAGTTTATAATCTCTTATATAATAAGACAGTAAAAATATTTTGTCTGTACATTTCGTAATTTTGACTGAAATGGATAGAGGGACACTTAAAAAGAATAATAGAAAGCAAAAAGATTTTTTTTGAATTTCTTGTCTGTCTGTCTGTCGACATATTTTTGTCCGCAATTTTCTCTGAAAGTACTGATTTACTTAAAAGTTTCACCAATTGCTTTGTTTTAACTCAAGTTAACTACTAAAGTTTGGTTCATTAAAATCGGTTCATTAAAAAAAAAAGTTATCGTCATTTGAATGAACTCAAGGCATTAGTTTGCCTGCGATATATCAATCGCGCTCGCGACATAAGAAACGTCTTGATTATGACTGTTGATAAAAAAATATATTTTTGAAGCACTATTATATACGCAAATTACAATAAAGTAAACAAAATTGAATTGTTAGTGGAGATTACCTTCATAAATCATAGCAGTTAAGTTTAAATCGTAATTAATTCAACATAGAGATAAAGAACGATTTGATCTTCAAAGAGATATCAAGCAAATACCTAGATTTTGTGGTTCGTTCGTTCGNAAAAAACATAACATAGGTAAAAAGAACGTAATGTTACAAAAATATATACATATAATAAATAATTAGCTTTATGTATATTTTATGAATATCAAATATCAACATTGGTCATATTTTTTAGTTCGAAACAATCAAAAATTCTTATAGAAGTTACGATAATGTCGTAAAAAAATCATATTAGAATATTACAGATTAAAGTAATAAAAAAAATCATATTAGAAGTCATTAGAGTTGTCAAGCAATTCTGCTTATTAAATCAATAATCATATATTTTAAGCGGGCGAAGCCGTGGGCGGGCCGCTAGTTCTTATATATTATTATAATGCAAATATTTTCAAATATTATTTGGGAATTATATAGGCAATGCGTGTTGAGTGGCAGAAATCAACGCCACGCTTTCCCTCATTACCAGAGCGAGGAAATCAAAATATTAAATATTTTATTGCCTCAAATGGGAATCGAATTAACCAATATTTAATTCAACATTTAAACAGTCATAGTCTGAACAACTTCCTACATTCTAATTAATGTTACGACGGAGATGGGAATTATCTTACTAGAAAAATCTCCTGTTTTTCTAGTAAAACAATAATTTGTCTTACCTCAGAATTTAAGATTCTTACAGATAAAGAAAGAAATAAGAGAATAATAACATAAGTTGAGAATGATAAAATAACAAGTGTAAAAGTAACGTAGTCATTATTCCATGTGAAATGATACTTAATAATTATTTTAAATTACTACTAATTATTAATTGTAGTTTCTATTTAAATAGAAATTCTAAATAGTAAATTTCTATACATATAATAACTGTTCGTTATCTGTACATATGGATGATATATGGGAAAATCTATAATTTATCAATGTAATAGAACCTAAAACAATGGATTTTTACATTTTTGTATGTTTGTCTGTGCTTTTGTACACGCCCATCTCAGACGCCTTAACCAATTTAAATGCCGGTTTCTCTATTGTATTTTGGAAAACCTTACCTTAATATTTAGTGTTCTTTTTATTTCAGCCAGTTTGAAAAAAACCATATAATGTATTTTGTTCGACAAAATTGTTTCAAAATAACCGTTTTTTCGAATAAGCAGAAAATTTAGTTTTCAATGTATGTCTTTAAAATGATAACGATAATGTTATTAAAACTAGGATTATTAATTAAAAATGCAAATGCAATACATCAAGCAAATGCATAAAAGAAGCGGGCGAAGCCGCAACTGGGTCGTTATAATAAATAAAAATTTTGCATTTATATAATTTGTTGAGTAATAAAGCTTTAGACAGTTTTCCTTAAATTCAGAATAATATCGGTTATTAAAATATTTTTATGTACAAAACAATTTTTTATATCTTTATCAAATCATTTATAAATTTATTTTTAAATTTATCAGGTCAGCAAACTGAAACACTTGCCTTCAAAAACGCTGATATCCACTAGGAATCAAGAGAGAATCCACTACGTCAATCATACTTTTCCCCCCCGTTCGCTCTCTTGCATGTGAATTTAAAAATTTCTTTCTTTACGAAACTTCATTATAATCTTTCCAGCTTCATTCACTCTCTTGTTCGTCTCGCTGGCCTAGTACTGATGTCGTTTAGATCACGACATATTATGATTTTTTCATTCCCTCTTACACTATTCAGAAGATCCTTGACACTCCCCAAAAGTCCTTGAGTTCGCCTGATGGATTTGAGGGTACTAGTCCTTCCGCCGCTAACAAGAATTAGCTTAAAATATATATTTTTTATTTTATATTTTCTAACCTAAATGTTGTCTGGAAGAAACCACCAATTAGCGATAAGGCCGCCTTTTGTGCTTCACAAAATGTTATTTGCATTTACTTCATATACGTTATAATTTTGCTTTGTATTTCCATTTGCAGTGTACACAGGGTTAGATTTATATAAGTGCGGCAACGCTGAAGTGGGGGTTACAGTTATTTTCGTATGAAGTGATTAATTTAAAAAATCGAAATATATATTGCCCACATATAAAATATATAACTAACAAAAGTTAATTCAAGGTAAATACCATTTATTAAAAATTCAATCAATGAATGAAGGTCGATGATGGAAGACTCGTAGCGATCCCTATTAGCCGTGTCGTTGGGGGTCGCAACCCAATACGCCAAAACCAAAAACTGTGCTACAAATAGCTCTGTGGAATGTCAGAGGATGGATGGATTAGAAAATAAATTAATAAATAAGATGGATTGAAAAAATGTGCCAAGCGTCTGGGACTTGCTTAGTGAAAAGCAGAGTTAGTGTCAAATGATTGGCGAGGTCAAATTATCGTTTGTATAATTTAATATAGGTGTACAGTTTCTACCAGCTTTAGGACTATCAGCTTATGAACTTGGGTAGTAAATATAATATAATAAAATGTTAGTGAGAAGAATGCAAGAGATATCCGAAAGATTGTTGTGGGAGGTACAAAGAGGCAATAGATATGGAAAAGGGAGCATGAAGTCGTATGTCCGTAACTCAAAAAATATTTTTGAGCTTTTGTGCACTTGGAAACGTCATTTGAAAGTGATATAAGAAAATATTGTACATAATGACGTAGTCATCGCACAAGGGCACACGCGTGTGACTGTAAGCGCGACAGGTTGTGGGTTCGATTTCCACTCGAGGAAGTGAAATATCTAATATTTTCATTTGCTCGCTCTGGTAATGTGAATAAAGTGCAGTGTTGAGCTTCCTTTGCCTACCCTGTGTATAAATAAACAATAGTTAAAAAATATATTTAAAAAACACGTTTTTGGGAAAAAATTAAAATGTAGAAATACTTCAAATAAATGATTACGCAACACTTTAATTTATTTCATACATATTTTAATGTAAAAAAGCTATATAGTCTAGCTAGTTATTATACTGTAATATAATTATACACTGTTGTTATTTTAGCAGTGCCCGACCGAAACAAGATTTAGAGCCGAAACCGAACTTTCGGTTTTGGTCCCAGTTTCGTCTGTAACCGACACTTTTTAATGTACAGCATGACCTGAAAATAAACTAAAAGAGTCGATAGCGGTCGACATTTCTAATCATTTTGTGCCCCATATTACATTTACCGTTTTCGAGATAGAAGTTATATAAAGATTTTTTGAAACGAATACTTTAATTATTGTTATAACTATATTAGTTTCTTATTATTTATTGAAATTTATTTACATTATCGGGATTGGATGATTTTGTTAATCATGAAGGCCATGATAGGCCGAAGCTGACCGACACTGAAGTCGAACCGAGTCCGAAGTTTTACCGTTTTCGAGCTATGAGTTATAAAAAGATTTTTTAAGTTTTTTTTTCTAAATATCATATTTGGGCAATAAAAGGAAATTTGTTTTACGATTTTGTTTGTGGACTCTCAATAATTTGTCTTCTCTGATGTATGTATGTCCAAGCAGATCTACACTCTATAGTCCATTGGAGCACAGAAAAAATTAAACGCCTAAGTCAACGCAGTCAAAACATACTTGACAAGCGTTCATGCATCGTATTTGTTGCATAATACACACGTAATCAAAACCTATACCTAAGGTACTATTCATTTATCTGAGAAGTGAAGATTAAGATACAGTCAGAAAAAAGAAATCAAAAGCTGGTAATTTGCAGGGGGAGTATCACAGAAAAAAATATATATTTTGTAGTTCTTCTTCTTCCTGGCAATTATCCCGGCTATTTGCCAAGGTCTGCCTTCCTGCTCAATCTACTCCACTTTGCACGGTCTTTAGCGTCCTCGGTGGTAAGACCATTGGCTCTCATATCCTGCATCACGACATCCAACCAGCGCTTCTTTCGTCCGAGAGGTCTCACTCCAGGGACTGGCATAGCAAGGC
>JAAIXJ010000753.1:0-78134 GCA_013403705.1 Heliconius hermathena | reverse complement strand
TATAAATTTAAGTAAATATTTCATCTCCTCGAGTGGGGTATTAAATTGTTTATATATAAAGACTTTTTTTAGCTTCACGCTATATCACGCACACAGTAGGGTAGGCAGAGAGAACTTGGGTACTTAATTTCCCATTTTCCGCCGAACTTTGAAGGCATTACGCTTTGCCTCTTTACCAGAGAGAGGATAATAAAAATATTAAATATTTACTTTCGTCAAATGGCATTCGAGCCCACAACCAGTTGCCTGACCTCAAGCACAATTTTTAAATACTGTATAAAACATTCAGCTTTCCAAAAAGAACTTATGTGACACTACAAAACAGTTGGAATGACTTCAGAAATATATAGATCGTTTGCAGCTTTAGTGTATGTAAATTCACTTTTTACATTTTAAATCACTCTATTGTCAGGTCAGCGCTTCGCTGAATGTGAATTTCTGTAGATGGTTGTTTGCGTGTTATTTATATGTATTATGAGAAGTGTTTCATTGTTATACACGTGTAGTATATGTATAAAAAAATCTAGAAATTAGGTTTTCTAATTAACAAAATTTACCAATAAAATCAGCTTCACGCTGTATCCCGCACACAGCAGGGTAGGCAGAGGGAACCTAGTGTTAAGACACTCCGTTCCCCACTTTCTGCCGAATTCTGGAGGCATTGCGTGTTGAGTGGCAGAACTCAACGCCGCGCTTAACCTCGACACCAGAGCGAAGAAATGGAAATATAAATTTAAGTAAATATTTCATCTCCTCGAGTGGGGATCGAACCCACAACCAGTCGGTTTTACAGTCACACCTTGTGCCGCTGCGCCACGACCGGCCAAATTTACCAATAAATATTCAAAATTTCTGAAAAAGTAGAAAAATGTATTAATAGATATTACACCTTTAATTTCTGTCTATTTGCAATTTATCTCTTTTATGTAAATTATTGATACATTATTTTTAGCTTTTTTTAGCTTTCAAATTGGCCGAGGGAACATGGGAACCTAGCGTTAAGATAGTGAATTAAAGTCAAGTTTACACTAAGACACTCTAGGCACCCACTTTCGGACAAATTGCGTGTTGAGTGACGGAACTCAACGTTGCGCTTGGCCTCGTTACCAGTGCGAAAAAATGAAAATATTAACCAAGAAATTAAAAATAAATGGAAATACAACAATTTTTCCGTACCATATACCAAACGGAGAGTAAATAGATAATAATTCTACAAAACGTGATCAATTTTGCAAGCTACACATTTCTAACCAAAACCGAGATGCGGAACGCCATCTCAGCGTAATATTCAGTTTCTTACAAAATTTCTTTAAAAATCAATGATACGTCAGCAAAGTAATTCTTCACGGTAAAAGTTTTCGATATCATAAGCGAAGTTTGAATATAAAGAAGTTATTGGAATAACTAACTTCAAGGCTCCATTTGCTCAGTACCTCTGGAAGTTTAATCTGATAATATATTTGATCGAATTTTAGACTATATTTTAAGGACTTTTCATATTTGCCTGTATCATTTCGGGGAAAAACTAGCGATGTAGCTCTCCTTCTTATACTATTCTTTACATCATTATAGAAAGAGCATCCGACCATTTACTTAGGTAGGGACTTTTCTTAACCAAATTTGAAACCATTCTACTGGTACTAGTTTTCATTCGGACAATGGAGACAAGGTTATATGAATAAACTTGGATCGCAAGTCCCAAGCACAAATTCGAGCAATGCAATGGATCTAAAGAATGCAGAAATTTATTTAATTATTTCTCATATAAGAAAGTAAGGCCACAATTTGGCCTTAATTTCTTATATGAGAACCTCAAAGAAACTGAAAGTCATCGGCAGAGCGAAACAGAACACCCATTGATCCTTTATAGGGCCCAGGTTCGGCATCATATGGAGTACTGTTCTTATCTCTGGGCTGGTGCACCCCGGTCGTTTTAACCCAATGATCTGTGAAAGGCTTGACGCTTTGGCTTTTCAAAGAAACGTCTCTTCTCCATGGGTGCCCTACCGCATTTATGAATGGGATTATTCTGGAAAACTGTTTGACCTGTTATCTGCCGCCCACAATACGTCATAAACATAAATACTAACCAGAACATCTGGTTCTTCCTTTCGACACGCTTCTACACGCAAGTAGACCATGCCACAGTGCGTGCCGCACGCACTGTGGCATGGTCTACTTGCGTTACGGAGTTGTGTACGGCGGTGTTCACTTACCATCAGGTGACCCGTACGTTATAATATAATATTTTAAGATTTAAACCTGCGTCAAAGGGAGATCTACGAAAGGTTCATTTACTGAGAAATATACGATGGAGTTTTAAGCCTTTGATCTTAAATCTTAATAATTTTGTCAAAGCAAATAAGTTTAAGTTGAGAGCATTAAAGAATTCGTATGAACAAATTTTGTTTGAAAGTTTATCATTTTGTCACAATGTACGGGATAAAATGAACATCACAAACAATTTTTGCAAAGAAACGGCACTTGTAAACAATAAATATTTTAGATAAAGAAGGTATATTATTTTTGTCATAGCTTTGGGCTATTGGAGGAGGATGAGATGAATGTTGATTGCGAATTGACCTCACTTCAGAATTTATATTAAAATATATTTTTTTAATAGAAATATAAAGATTATATTTTTATATATATTATTAATAGGCCATTGAAAGAAGAAATTGTTAGACATTTAAATTCTACTAAGGGTAATTTTTGTAGAAAATTATAATTTTTACCTCAAATTAATAAAAAAATTGTTGAGCTTATTTATTTATTATACAAATTCTCTAAATAAGTAAAAAGTGTAATCGTATCAATGATATAAAAAAAATAAAAATTAGCTTCACCCTGTATCCCGCACACAGCAGGGTAGGCAGAGGGAACCTAGTGTTAAGACACTCCGTTCCCCACAATTTAATTTGTTAATCAATGATATGTGCCACAGAATCTATACATTATTAGTACGTGAAAAAAAAAATGTATATAGAGAAGGAGCGCAAAATACCTTATATATTTCTCTAAAATTATGCATAAAAGATACATTAAATTAATAAAATTAGTATAAAAAATGTATATTGGCAACTGTATGATAGTGTGTATCATACAGTTGCCAATATACATTATTGTATTTATAAAGTGACGTTCAAGTTGCAATGCATATTATTATACGCGTCAATGGTTCCTAAAGTTTAAAGAAAATGCACAATTGATCTACTGTTAAGAATCGGAAGTGGTTAACGTTTTAAAAAAAGACGATAAAAACACATATCGTATATATGTTTCTAAACTATTTGGAAAGAGATACTATGTAATTACAATAAGTGATATGTATCACCTACTACCAATACTTCACACGAGTTTCTTTCCAATAAGGGCCGTTGCCTACAAGCAACTACCCCCGATTTGTTTGTTTCATTTCCACTTTTGTATTAACTACTAAACGGATTTAAATGAAACTTTACAGTAATAAATAAATATAAATTGAGGCCGGTCGTGGCGCAGCGGCACGAGGTGTGCCTGCTCAGAGGGAACCTAGTGTTAAGACACTCCGTTCCCCACAATTAAATTTGTTAATCAATGATATGTGCCACAGAATCTATACATTATTAGTACGTGAAAAAAAAAATATGTATATAGAGAAGGAGCGCAAAATACCTTATATATTTCTCTAAAATTATGCATAAAAGATACATTAAATTAATAAAATTAGTATAAAAAATGTATATTGGCAACTGTATGATAGTGTNAAATTAGTATAAAAAATGTATATTGGCAACTGTATGATAGTGTGTATCATACAGTTGCCAATACACATTATTGTATTTATAAAGTGACGTTCAAGTTGCAATGCATATTATTATACGCGTCAATGGTTCCGAAAGTTTAAAGAAAATGCACAATTGATCTACTGTTAAGAATCGGAAGTGGTTCCCGTTTTAAAAAAAGACGATAAAAACACATATCGTATATATGTTTCTAAACTATTTGGAAAGAGATACTATGTAATTACAATAAGTGATATGTATCACCTACTAACAATACTTCACACGAGTTTCTTTCCAATAAGGGCCGTTGCCTACAAGCAACTACCCCCGATTTGTTTGTTTCATTTCCACTTCCGTATTAACTACTAAACGGATTTAGATGAAACTTTACAGTAATATAGATTACACATCTAAATAACACATAGAATACAATGTATGTAAAAAAAATGTATAATTTGGTTATAATATACCAAAGCAATGACGTAAAAAAAATTAATAGTTAAAGAAAAACAACTGAAAACAATAAATAATAATTAAAAGATAGATAGAGATTTTTTGGCTTTATTTGGGCCAAAAATGTTTTCTTAATAAAAGAATATAGAAACACGATATGAGGTTTTAACATAACGATATTTGAACTAGCGCCTATTGGATGCTGTCCAAGTTATTTTACAGACTACTTTTACATTTTAAATTAAAATATAACTACATATCTGTACTCGTTAGCTGTAGTAAGTAAAATTTTTTATACGAGAAATTCTTCATTTAAATAACGATTGATTACATCAAAATAATAAATACTATATGAAAATTCTCTATAAAACATGACATTCTTAAGTATAAAAACAACAAATATCAGAATATATTATAAAAAGTAACAATTTCTTTTCAAATAAAGGAAATATAGAGGCACAAAATTAAAATTTAATTTTAATCTCAGTAGCGGACTTATTCACCCTTCAAATTTCAATTTTCATCCTCCGTCTTTACAGATTGTCTCAACCTGCAAGAGATTCATCTACATTGTTTTATTGCAAATCTCTAAAATTAATTAAGATTTATATCTTTGCTTTCCAGAGAAATGAAGGCAATTTGAATAAAATATAAACGTGTACATATGTAGGCCAGTCGCGGCACAGGGGCACAAATGTGTAACACGTATACAACGTGACAGGTTGTGAGTTCGATTTCCACTAAAGGAAATGAAATATTTAAAATGTCCATTTCTTCGTTCTGGCGCCGAGGCACAGCACGGCCTTGAGTTTTGCCACTCAACACGCATTGCCTCCAGATTTCGGCGGAAAGTGGGGAACGGAAGTATATTAATGGGAACAGAGTATACCAACACTAGGTTCCCAGGTACCTTGTGCCTGCTATATGCAGGATATAGCAATCAAACTCACAACCAGTCGCGTTTGCAGTCGTACGATTGTGGCCCCGAGCCACGACTGGTCTCTTGAATAAACATCGTAGTTCAAAAATAAAAAGAAATATCACTACAGTAACATACGAGTATAATAAGTAATCTGAAGAACTTAGTTCAAAATATATCATCTATTACAAATTCTAAAAGTTCAACCAATTGTATATTTATCGTACAAAGTTTAAGTTTCCAGACGTTACAAGCATTAATCAAGAATCTTTTACAAGAATTCTGCTCCCACTGCTGCTCTCTTTCAAGACAATTACTCAAGGCATTCCACAGCTACAAGTGCAATTTATCCTTACTTCTAATACTGTCTCATCTTAATTTTAATAAAATAACCAAAATAATGTGCTTAAAACGACGAAAAAGTGGACAGCTGTGCCGCAGGACACAAGTGTAAGACTGTAAGTGCGACAGGTTATGGGTTCGATGTCGACTCGAGGGAACGGAATATTTAATATTTTCATTTTATTGCTGTAGTAGCTAAGCAAAGCCCGGCGTAAGTTCCGCTACTCAACACGCAGTACCTCCAGAATTCAGCGAAAAGTGGAAAATGTATGTCTTCGTGATTCGGCGAAAAGGGAAAGAAGTGTGTAAAACTTGGTTCCCAGGTTTCGTTTGCCTTCCCTGCTATACACAGGATAAAGCGTGAAGCTAAAAGAATACATAAAATAATTGCTATTGCAAAATAATTGATAAGTAACAATCCGATAGTTGGGGGTTCGAATTACAGTCTAGGGGATATTTTTTATGGAAAAAGAAAAGGCAAACGAACGTACGGGTCACCTGATGGTAAGTGAACACCGCCGTACAGAACTCCGTTACGCAAGTAGACCATGCCACAGTGCGTGCGGCACGCACATGCGTGGCATGGTCTACTTGCGTGTAGAAGCGTGTCGAAAGGAAGGAAGTTCCTATGAAACTGCAAAATAGTTGAGTGCCGCGTAACCAGATGTTCTGGTTAGTATTTATGTTTATGACGTATTGTGGGGTTAGAAAATTCGGCGGCAGATAACAGGTCAAACAGTTTTCCAGAATAATCCCATTCATAAATGCGGTAGGGCACCCATGGAGAAGAGACGTTTCTTTGAAAAGCCAAAGCGTCAAGCCTTTCACAGATCATTGGGTTAAAACGACCGGGGTGCACCAGCCCAGAGATAAGAACAGTACTCCATATGATGCCGAACCTGGGCCCTATAAAGGATCAATGGGTGTTCTGTTTCGCTCTGCCGATGACTTTCAGTTTCTTTGAGGTTCTCATATAAGAAATTAAGGCCAAATTGTGGCCTTACTTTCTTATATGAGAAATAATTAAATAAATTTCTGCATTCTATAGATCCATTGCATTGCTCGAATTTGTGCCTGGGACTTGCGATCCAAGTTTATTCATATAACCTTGTCTCCATTGTCCGAATGAAAACTAGTACCAGTAGAATGGTTTCAAATTTGGTTAAGAAAAGTCCCTACCTAAGTAAATGGTCGGATGCTCTTTCTATAATGATGTAAAGAATAGTATAAGAAGGAGAGCTACATCGCTAGATTTTCCCCGAAATGATACAGGCAAATATGAAAAGTCCTTAAAATATAGTCTAAAATTCGATCAAATATATTATCAGATTAAACTTCCAGAGGTACTGAGCAAATGGAGCCTTGAAGTTAGTTATTCCAATAACTTCTTTATATTCAAACTTCGCTTATGATATCGAAAACTTTTACCGTGAAGAATTACTTTGCTGACGTATCATTGATTTTTAAAGAAATTTTGTAAGAAACTGAATATTACGCTGAGATGGCGTTCCGCATCTCGGTTTTGGTTAGAAATGTGTAGCTTGCAAAATTGATCACGTTTTGTAGAATTATTATCTATTTACTCTCCGTTTGGTATATGGTACGGAAAAATTGTTGTATAATTGTTATTTTTAATTTCTTGGTTAATATTTTCATTTTTTCGCACTGGTAACGAGGCCAAGCGCAACGTTGAGTTCCGTCACTCAACACGCAATTTGTCCGAAAGTGGGTGCCTAGAGTGTCTTAGTGTAAACTTGACTTTAATTCACTATCTTAACGCTAGGTTCCCATGTTCCCTCGGCCAATTTGAAAGCTAAAAAAAGCTAAAAATAATGTATCAATAATTTACATAAAAGAGATAAATTGCAAATAGACAGAAATTAAAGGTGTAATATCTATTAATACATTTTTCTACTTTTTCAGAAATTTTGAATATTTATTGGTAAATTTGGCCGGTCGTGGCGCAGCGGCACAAGGTGTGACTGTAAAACCGACTGGTTGTGGGTTCGATCCCCACTCGAGGAGATGAAATATTTACTTAAATTTATATTTCCATTTCTTCGCTCTGGTGTCGAGGTTAAGCGCGGCGTTGAGTTCTGCCACTCAACACGCAATGCCTCCAGAATTCGGCAGAAAGTGGGGAACAGGAGTGTTAACACTAGGTTCCCTCTGCCTACCCTGCTGTGTGCGGGATACAGGTGAAGCTGATTTATTTTATTTTAATTTAATATAATTCAAATTTGCAACAAAATTCCTTATATAACAGTTAGTACAAATAAATAACGTATACACAAATATATTTGCAATACACCTGACAACAGTACAGGAACGTCTAAAGTAATCTTAGGTTTGACCTACGTACGACCCCAGAAGTTCTAACCTAGATTTTAGGTCGCACTAGATATGTCGTCTTTGTTAATGCTCAAGTCTTCAGGTACTTTATGCTATACATATTACATCAAATGGAAAAGTAAGAAAGTAGTTTTTTATAAAAGAATGTCAGCTAGTTTTTTATCCCACTTGTTTTTAGTTTCAAACTGTCTACCAGGTATGGTGGGGTAGGAAGAGGGAAGGCGTCTTTTTTATACCTTATAGTATAAAAAATATTAAATTTAACAATACTAAATTGAGTATCAAGTACAGTATTTATTACTAATGTAATAAAGTGGAAAGGTTTGTTTATTTGTTTGTTTGTTTAAACGCTGAGATCTTTGGATATACTGGTCTGATTAACTTATTTTCGGTTTCGTATGGAAGCTATGTTCTTCTGGAGTGCTATAGGCTATGTAACATAATGGTGTAAATCTTAGTTAGCCACAAATAAAGAAGTAACAATAATAATGAACGCCAGCGAATTGCTTTAAGCGCGTGCGCTGAAAAAGTAGTAAAATATATGTCAGTACCTTGTATGGAAGAAATGTTTTATTTTATTAGTTCTAATAAAAAGTCCGTGATACCATATATTTATTTCTTATAAATAAGTCACGATAAGGCATTTTGTGACAAAGAATAATTGAATTGATTTCAACGTTTTTTATTTGATAAAGAAATTTAAACTTACTAGCGAAACTTATTTCGTTATCAAGGAAATTTTATGAAAATATTATTTTCCTTGTATATCATGTAATTTAAACGTATACTTTGTTAGAAAATGTAAATTTAAAAGAATTCAATGCTCCGATTGCGGCAACAAGCATGGACACGAGTCCTGCAGATTTTATTTATATTGAATATATAATTCATATTCATTATACTATGGCAAATGTACATTATAAAATAAAAAGAAGTGATATGCGGGCGAAGCCGCTAGTTTTAGATTTAACTTATAAATTGTTTTCGAATTACTACTAAGAATCAGAAGACACTCAGTGGATAGCACCGTACTAGGTGAGCTGACGAACTGATGAAGAAGTTGAATACGGGCAGCGCAGTACCTCATCATCAAACATCATGGGGACCCTCGATGGGAATTTATTTCCAGCAGTGTACGTCGTATGAGGTATAATGATATAGGGTTGTGTCAGGCATTTAGATTATCAATGAAATTTACACATGAACGAATACAGAATGATAGCGTGTTTCAAAACCATCGAGTGGTTGAGGTGCAGATTGCGGAAAAATATTCTTTTGTGAAAATTTAAATATTGTGAAAAATTTATTGTTGCTCACTGGAATAACTATAAGAATATATGATAGATGATTTTTTTTTTTTATTAAAAATAGAGCAATTCAAAAAGTGGATTGGTAATTAAGCATATTGATGGTATAGTATAGTATTTGAAATTTCCCTATGTGTTCAAATTCCACTATTTTAAAATTTTCATACGTTTTTCTAAAAACGTATACAACGCCGAAGTTTGGCATATAGGGTCTTCAGGGAGTGTAGGGCAGCACAAAATTTCCTAAAACTTAACTCCGGTACTGAAAATAAAATAATACTAATTTTAACTATACATTGCCTAACAATTTCCTGAAATAACCAACAATAAATACAAAATTAATTACATTCAATAAAGGAGTATTTAGTATCCAGTTGGCGAACTTTAGTATAGCGGTGGAGACCAAGAAACCACAACAAGGTACCCATAAAGAGTTACTACTGCAAAGCTGCATTGGCAACATCTTGCAAGTTGCTGTCAGTTAAAGCCTAAAATGTTCTAGTTACGTTTCTTGTAATACTAGTAAATATATATTAGTGGTCTATATTTCATAATTTATATAATACTTTTACTAATATATTTGATATTTTCATTTTATATTGAATTTTATTATATACTAGCGGCCTGCTCGCGGCTTTGCCCGCTTGAATTACATGATTATTCATTTAAGAAATATAAATATTACAAACAGCCTTAATTATTAATTAATTGACTTGGATAAGTACTCACAATATTATTAGTAAAATAACTTATATTAGCTCCTGTACAGTTTTTAAATTAGTAACATATATTATTACTTATTTATTAAAAATTCCAAAAATGTTGGAAATGGATACTGTTAATTATCCTTTAACACCCTGGCAATTTTTTTTTATATTTTCAATGTACAGGAACGACTTTTCTACAGATTTATTATAAGTAAAGATAAAGATTATAAAATTACGATATAACAAAAAAGTGACGTAGTTCCCAAATTATTTCCATCACAAAATTGTGATGGAAATCATTTGGGAACTATGTAAATTCTATTTTTCAGTTGATAATTGAGTAGAAATGATATTGTATTTTTTGTTACGAGGATGTGAGTTCCACATAGAAAAGAGTCAGATCACATATAATATATACGTTATGTCTATTTATAATAAATTAAATCTCAATCACTTACAAAAAATATATATATTTCGCACGAAATAACCATTTTCATATTTAATTGATATTTCCATGTGATCTCGAGACAAATGGTATTGATAGACAGACAGATGGCCGGACAAGAAGACGAATAACAAACTCATCCTATAAGGGTTCCCTTTTTACCCTTTGAAAGAACAAAAAAGAACAGAACCCAGAAAAGGATTGAAATATAAATAAGCTCGCGAATCAAATTACAATATTCTTTAGAAAATTGGAAAATATAAAAAGCCGATATCATAAAAGTTGACTAATAAAAACAAGGATCTAGGTAGAAATTAGATATTTGAATAACAGGTGAGGAGCTTTAAGCTTGGTAATTAAAGTTTTGTACAGGTATTACGTTACCCGGTCAACTTATTTAGAGTTTGTGCAGTTGCCCTGGATGGAACTACTTTGTACGTTTATTTTGTATGTAGTTATTTGTTTTAACTTTTCAAATATATAACAATATAATTTAAAGATAAAAACGTTTCGATTTTAAAATTTAATATTGAAAATGTAGCCATCGTGAGGAGCGGCACGGCATCTGATGATTGTGGATTCGTACCACTAGAGGAGTACCACTAGAGGACATATTTTATATTTCATATTTTTATTTCGATTTCGGTGACGAGGCAAAGCGCGACGTTGAGTACCACCATTTAACGCGTAATGCATCCATATTTTAGAAACAGGCCTATAGTAGGAAACAGAAATGGCTAAATGGGAACAGAACAGAATATCTTATCAGTAGATTCATAGGTCCCCTCTGCCTAGCTGGCTTTGCGTAGTATGCGGCGTGAAGCTAAAAAAAATAATAATATGCTATAAAAAGAAATCTTCTAAAATTTTAATTTGAAGTTTTTTAAATCCTAAAAAAAGACACAAAAATTACACCCACAACCCAAGCAACCTTTAAACCGCAATAAACATATTCAAACGAAACCAATGTCATTGCGGATCAACACTGACATTTCTCCTGGACTGGGATCCCGTATCCAAAACCTCGAGGGATGCAATCCATTATTGATTTCAATACCTCGGGCAGGATTTTTTCGTATACAAATTGTTTTTGACGCTACAACTTGCCTCTGGGACGAGTATAACCAGGTCACCCATATAATTTACCACCGGATACGTTGCAATGTACGGTTAAATTAAAGCTATTTTTAACTTTCAACAGCTGGATTTTACTTGTTAATAACAATTTGTGTGTAAAATATATAGAAGCCGGTCGTGACGCAGGGGAACACGTATGTGACGATAAACGGGACTGGTAGTGGCTTCGATCCCCAATCGAGAAAATGGAATATTTCTATAATTTTATATTTTTACTTCTTGTCGCTCTGTTGTCGAGGCAAAACGCGGCGTTAAGTTCCGCCACTGCACTCGCAATACTAGGTTCCGTCTGACTACCCTACTGTGTGCGAGATACAGCGTAAAGCTGATCTAATTTTGATAAATGCATATATAGTAATATTTTTTTGTCATTTGAAATCCCACTCTTACCTTTATTGTGTGCAGCACTCGTCAAGATATTTCAAGAGCGAGCAATAAAAAAACTATTCGTCCAAGTTGAAATCGAACCCACAACCATCGCCTTTACAATGAGACATCGTCTCAGTAAGCCACGTAGGACAAATAAAAGTGATATTTATTTAACAGATGTGAGGCGAAGATTAAAAAGAGATTGTAGCCACATTAGGGACACATTTACACCAAAAAATATAACTCTGTGCTTTTATTTTAAAACACGTTTGCTACAAAAATACGTATATATATAAGCAACCGTAAAGTTTATTTAATATCTCATTTGTGACCACGTAAGGTAAACTTTTATTATTTAATATTAATACTTATTTCGTTTGAGGTATAATTAAAATAAATACAGATTTTTCTTATTCTAATAATGGTAGAGGGAACCTAGTATTAAGATACTAACTTACCACGGACTTTTTCGAGTTTTGGCTGGCATTGGTTGTTGAGTGAACTCAACGCCGGGTTTGTGGCTTGGTGCCAGAGCGAAAAAATGAAAATATTAGTAAATAATATTTAATTATAACATTTGATATACAACAAGTCACCAAGTGAGTAGGATTAAGAGCATCGTAGAAGTATTCCGTCTTTTTAGTTCGGGACCCAATAACATAATATTTAATAAAATAAAAACATAATATTTTAAGCATTCAAATCTACTACATGTAACTGCATCGCATCGTAGAGGTATTTAGGAATATGATATTTTAAAATACCAAATAGTAGAATAGCAAAAGTGTGTAAGTGTCTCTCTCTCTTATAATCTCTTGCGGAAATTTATACATATAAAACAAAAAATTAAATAAAAAATAATTTACCACGGTGGACTCACCTCTAAAAGAGATATATTCTATCAAAACCATAGAAGTGGATACGAATAAGTGCAACACAGCGGGAAAGACGAACTATTTTTAAAATGAAAAATGACAATAATAATAGTAAAAAACGTATAGATTTTTAACAAACAAAACATCTTTTATTTAAAAAAAATGATATACTAAAATTCATCCAAACATAGCTATCAAAGTAACAAAAGCGTATTATAAAAAAAAAACTGTCAATAATTTATTTATGGGTTTATATATAATACGGCGAAAATACTCGAATTCGTGTCAAAAATATCAAATATTTTTATGACAGTAAAGGCTCTATGAAAATTTAATAACCTATTGACAACATTTTTTAAATTAATGTGAAGATAGAAAAAATATAAATAATTGTACGAATATGTTCATAATATTTGGTAATATACGATCTTTGGATCAAGATGAGTTAGAAATTAGAAGAAGAGGTTTAAAAAATTTAGTTATTACTCTTGGATGGTGCACCTTGGTAAGGTACTTATTGAAAAATACTGAAAATTCAAAATTGATATTTTTTTTAAACATATTTGCTTTACTGATTTTAATTTATAGATAAAAATTTAAAACATTTTTATTTTAGAAAGTTTACTTTCAACAGTTGCCAGCCACTGTATACTCGTTCTGAAGTGGAGGCTCCACCTAGCTTGAGGACGTCCTCCACCTAGGTGGTCCACAAAGATGCTGGTAGTTGTTGGATATTTGTGTAAAAACGTCTAATTTCAGGTAACAACTAACTGCTATATTGTATTATACTTTTTAGTCTACGCAAACAGCGAAGGTCATATGACATTTGTCATAAGAATGATGGCATTGGCAATAATACCCGTGATGATCATAAAAGGTTTAGCATTGATTTATGGTGCTTCACAAGTAAGTATAATTTTCAATTACAACATATTTTTTGATTTGCATATGCATAATTTGCATATGCATGATTTGCATATGCATGATTTGCATATGCATGAATGATCAATAAAAGTAGAGTCCTTTAAAAATAAAAATAGAGATCAATAAAAAAAAATTTGAGACCGGTCGTGGCGCAGCGTCACGAGGTGTGACTGTAAAACCGACTGGTTGTGGGTTCGATCCCCACTCGAGGAGATGAAATATTTACTTAAATTTATATTTCCATTTCTTCGCTCTGGTGTCGAGGTTAAGCGCGGCGTTGAGTTCTGCCACTCAACACGCAATGCCTTCAGAAATCGGCAGAAAGTGGGGAACGGGAGTGTCTTAACACTGGGTTCCCTCTGCCTACCCTGCTGTGTGCGGGATACAGCGTGAAGCTGATTTAATTTAATTTGATTTAATAAAAAAAAATCTTCTTCTTGCACTGTTGTGTCGCTGGAGTTAATAATGAATTATCGGATATATTATATCATCAAGAAAATCGTGGCAAAACTCAACGCCGTGCTTTACCTGGACAACAGAGCGAATATAATGGAAATATTAAATATTTAATTTCCTCGTCAAGTTGCAATCTTTGTCACGCTTTGTGTCCCTGCGTCACGACTGGCGATTTTTATTGGTTTCCGCTACACAAAAAGGAAATATTTAAAATTATCAATTATCACAATGGTAGGTACTAGGATGTCACGGTGAGAATGAGTAGAACGTGCTCAGCTGGTTTGGACACGTCGAACGGATGAGTGATGAAAGTATGGAAAAAAGATTTAAGATGGAAAAATGAATGGTAAGAGAGGTAGGGGTCTCCCCTCTCCTTGGTTAACCTCAGAAGACACAGTATCAAATATACTGGAGGAAGGTCATGTAAAAAGCATGAGGACCCCTTGGAGGGCATCTATGTAGAGGTTGATCGCAGTGGACGAGACGAAATACGTATTTAGGGACCGTAACGTTTGGCGCTCCGTTCTCTCTGACTACCCCGATAGGAATACAGCATGAAGCTAAGTTAAGTTAAATTAAGTGATCATTTGGAGAGAGAAAATGCAATTTATTAAATAATTTTAACATTCTTAAAGTGTTATTGAGATTCTTCATTCGTAAAAAGTTTTTTTTTTTGACAATTAAAAGTTTTGATCATAAGTCTAATACCTATTTATATTTTTTCCTGTATAATTTTTTACATACAATATACTTTTAATGAAGCTAACAATAACATGAAATTATTTCTGAGCCCTTCCGGACTTTTTCGTTAAATTAAACATTTACATACCTTTTAGGCAATTTCTATATCTGAATATATTTCCTATACTATATAGACTTATAGGTAGTTAGTAAGTTTATTTACAGTTTAAGGAGAAAATATAAAATTTTTCTATTAATAATATAATTAAAAAACAAAAGATTCTTCTGACGAGGTTTGCTTATATTTTTTTTACTTGCAGTTTGGCGGAAACTATAGAATGGAGTACCTAACAGGAGGCTCCCTCTGCTCTACTAAAGTAGAAAAAGCAAAAATCCATTTTTTTTAAATTGATTATTTATCGAATATATAGTAAATTTATATTTTCAGCAAAGAGTGGGTCTTCTAGAAATAGGTCTATGGTTTACTCTACTGATAGCGGTGCACAATATGGTATTGGGAATAATGGGAGCAACACATTTCATACATACAATACGTGTGACCGTGCACTTTCTGCTCTTTATTGTATTCGTTTGTCTATCACTGTCATTTTTGAGTAAGCTTGTATTTCATATTATGTTGTGCAATAAGTTTTTCTTTGTGTTTGTTTATTTAAATTTAAAAATATATATAAAATTAAATTAGATCAGCTTCACACTGTATCCCACACAAAGCAGGGTAGGCAACGTAGCGTATGAACACTAGCTTCCCTACTTAGTGTTAATACGCTCCGTTCTCCACTTTTCGCCCGACTTCTGGAGACATTGCTTGTTGAGTGGCGGAACTAACGCCGCCTCGAACCAGGGTGAAGAAAGGGAAATATAAATTTAAATAAATATTTCATTTCCTCGAAAAGTGATCGAACCCACAACCGTCGCAGCGCAGGCTCACCCTTATGCCTACAAGCCACGACGGTCTCAGTTATATTTAAATTGTTTTCTTCCTCTCACTCCCCTAGGCTAGTGTGGTGTTGAAACCCACCACTCCACACGCAATATCTCGAAATTTGGGCGAATTATAAATAGATCGTCTTAATACCAAGTTCTTTCCGTCTACCCTAATATATTTGAAATAGTAGGAATTTGTTTTTTTTTATCTAGTTTAGCATTCCAATGTCCAACACTGTAAACTTATGAATTACCCCACCGACACTAAATGCTAACACTGTTGCAGCATTTTGTTGTAAAACGGTTCAATTTCATTTTATATTGATTAATCAGATTGTATTTATTAAATATGATAGGTTGTGGGTTCGATTCTCATTCTAAGAAATAAAATATTTAATATTTTTAATTCTTTACTATGGGGTCCAGGCTAAATGGCTTTGAGTTCCACTACTCTCCACGCAATGCCTCCTGAACTTGACGGAAAGGAAAAGGGGAATGGAAGACTCTTAACAATATAATAATTCTCCGGTTACCTTTGCCAACTCTGCTGTGTGGTGTTATAGCGTGAAGCTAAAACACATAAGTAAAAAATAAGAAATTAAAAATAAATATAGGAAAATCTTTCTTTCAGACGCTATATTATTCGATGTGCTTTTAATAGTTGCTTATAAGGAATTACTTACTTCAATATAATATATACAATATATAATAACGCTATAATTATTTACAATCGTACAGATTAATGCAAATATTTAATAAACAATATTTCTCAACTTAAGCACTTTGTTTTATTTTTCAAAATTTTTTTGTAACTGTAAGACCGTCGTGGTGCAGAAGCAAAATGCGACGTAAATGACGGTTGTGGGTTCGATTCCCACTCGAGGGAATGAAATATTTAATATTTTCATGACTTCACTCTGGTAACAAAGCGAAACGCGGCTTTGACTTCCGCGGCTCAATACACAATACCTCAAGAATTTTGCAGAAAGTGGGAAACGAAAGTATCTTAATGGGAACGGAGTGTAAGGTAAAATAAGGCTAGGTTTATAGGTTCCGTTTGCCTCCCCAGCTAACTGAAAGATAAAGCGTGCATAAAAAACATTCCTTCGAAAGAGAAATTGAACCGAAGACCATTGCGTGTACTATCGCACTCCGCCACAATAGCTTCACGATAAGATTTTCCTTTAAAATAAATTTTCACAGTAAATGTTCACATATTTCATAAATTTTTATTATTATGTCAGCAGCCTGCTGTCATAACTGTCAGTTATTTATGCTTGACAGTCATATCTATTCAAGCCATGTCAGTCATAATGACTGACAATATATATTTGAAACTTGTGACGTCACACAAAGTCATCCAGCGCATAGATTCACCATATTTTTATCTATTATTTCTTTTTATCTTTATCAGCTTCACGCTGTATCCCGCACACTGCATGGTAGGCACAGGGAACCTAATGTTAAGACACTCCGTTTCCCACTTTCTAACGCATTCTGGAGGCATTGCGTGTTGAGTGGCAGAACTCAACGCCAGGCTTTGCCTCGAGACCAGAGCTAAGAAATGAAAATATAAATTTATTTAAATATTTCATCTCCTCAAGACATGATCCATATAATGAATCAGCTTTTTTACACATAATTAGTTATAGTCATGGCGCAGTAGCACAAGTGTGTAAGCGTAAGTGCGACGTTTGTAGGTTCGATTCCCCCTCGGGTGGAAAAATATTTAATGTTATCATTGCATTTGCTCTGGTAACGAGGCAAAGTGCGGCGCTATCTGCCTATTCTACACGCAATGTTTCCGGAATTCTGCGGGAGGAGTGGGGAACAGAAATGTTTAAATGGAAAGAGACTGTCTTAACATTAGGTTTCCAGGGTTCTTTCTGCCTACCCTGCTATGTGCGGGGTACTGTGTGAAGCTGTTAAGAGCATCGAATTGATTGAGCGTATAATGTTAATTTAGGATTTGTTTAATCAATCAATTTATATTTCTAAGGCAGTACTTTTAGTCTTTAAAGGTTTTTTGAAGAATTTAAAAAATAATTTAAAAAATATTAATTAAAAACAAGACATTTTAAATAATATTTTTATTTTTTACAAAACACAAGTATATCTTACATTTCCATTCTATAACTGTTAACTACCATTATAAAATATGTCCATAAAACTGTGTACAGGACTGTCAAAAGAATCAAACCCACGATCACATCGCCTACACCATTCCTAAAGCAACTTTGCACCACTATGCAATACGAACACATACACAAAGTAATAAGCCAATCGATAGCCAAATGTATTACAACACTCCATAAGTAAAATTTAATTAAAATTTCATGAGTTCTCAAAATACCAATTAAAAGCACAAAACTCGTGAACAAGAGCTCCGATATTATTATAAAAATCGATATTAAGTATGCAAGTTCATCTATTTTCTTGTCATACAATTCTTTCCATGTTTCATAGTTGATTAGAAAGGAAAGGATCAGTAAGATGCCTATGGAACCATATATTATTCCGAATACAGAAATAAATATTGATCCTTCTCTTAGTTCTATACAAAGCATTTCGTCCACAGTCACGACGTCGTCCCAATCAAGCATTATTCTGAAATTACTTTAAACTTGTTCGAAGAAATTGCAATATCTTAATTGGAGTTTGTGTAATTTATTTACGAACAAGCAATCCATGCTATTATAATTCATAAAATTTTCAGCTTCATAATGTCATATCGTATAATTATTTACGTCAAAATTGAAGCTGTCAGATAAGGCAAAGACTATTAAAATGTTTGTGATTTTTTTATTTACTTTATACAGATTATATGGGGAACGGAGTGTCTTAACACTTACTACTTCTCTCTGTCTACACTGCTGTTGGCGTGATACTGATACACATTATACATATATTGTTAACTATACAAAAAAAACTTTTGTTCTGTTGCAAAAAAAACTTTCATTATGCAAAAAAAACTTTCATTATGGAGTGCCATCCAGAGTCCGACCGTGTCAGTTGATTATTAACCTAAACTGTACTTTATAGAACAAACAATACCAAATCAACATCACAAAAAAAAATTGGTTCATAATTTATCCCATATTTATCACGGTAGGCAGAGGACACCTAGTTTTAAGACACTCTATTCCCCATTTTCCACCCAACTTTTCCTGGCATTGCGTATTGAGTGGTGGAACTCAATCCTGGGCTTTTGCATTGGTATCAGAGCGAAAAAATGAAAATATTAATAAACTAGCGGCCCGCCCGCAGCTTCGCCCGCTTAGACTATATGATTATTGATTCAATAAACGGGATTGACTGACAACTATTATATAATGACTTCTAATATGATTTTTGATTACTTTAATCTGTAATCTTCTAATATGATTTATGTAATTACCTTATATAATTTCTATAAGGGTTTTTGATTGTTTTCAATTAAAAATTACGACCAATGTTGATATTTGATATGTATAAAATATACATAACGCTAATTATTTCTTATACGTATATATTTTTGCCTATGTTATGTACGTCTCATTATAATTTTAAAACTCTGTTAAATGTGCTGATGTCAGAAAATAATTTAATTTACTCCTTCAGAAACAGCCTTAAATGTTAAATTATTGATTTGAAAGATTCATAATATTCTTTGTAAAATAACTGTAATGATTGCAAATGAACTCCTGTATAGTTTTTAAATTAGTTACATATATTATTAGCGAAATTTACAATTGGTAAATATGTAATTATTACAGAGTACACGTAGAAAAGATGTTTTTGAGCATTTTTATATAGATTTATTTCCGAAAAACGAACGAATCGAGGATTCTATGTATTTCCTTGACATTTCTTTGAAGATCAAGTCGTTCTTTCTCACTGTGTTGAATTAATTGCGATTTAAACTTATTGTTATGATTTATGAAAGTAACCTTCACCAAGAATTAAATTTTGTCTACCTTATTATTTGTACTATGAATTATAGTAATTAATTAAAATATATATTATTATCAACAGTCGTATAACCAAGACGTTTCGAATGTCATTTTTTAGCCAGAAATCGAACCAGAGCGATTCAGAAAATGATGCTTTATGTACATCGCCATCTATTGGGCTTAAAGTTAAACTGTAACTGTTCAGATAGTTAAAAAATGCCGTTTTTATGTTAAATTTCACTTAATATATAATTATATTAATCGAAACTAAATACACATTATACAGTAAAAAATATAGATTTATTTCAATATAGATATAATATTCGCAGGCAAACAATATATAGTCTTGAGTTCATTCAAATGACGATTACTTTTTTTAATAAACCAATTTTCATGAAACAAACTTACTTTAAATGTTAAGCTAAATAAAATAAAGCAATTGGTGAAAGTTTTAAGTAAATCGGTTCAGTACTTTCGGAGATTATACATACAGACATCGTTATCATACATACAGACAGACAGATAAGAAATTAAAAAAAATTGTGTTCTATTATTCTTTTTAAGTATCCCTCTTTCCATTTCTATCAAAATTACTCAACAAAGTATTTTTACTGTTTTATTATACATATAGAGATAACATAATAGTCCATATCCCGAGTGGGGATCGAACCCACATCCGTCGCGTTACAGTTACACCCTTGCGCCACAACTATCAACATACCTAGAAACATTTCAATCTAACATTTCTAGCAAATGTCACAATGTGCTTATTTTCTGAACCAACACTGGATTGTCGTAAATAAAACAAATCTAAGTTGGTTGTACACGTGTTACATCGTATATTCAGTGCTGCACTAATTATGAAAACTTTAGTTATTTGAAACTTTAGTTATTTTGGAGAGGCGGTCGTGGCGTAATGGAACAGAACAGGAACATCTGACTTATAATAAATATATGTTTTTTTATTTCTCTGCTCTGGTAGAGGAAGTACGGTGTTGAGTTCCGTCACTCAACACACAATCGAAAATACGTCAAACAAAAAGACAAATATTTTATGCATAAACTTTAAAAAATAAATTCATATAATCCTTGATTCAACATAAAAATATTAAATAAAAATATATGTATATTTATATAATCATGTAGATTTCATATTTCGTTTTCCAATTTCATTTTAAAAAAATAAACCAACACAAAAAAAAAATGAAAAACACCAACGTATTCAACGTAAACGAAATGAAAAATGTGAAGCCGTACACCGCTATCGTATCTACTTTACTTAAAAACGAGATTAAAAAGTTAGTAACCATATTATAGTAATTACGCAGCATCACTGTGATTATAATCTCGTCCGCCATTGTGAGCTTTCACAAAGCTCCTTTTAACACGCCGCACAGAAACCCGTCGAACGCATTACAGTATTATATTATGGCTCTCGTTTCTATTATTCTGTAGTTTTTTTTTTAATGTATGTATGTGTGTATGTATGGATGTGTGAGAATGAATGTTTTAATTATATGAGTGTTATGTTTGAGAGGGTAAAATATGATTTAAAATGTTTGTTCTTTGTAAAATTAAAGTTTAAATTTACAGTAATAATGATGGATTTTGTTTAGCTTCACGTTGTATCCCGCACATAAGAGGGTAGGCTGTGGGAACCTGGGAACCTAGTATTCAGATACTCCGTCTTCATTAAGATACTTTCATATGCCACTTTCCGCCGATTTCTGGAGCCTTTGCGTGTTGAGTGGCGGAAAGCAACGCCGCGCTTCGCACTTGTTACTAGAGCAGTGATTCTCAACCTTTTTTTTGTTGCGGCACATATTTAACGATTTCAAAATTTTCTCGGCACACAAACAAAAAGATAAAATTATTTACTTACTACAACACACTGCATAAATAGTTTATGACAAAAATTTTAATTCACACAAATAAGATGTGGAAAATTGTAATAATATTATTATTACATTTAAATTTATTATATTATATTACATTTATTATATTTAAAGCTTTTTTGGCTATCATTGGATAATCGCATCTGATGTTAATCCAAAATGAATTAATTGATTCTTCTGAATGTTTTAAAATTAAATATTTTTCTTTTTAAATAATATAATTTAATAATATTAACAATATATTTGCACAATTTGGCGGCACACTTTTGAAATTTGACGGCACACAAAAGTGCCGCGGCACAGTGGTTGAGAATCACTGTACTAGAGTAAAGAAATAAACGTAATTATGAAATATTTAATATTCTCGAGTGGGAATCCAACCGAAAACCTGTCCGTTTATAGACGCACGCTTGTGCTCCTGCACCACGACTGGCTTCCAAAAGAATAAAATATGACTTTAAAATCTTTGCAAAATTAATAAATTAAATAAAAAAATAAATTAAATTAGCTTCACGCTGTATCCCGCACACAGCGGGGTAGGCAGAGGGAACCTAGTGTTAAGACACTCCGTTCCCCACTTTCTGCCGAATTCTGGAGGCATTGCGTGTTGAGTGGCAGAACTCAACGCCGCGCGTAACCTCGACACCAGAGCGAAGAAATGGAAATATAAATTTTAGTAAATATTTCATCTCTTCGAGTGGGGATCGAACCCACAACCAGTCGTGCCGCTGCGCCACGACCGGCCTCTGCAAAACTAATAATTAAATATATTGTGATTATAAGGTAGATTATTGTATTTTATAAAATAATTTTCCATCGAGTGAAATTAAATTGTTACATTTGGATGAAGGTTATATAAAAAATGGAAAATATGTTTATACCTGTAATTATATTGCATTTGAGGCCGTCGTAGCGGACAAGGAACATGAGTGCGACTGTTAACGGTTGTTGGTTCGATTCCCACTAAAATATTTAATAATTTCCCTCTGGTAACGCGTGAAGATAAAAAAAAAACAAAAAAAATGAAGTGATAAGTAACTACGAATCTACGTATATAATACAAAACACAACCCAAACACATAATCAGTGTTGCCACATTGTTCCGTCGGTTAAACAACAATACCTTAAATATTCCCATTGTTTTAAGCGATCTCTATTTGGCCAGAATTTTTTTTTTTGTAATTATTTTTAACTTAACTAACGTAGAAAGCTATCAACATAGGGATGTAGTGTCAAAACACTCCGTCCTATGCCCTCCGACCGTTCAGTGGAGGAAGGCAATATTATAGTCGTGGGAACGAATTCACTCGGGGAAATTAAATAATTTATTTGATTTTT
Organism: Heliconius hermathena; assembly: GCA_013403705.1. Lineage (NCBI taxonomy): Eukaryota > Metazoa > Arthropoda > Insecta > Lepidoptera > Nymphalidae > Heliconius > Heliconius hermathena. Next base: position 55,293 of record JAAIXJ010000753.1, on the reverse strand, counting down.
TTTCATTTCGTCCCTCTGGTCATGAGGCAAAGTGCGGTGATGTGTGGAACGGAAGTATCTAAACGCTAAGAGTTTTAACCAGGTACCCAGTTTAAAAATTATAATTAAATATAATCATACCTCTGAGTTGAGATTAAACCCAAAACCGTCCGCTTCACAGTCAGACGCTGTTCCACTGCACCACAACAGTCTCTAAAATATCAATGATTTTCCACATTTTTTGCATTTTTAGTTATTCCTAGTATCCAATACATGTTTGGACATCACCGAATTTAACACAGAAATTTGAAATAGCACTAAATACAAGGCTAATTAAATCTCATTTCAATGCCGATTGTATGATGAATGCAAGCCAGAAACGTGAACAATGTTGCCGAATCACGCAGAAAGTAATTGAAACATTCCAATCACTCGTTGTTTGATATGCGCCTGATTTTCTGTCAACGTTTCAAAATTGGGAATAGCGGTGGTTATGTTTTGTATGTATGTAGGGTAAAACCAGGATAGATGTCCCAATGGGATAGGCCTCACTTTCTTTAAAATCCTATTTACAAAAATAAATGTTAGGAATACATTTTTTAAATATACCTATTGTACATGGGCCTCCGCCATGATACTCTTTTGAAACATAATCCGTTACACTACGCAAATTTATTTAAAAAAAATCAGCTTCACGCTGTATCCCGCACACAGCAGGGTAGGCAGAGGGAACTTAGCGTTAAGACACTCCGTTCCCCACTTTCTGCCGAATTCTGGAGGCATTGCGTGTTGAGTGGCAGAACTCAACGCCGCACTTGTCCTCGACACCAGGGCGAAGAAATGGAAATATAAATTTAAGTAAATATTTCATCTCCTCGAGTGGGGATCGAACCCACAACCAGTCGGTTTGTCACATGTCGTGCCGCTGCGCCATCATTTATATTAAGAAAACATTTAGCAGACAATTATAGATTTTTGTTTTTATTTTTTTGAAAATGTAGGAAGTCACCTATCCCAAGCAAACGTGATAGACGCCTCTAATTTTCGGGGTTAGATGCCCTTAAGACTTTCTACATTTCCATATAAAAGGAGCCGTCAAAGAGTTCTATATCTCGGTAAAGAGTTATACATTGTGATTTTTTTCATGTTTATTAATATACATTGTATGTGGATCACATTCCATTTTTCAATAATAATCTAATCTACTTCAATATCACCAAGATCACCTTCATGTCATTCTTTACATATTTATGCATGTAATTTATTACGAGTCAGACCGAGAGAACGTTAAGATACTTCCCTCACTTACTTTCAATGAATGAAAAATGAATTTCAGCCACATTCTTTTTTTGAGTAAAGATTTCTTTACAATTGCAAAATTTAACCAGAAAAATAATACAAAAGGTAGGTACAAAAGAAAAAAGATAATTTAAGAAATAATAACACAATACAAATAAAAAGGGTCATATCATTTTTGTAAAATTGACGATGATGCCCTGCTGATTTGTGTAATAAAAATAATAAATATTTAAAAGTAAACCAAGGCTAATATCAATAAAAAGACATTAAGAATTATAATCTAACATAACTTTTAATTTCTTTTTATAAAATGAAAACAGTCCAAAGATTTAAAAAAAATACGAAATCAGCTTCACGCTGTATCCCGTACATAGCAAGGTAGGCAGAGGGAACCTAGTGTTAAGACACTCCGTTCCCCACTTTCTGCTGAATTCTCAACGCCGCAGAACTCAACGCCGCGCGTAGCCTCGACACCAGAGCGAAGAAATGGAAATATATTAAATGAATTTTAAAAATTAAACCCAAGTTACTTGGAGACATACATTTGGTTTATCCAATATAAAGACATCTTGAAGCCGTCGTGGCGCAAGGGTACAAGAGTGTGTCTGAACCGCGACGGTTGTGCAGGCATCTATCCCGAAAACAAGGGTTCTACGAAAACCTAAGTTTTGCACAATCTGAAATTGATAAGTCAAAATAACCAATCAATAATTGAACATAATGAAATTATTCATATAAGATATATATTTTTAAAACTAGGAGATTTTTTTAAAAGATGGGGCATTTATTCTGATTTTACCCTATACATTTGTCCTGTTTTTCAGAGGCAGTGCAGTACGGAGTAAAATGCAGGATATGCTATTCTGCACATTGATCCGGTTCGATAGCATTTCATTATTTTTAGGGATCCGTGGCTCAAAAAACAAAAAAACGAAATCCTTATAGGATCATCTTATTGTCCATCGGTCCGTATGTCAAAAGCATTTATCTTGAGTTCGTGTAGATGTATCAATCCGAAAGTAATATCAAATATTCAAATCTACGGTTCTGTGGAACACAGAAAAAATCAAGCTTCTAAGTCTTAAGCCGTTAACTCCTTATAAGCCGTTTTTGCTGCATTTTCTATGAAATTCGTTTCGTACTCAATACTAACAGGGTACTTCCCATCAACCTACAGTCATGAAATTTGGCACGAAATGAGAACTCCCAATAGAAATAAAGGAAAAAATCCGAAAACTGAAAATTTATAGATATTACATAGAACAAAACCATTATAAACTTATAATTGTAGTTATTTCATACAAAATGGGTACATTAATTATTCTACAATTTGTCAACTTTTATAAATTGTACTTTCCTTTTACATACAAAAAAACAAATAAATCAACTTCACGTTGTATTCATTTCGTGGAAGGCAAGAACCAAGTGTCAAGTGTTAAGATACTCCGTTTTCCACTTTTGCCTTGGTGCTAGAGAGAAGAAATAAAATATGAAGAAATAATAATTCGTTTGGATAGTTCATTGGGGAACGGAGTGTCTTAACACTAGGTTCCCTTTGCCTACCCTGCTGTATGCAGGATACAGCGTGAAGCTAATTGAATTGTTTTTTTATTTAATAATTCGTTACCTCGAGCAGGGATCGAACTCACAACCGTCGCGTAACAGTCACACCTTTGTGCCCCTGCGCCACGATGGCCACCACGTTGACATACAATTAGTACGGGACCCACAGTATGCGAGACCGACTTTGTCGCGCTGTTAAGATAAACCGCGGTTATAAGTTTCGCTTAACACAATTGCCACATAACACAATCAAAATCCGGTGAAAGTGGAGTATGCTATCCCACATATTGATCCGTACTCCACTTTCCGCCATATTTCAATTGTCTTAAGTTCCACCACCACCACCATACTATTCCATAGCCTGATATTGAACTCGATGTTTTTTGTTTGAAATAACAATAAATTACTATGGGGCATTCCACGCGAAGCGGACAGGTAAAAAAAGTCGAGTTGTCCGATTTTTGGTTATTTATTTAATATGATAGAGCTGGTCCTCAACACAATCACACAATATTCTGATAGTACAGTGTTAAGTTTAGGAGTTATGGGGACTCGAAATCGTGAGTGATTGGTGGAGAAGCACTCTTTCAAGTCACATTATCCATTATTAATAAGTGAGAAATAGATAAATAAAGAAAACCAAAACAATTTTATTTAACTAAAATACCATAAAAAAGCTTATTTAATGGGGAATCTATTCCATTATTTTAATTATTTATTTCTCACTTATTAATACTGGATAATGAAATTTGAAATAGTGAATGTCCACCAGTCACGACTTCGAGCCCCCATAACTCCTAAACTTAATACTGTATCTACTATCAAAATATTCTGCGATTATATTGAGGATCCACAAAGATCTAACATATTAAAAAATAGCCAAAATTGGAGACTTCGACTTTTTGTACCTGTCCGCTTCGCTTGGAATACCTCTATATTTACTTATGATGTTATATATTATTGTGGATTTAATTCTAAATAAAAATAATGTTTTCTTCCCCTGTTCCCATAGAAATAAATAGACAAGAAAAAAACCGCCTATATCATATTTTGCTTGTCTTATATTGACATTAAAGACTGCAAGCTTTCTAAATCAAAACAATTTAAATTTCAAAATAAAAAAAACTTGAATTTTAAACTATGCCATTTCATATTACTACCTCAATATTGAAGATAGTTTCATTGAAAATCTGTTCCTGGAAGTGAAAACTAGAAACAAAACTAGAAAAGTGAAACTACTAGATTTATATAATCGCTTTAGAATTTCACGGAAATTTCTATATTTTGTAGTAGTATTAATTTTAGATACTAAATTACTAATCGTGTAATAATAACAATGGAACATTGTTTGGATATCACGCGTTGGTTGTGGGTTTGATCCCCACTTGGGGACGTGATATTATTCAAATTATTTTCGTGTCTTCGGCCAGAAGGATAAAGAGCAGGGTTGAGTTGCACCATTTAACATGCAATGTCTCGAAAATTGTATTTGTATTTTTCCTTTGTTCTCGCATTCTAACCTACATCTTGCTAATACCCTGCTATACAAAAAATCAAGAAGCAGTTATTTTATATCTTATACTAGTGAGCCAAATGCTGCTTTGCCTGCTTAAGCTACTGAATTATTTACTTAAGCTACTGAATTGCGTTCGTGTTTTAATATACCTATAATGTATGTTTGCAGCGCTCTTAAGATTTTTAATGTAAAAATGATTTAGGCAACCTAAATCATTTTTACATTAAAAATTTTAGTAATTCCCATAAGAATATTCAGTTGAATGTTTGAAAAAAAAACACTGTAATAGAACTTGGTCAATTTGTGCCTTTGTTCACGCTAATCTAAGAAACAGCTTAACCGATTTAAATCCACTTTTATAGTTTAGCAAACTTCCCGTACGTAACAACGTAGTATTTATACTTATTTAGAAAACATGTAAAAAATTGAACGTAGCGGGACTCGAACCCGCGCCTCCTGGAAACCGACCAGAACTGATAGGACGACCGACCTATCACCCATTAATTATATTCGACTGCATTTTTTTATGTTTATTGCCCCAAAACTTTTGACAGAGTGACCCGATTTTGATTTGAAAGCTAGTGCTTCCCTTGTAGTCCCGTTTTAATTTGGTTCATTTCTAACAATGGTAATTTTCAAAAAATCACATAAGTCTTACATTTGCATCAATTATAGCCAGACAAATGGACGAATAACTCAATATCAACCCAACCGATTCATCTTGAGGAGTTTAATAAATTTGGTTACGTTCTGATTATAAGATTCGATTGAAATTGATGAAGTCGGTTTTTTGTTAAAAATTATAATTTTAAATGAAACTATTTTAACCGGATTAATCGCGTATATTTTGTATTTTTATACATTTTTGGAAACCCGACGTTTCGAACACTTTGCAGTAGTCCGTGGTCACGGGTAGACTGAGGTGGCATTCGTCTGTCAGTTGACATAATTATTATATCAAACTACCGCCAACGATTTCTTAATTGCCTCGCGTACTGCCCTGGATTCCTGCAGAATGAGCTGATGGTATCTTGTCCTCTGGTATGGTGGGTTTGAGACTTCAATGATTTTATGAGTGGGTCCCAGGTGGTAGAAAGCTTCCAGCCTTCATCTCTATTGAAATTAGGATGTTTTTGTATTTCAATAGGCTCGCGGATCATTCTAGGAATGTATCTGTTTCCCTTAGCGAGGATTTGGGGTTTATCAAATCTAATGTAGTGGCTGGGTTATCCACAGTATGCTCACACACAGCTGACTTCGATACATGCCCATTCTTGATATCAGAGATGTGTTCCTTCACCCTAACACCGATGCTTCTCTTTGTTTGACCGATGTATGATAAGCCACAGTCACAGTCTAGTTTGTATACACCTGCACTCTGTAAAGGAATATTACTTTTTACTGGTCTCAAGAATTGGCTCACTTTCTTGTTAGGCTTGAATATGGTTTTTATGGAAGCTCTTCTTAAGATGTTGCCAATCCTGTCTGTAACNTAAACCCCAAATCCTCGCTAAGGAAAACAGATACATTCCTAGAATGATCCGCGAGGCTATTGAAATACAAAAACATCCTAATTTCAATAGAGATGATGGCTGGAAGCTTTCTACCACCTGGGACCCACTCATAAAATCATTGAAGTCTCAAATCCACCATACCAGAGGACAAGATACTATCAGCTCATTCTGCAGGAATCTAGAGCAGTACGCGAGGCAATTAAGAATGCGTTGGCGGTAGTTTGATATAATTATTATATCAACTCACAGACGAATGCCACCTCAGTCTACCCGTGACCACGGATTACTGCAAAGTGTTCGAAACGTCGGATTTCCAAAAATGTATAAAAATACAAAATATACGCGATTAATCCGGTTAAAATAGTTGCATTTAAAATGTGTAATAATCGTGAAAATCAAAGAACTTATTATAAAAATTATAATTATGTTATTTTCCTACTCAAATTGCTGTCCATGATGAAAACAATCCTATAAGTTGCATTAGGCTTTGATCTATAGCCATGCTAAATATCATTCACTCCCATCTAGTAGTTAGGTAGGTATTTCTTTGATGAAATTATAATAAAAACCGGAATGAAACCTAGAAAAAAATTGCCTCCAGACTCTAGATTATCAACCATATAAAAAATATTAATTTCTGTCCGGTAGTTTTTGAGTGATTGCAGAACAAACAAACAGACAGACAAGAATTCTGCTAAGTGATTTTTAAGGTTCTATAATCGATATTTTAACCGACCTAATTTTTATTTTTTTTTGTATCTTTCATGTACAGAATCGACTTTTCTATCCTTTTATTATATACAATCACGTTGTATTAAGACGCTCCATTAACCACTTTCCGGCGAAATCTGGAGGCATTGCGTTTTGAGTGCCCAACGCCACGCAATATAGAGGTTACAAATTAAGCTATATAACTGTAAAGTTTCATTAAAGTCGTTCGTCGCTACCGTGTAAAAATGTTACAGAGGTAACAAATACATATATATCAATTTGCTACGTAATTTAGATCATTGTTGCTTTGGGTACTTTTCTGCACAGAAACAAGAGATGTGCTCCTCAAGTGGCTAACAGTTGGCGTCATGGCCTTAAACTTAGTGGAAATTTTAAGTCAGTATGGGTAAAAATTATCCAGTAGCGACCAGACCAACCGACGACTTTTTGATATATACATTTTTTTTATCACTTCAATGTTATGAATTTCTCAATTTGAGTTAGCAATGTAGAAAAGATTTTGCAACAAGAGACAGACAACAAGATGGTCACAATTAAATAACACCAGAAATTGAGGACCATGCGCAGTATCCATGACAAAGATGTGGATTTCAATAATATTCCTGACTTTTCCCTGTATTTTGAAGATGAGGAAGTGCTAACATTACGTGTGCAATTGGGGGAAGATTACTTATTTAGAAAACGTATAAAAATTTACTTATTTAGAAAACATATAAAAATTTGAACGCAGCGGGACTCGAACCCGCGCCTCCTGGAAACCGACCAGGCGCTCTGACCACTAAGCCATGCGTTCTCGCCGAGCTACGTCGAAATTTTTATACGCTTGTTACAACTTATTTATGTTGTTAGCGTCTCTGTACGGAGATTTTTACAAATTTCCGCTACCCAAAGATAATTACTAAGAATTATCGTTTTGGCAAAAGAGAAACTATTTTTTAAATATTTTTAAACATTTTTAAAGTGTTATTGGGGGAAGATTATTTAGATGATGAAAATATTTTATGGACTTATCAAAAGTAATACGAAACACTCGGGGGGTTCGAATGGCTCAAGGAGGGACATATAGTTGTGCCAAATAATTAGTTACGTCTAATACATTGCACGTTGTTTATTTGCCACATAATATAAAAAGTAAAATAAAATTTATTTTAAGTTTATACAAAACAACGAAGTAAATTTTTACCCGATAGCGACCGTTTGTGAATGAAAATGCCAGGCAGCGAAACCCGGGTTAAAGTAGATCCAACATCCATCTGCACAAACTTGCACATTTATAATAATAATTAATATTAGGTCAATGAGGCACAAAGTATGACTGTAAAATCCAATGGTTATGGGTTCGATTCCCGCTCAAGGAAATGAAATATTTATTTACATTTATATTTTCATTTCTTCGCTCTGGTGTCGAGGCAAAGGACGGCGTTGAGGTCCGCCACTCAACACGCAATGCCTCCGGAACTTGGCGGAAAGTCCGGGATGAAGCTGATTTAATTTAATTTGATTTAGTAGGTTAATAAAATATTAAGTACAATAGATCCCAACGGCATATGAAAAGATTTTCAAACTTTTATGAGTACTTATTTCTATTCATTATTTGCGCTTATTTTATATGATAAAGAATGAAATTAAAAAAGAATGAAAAATTAATAAATAGGAGCAAAAAAACGTTCATTTCTATATTAAATATTGTTTAGATTAAAATAAAATTTTAATATATTATTCACTTAAATGAGTAATCTCGATATAAGCACATCATTAGCGTATTATAGCTATTAAACGGGTAAGTTCATGCTTCTATCGAGTACGTCATTGTTTATTTTTTTATCAGCTGCACGCTGTATCACGCAGCAGGATAAGCAGAGGAAAAGAAGTGTTAAGACAGTCAACACCTCACTTTCCACCGAAATTTTAAGTCAGTGCGTGTTGAGTGGCGGAACTCAACGCTACGCTTTACCTTTATTTAATCACACTACGTTCCCTCTGCCTATCCTGTTATATAAGGATTTTTAATATTTTTTAAATTATATTATACTGAAGACAATATGCGAAATAAGGTCAATAATTAAATATTATATCCCAAGATCTGTATTTCTAAGTTATAAAGGCGCTTTGGATTCTAGACAAAGGCCTAAGACACTCGGCGTTGTTTGAGCATCGAAATCTTATATAAGTGGAGTCGGAATAAATACAGCGATAAAAAGAACTCAACAAGCTTTTTCGCTTTATTCCTTTGAAAATGGTAATGAATACATAATAAATATGTAGATATTGTTTTGCTCTTTTTAGCTTCACATTATATCCTGCCTGCAGCAGGATAGGCGGAGAGAAATTAAGATTAATACACTCCGTTCCCCACATACCGGCCAATTTTCGAGATTAAGTGGAAGTTAACGTGTACGGGAGTTTGCTCTGTAAACGTGACAATTATAGATTCAACACCCAGGGGAAATGAGCTCATTTCCTCGATTTTGTATTAAAACTCGCGGCGTTAAATTCTGCAACTCAACATGTAATGTTCTGAATGGCGTGGTTATGGCGGAAAGTGTGAAAAAAATACATTTGTACATATGTTTGTTTATAGGTCACGAGTAATAGCTTATACTGGTGACCTAAAGCCATATAGCATTATCATTTTACTTAATATCGGTGAAAGTTCCTAAAATATATGTTTTTTACATAATACCATTAATTAACAATATTGCCTTCGTCTCTCCGCACAATTAATTATATTAAGCATAAATTTTATTAATGTCTTAATCTAATCTAGCTCCAAGCTGTATCCTTAGCGGGGTATTCAGAGAGAATGGAGCGCCAAAAGATACAGTCCCTGAATAGTACCTCTTTCGCCTCGTCCACTGTTATCGACCTCTTTATACATACCCTCCAAGTATGAGGACCCCCCTCATACTTTTTAGGTGATCTTCCTCCAGTATCCTTGATACTGTGTTTTCGAAGGCCAACCGAGGTCTATCCCTACCTCTCCTACCGCTCCCTTTTCCGTCATAAATCTTTTTTGTCATTCTTTCATCACTCATTCGTTCGACGTGCCCAAACCAGCTGAGCACGTTCTTCTTCATTCTCACCTTGACATCCTCGCTAGTACCTGCCATTCTCTGTATCTCTTCATTGCGGATTCGATCAGCTAAGCTGACTTCGCATATCCTACGAAGAGATCGCATCTCCACAACATTTATCTTTCTGTCATCATTTTCACTTTCCAAGTCGGAAAAAACCGACACGGATATACTTTTATACTGAAAAAAAATACTTCATTAAGACGTCCCAATTTCCGGAAGTCAGTGATGCTTAAAATTTGACTCAATTTTTCAAAAATATACGATTTTCTTAACGAAGGATAGCAAAATTGGTTCTCGCTAACATAAACTTTCACTGAAGCGAACCATATTATGAAAGTACATAACTTGAAAGTAGTTAAAAAAGCGATAGCCTCACAAATATACGACGACGATATTAGTTAACTTTCGGCGTGTTACAGGTTAATAACGCAAATTGTCTATTTTATTACGATATTTTCTATAAATTTGATATTTCATTATAAGTTTAAACTTTTTTTCGTTTTATGATAATTTTTCGTATAAATTTGATATTTCATTAAAAGTTTAAACTTTTTTTGGTAAAACAAATGTAGTAACTTTGTTTTGACTTCAAGGTTAAGTTATCGAAGCGAATATTTATGAAATTGAACGCAAGATTCCGTTTATTATGAAAATATTTCTTTAAAAGGGATATGAGGTGGAAATTATAAGATAGCTCCGGCAATATATTGTCAATATCATAGTGTGGTGAAAATATAGAAGAATTGTGGGGATAAGTTTTAAATAAACAAATAAGTAGTTTCACATTTTAGTTGGTTTAGCAAAGTGGACAGAGGAAACTAGTCTTAAAACTCAAAAATCTGCATTTTCTTCTAATTCGAGATATTGCGTTTTAAGTAGTGAAATATAACGCCCACGCTTTATATTATCAGAGTGCACATTGAGTGGCGGGACTAAACGTCGCGCTTAGTCTTGATACCAGATTAGGAAATAATTCATTCTTTTGAATAGGAATCGAATCCATAACCTTCGCGTTTACAGCCAGACGTTGCGCTATTCCGTTGCGCTACGAAGGCCTCATATAGTGATAATTTATAATGTAAATAAGGCCAAGAGCGTCGTTATTATACAAATTGTCTCTTACTCATATTATAACAGGGTTGATTAACTATTTGAATGAGATTAATATCGGCTTAATTGGGCGCGCTCAAAGAAATATGTATCAAAGGAGAATAAAAGACAAATTTAAAACAAAGTGAATTTTATAGTATAATTCAGCTTTAAATATATGTATAATAACTGTCCTATTTTTTAGATTGGATTCAAACTGATTATTATTTAAAATGCTTTAATTTGCAGTCCATTGTGTCACAGTATCTAACTGCGAAAGTTATGGGTTCTGTCCCAACTCAGGGGAATAATTCATTTACTTCCTTGCACTGATAAGCCAGAGCATGTCATTTAGTTATGCCACTCAATGTGCATTGTCTAGAATTCGGGCGAAAAGTGGGAAACCGAGTGTCTTGATACAAAGTTCTCTCTTTTCTCCTGTTGTGTGGCGGAACTCAACGCCACGCTTTCTCTTATTACCAGAGCCAGGAATTGAAAAATATAATTCACTCGAGTAGAAATCGAATCCAAAATCATTGTTAATTTATATTTATTTATTAAGAATTATTTGCAATAATATTTACTATGATAACATTAAAATATTTCATTATATATAAACGTAAATAGAGTAAGTAAATTCTAATAGACTGAGATCTCAAGGTCTCCAGAACTACGTCATTTTAGCAAAGCCGAGATTTTGAGTATAATAGTCTAATATGTAATTAAGACTGTATACGTACTTACTAACTTGAAAGTGAGGCCCTTTCAGAAATAACGCCAACTGAAAATACACGCTCACTTACGTTAAAGTGGAAACGTTCGTATTTAAATATATTTTTAAGAATAATGTATAAAATATATGTTTATTATTAACAGATCCTTTACGTGGGACTTTACTCCTACCAGACGTCCTAAAGCTTGTTTAAAACTAGAGTTAACTACGTTGTACTAGCAAGCTTAATTTTACATATCTTATTTAAGAACTATTTCAAGGCTCCTTATAAGCATCCATACTAATCCGATGGCTCAATTTGGTAAAATGTCATAGGTCTGGGGTCCCTGGGATCTGGGCTATAAAAGATTTACTTCAAAGTTTTATCTTAATATAGCGATCTTATTAACTGTTACAAGATGAAAAGATTTTAATAAAATTTTCTTAGTATTTTAATAAATTAAACATAAAGGTTTAGACGAAGGTATTAGACAACGAGACGCGATGGTTAAGCCTCGCTTACAGAGTATTTATATAAATGACGTGGCGCAGGGGCACAAGAGTGTAACTGTAACGTGACGGTTGTGGGTTCGATCCCCATTCGGGGAAATTAAATATTACTTATTATTATTTTTATTTCTTCGCTCTGGCAACAAGGTAAATGTTCAACACACAATGCCTCGAAAAATTAGGGGAAAAGTGGGGAATGGAGTGTCCTAACAGCAGGTTCACTCTGTCTACCCTTTAATATGCCGGATACAGCGCGAAGCTGGCAATACTTTTTATGTAAATACTCTCCTGAACGTTTAGGCTTAAACGCTACAATGCCCCTTAATACATATTTATTTTCTTTATTTCGTATAAATATAAATGCGATGGTCGCGAGCTCAATTCTCACTGGAGGGAATGTTTTTTATTTAATTTCCCTGCTCTGGCAAAACAAACCGTGGCGTTAAGTTCCGCCACTCGACATGCAATATATAATCTACTCTCCGTGGTAAACAATACACAAAACTATAATATTAAAAAAAAATCAGCTTCACGCTGTATCCCGCACACAGCAGGGTAGGTAGAGGGAACGTAGTGTTAAGACACTCCATTCCCCAATTTCCGCCGAATTCTGGAGGCATTGCGTGCTGAGTGGCGGAACTCAACGCCACGCTTTGCCTTGACACCAGAGCGAAGAAATGAAAATATAAATGTAAGTAAATATTTTATCTCTTCGAGTAGGGATTGAACCCACAACCAGTCCATTTTACAGTCACACTCTGCGTGCCCCTGCGCCACAACTGGCCTCACTATAATAATATACAATATTATTTCATTTCTATTTTTTAATATTTTCAATAGCCATTAGAGAATTCTCGCAGTGTGCAATATCGATTGGAACGTCTCACCCGCATCATTTATCAAGGAATAGAAAAGTCAGAGACAGTCGATGTACCGATGTGGTATTGTTGTATAGAATAGAATACAAAGCATCATAATGATAGCTATTGTAAAAATGCATAGATACTGAATATTATATAGGAATATTAAACTTTTAGCTTTGACTTGATAAAGTGGTCATTTATCAAAGTATTTTTAAAGCTTCGCATTGAATAGTAAAAAGAGGGAACCTAGTGTAAGAGTACTCCACATAAGTGGAACTATTTGTACATACATATTTTCAATCCTCGTTATTTGAATATTTATTGAAATTGAATTTAAAATAAAATTATATTCTAGTAACATTTTCAGAAGTAGATACTTTCTTTTTGTTAGTCTTACGCTGTATCCCGCACATAGTGGAGTAGGCAGAGGGAACCTGGGAACATAGTATTTACCTAATCCGTTCTCTTTAAAACACTTCTGTTTCCCACCGAATTCCGCCGAATTCTGGACGAATTTCGTGTTAAGGGCGAAAAAAATAAAAATATTAAATATTTCATTTCCTGAGTAGAAATTGAACCTACAATAGTCGCGTTTAAAGTCGCACACTTGTGCCCCTGCGCTACGACGATCTCTATATTCAATACACAGATCAAAAATCTAATTTCTCTTTTCTCACGTTAAAATCTACAATTAACCTAAAAAAACCTATACCTAACTACAATTTTTCACGTTAACCCCATACATTATATGTGGTGAAGCAAATTATTCGCAAGATTAGTTCCAGCGATTCTCCTTAGAGACACAGAATACGAAGCACGAACAAAATCCTATTACCTGTTTTACACTCTGCAACGAATATTGTTCGATTTTTATCTACTACTATTGTATTGAAGTAATATTCTTTTTTTTTACATTTATTTTTTTTAAAGCCGTCGTGGCTCAGAGGCATATGGGTGTGACTGTAACGCGACGCTTGTGGATAAGATCCCCATTCAAGGAAATGAATGATTATTTATTATTATTTTCATTTCTTCGGAAACAACGCAAAAGCACGGCGCTGAGTTCCGCCACTCAACACGCAATGACTCGAAAAACTCGGCGGAAAGTGGGAAATCGAATGAACCTTGTATTATGCACGTAACATAATACAAGGTTCCCTATGCCTAACCTGCTGTGTGCGGGGTACAGCGTGAAGCTGATATTTTTTTTCTTCTTTTTTTCTAGGGTATCTTGTGAAGAAAACAAGACGCAATCGCAGATGTCAAGTTACATTATTTTGAAGGCATAAATATTATTATAATATGTTGAATGGGGCCGTCGTGGAGCAGGAGCACAAGTGTGCGATTGTAAGCACGTCAATTGTGAGTTCGATTCGAAGCTAAAAAAAATATTATACGTTATCATTTTCGTCTAATTAATTTAAATCATTAGTTTTTTTCTTTACAAAAATATTTCAATTTAATTTGAGATTGGGATTACAATCCACAGCTTACTCTTTATTTACATATAAATAGGTATGTCTTCAGTGACCGAATTTGACCATTTATTTCACGCTTTGGTCAAGCTAAACACAATGTTAAATTACACTACGCAATGTCTCATTCAGGTGCAAAAAGGAGAACGAAATATTTCTATCTATATAAAAGCTACCATCAGAACTGCCTTCCGAGCTGATGGTAGCTTTATTTTTGCTCGACGATTCAAAAATGCTTTCAAACGTCTAACTGAATCAAAAATTAATTTGAATATAATAAAAAAAAATGATTAGAAATAACATATTCAGTTTAAAACATTCCATACGTTCCATCGTAAGTCAAGCCTTTATCTGATAGAATCGGGCCGCCTACGTAAACATCATAACATCGAGTTATTTATGGTATTAAGGGAGCAAAATATGGCGCACTGTATCAGTATGGTATGATAACATAGTTTGTATTGATGATAGATCCATAAATTTGGGATTTGAAACTTTTAGAATTAGTCTTTGTGATTGTTTTGTTTGACGTTTCGTTTAATTTTTTTTTCATTTATTATTTTAAAAAAAAACTTTTATAATTGAAATGGATACTGAAATTGATATTTTATATTAAAATTGGAGGGTATTGTGATTTTTTCTACACTTCGTGGCTATTTTACAAAAACTGAATTTCTTGATATTGAGTGGTGGAACTCAACGCCGCACCTTGTTTACCCGAGCAGAATGTAAATAATATTATTTTTATATTTTAATATTCTGGCTGGTCGTAGGTGACAAACAAAATAATTAAAAATTATCATTGAATAGTTAAAGCCAAATCTTCAAATATAAAATAATAGAGGCCAGTAGTGGCGCAGCGGGACAAAGTGTGACTGTAAAACCGACTGGTTGTGGATCCCCACTCGAGGAGATGAAATAAATATTTTATGGAAATATAAATTTGAGTAAATACTCAAATTTATATTTCCATTTCTTCGCTCTGGTGTCGAGACAAAGGGCGGCGTTGGCACTCAACACGCAATTTCTCCAGAATTCGGCAGAAAGTGGGGAACGGAGTGTCTTAACACTAGGTTCCCTCTGCCTACCCTGCTGTGTGCGGGATACAGCGAGAAGCTGATAATATCTCAAATACGGTTAGAGACATTTATTTTCTTAAAATATTTACACACAAATCACTTATCACAGAGAAAATTACAAAATATTAAATAGAAAAAATATATCGAATAGGCGTAGAAAATAATAAGGTGAAATTTACAATAACCTAATAATATTACTACAATACAAACAAGTATGAATATTTTGTGCTGCATTATTAATTTTTTAAACTTTAAATTATTTTTTTAAACTACCCTTTAGTTTAAAAAAAATATAGTAAAAATGATAGCAAATGTACAAATTAATGTTACTAAGTTAGGTGACACATTATACGTTTTAATTGATATTTTTAGATTTCGTTTATTTATTTAATGTAATGTATTTTTTTGTTAAACGTTATATTTATAAAACAATATACTATTATGTATTTAAAATTCCATAATACAATACTTTTTTCCAATACAATTAAAAAAACATTTAACTCGCTTATCACTAAGCTGTCAGAACACCGACAAAGTTGTGATTAAATTTGTCGTGCTTAGAACACATCTTGGAAAGTAAATGTAATTTATTTTACTTGATAAATACAATATTAACTAAAACATTTAGCTTAGGATTAAAAAAAATAGTAAATAATATATAATTTGTTTAATGCGTGTGTAAGATGCGACGACGGTGGTGGGTTCGATTCCCACTCGGGGAATGAAGTATTTAAAATTTTCATTTCTTCCTTCAACTAATGCCCCCCCAAATTCTTGAAGCATTGCTTGTTGTGGGCTCCCCACCACTCAACAAGCAATGCTTCAAGAATTTGGCGGAAAGTGAGGAACGGAAATGTTTTATTGATGAACGGCGTGTCTTAACTTTAATCTTAACGCTAAGTTCTCAGGTTCCCTCTGCCTATCCTGTTAAGTACAGTGTGAAACTAAACCAAATTGTTTAGCAGACCATATTGTCTTTAACGGTACACGCGATTGTTGCGAGTTCCATATCTACCGATATTGGAGGGATTACATTTAAATTATTTTTATTTCACCTGATTGGCGAAAAAAAGCTCACTTTGTTTTGCAATGTCCCTAAAATTGACGAAAAATGAAGAATGGAGTGTCTAAGCACGGTGACTATTATTTTGAAGAGCTGACAATTATGCCAGTTTGTCCACACTTCACAAGAGCGATTATTAAATACGTATATATAAATATATAAAAAAAGTAATCACAACTAAATTAGTTTAATAATATGCTTATTTATATATTATATTTAAGTTTTTTTTTAATTATACATATAAGTAAAAACTTAAGCATAAACTAATATTTTTCAAAATACAAAGTAAAATGTAAGTCGTTTCTATTTTATTATTAAATGCTAGCATTCCTTTCAGCGTAATTGAAATACCGAATATGTCCTCACAATGTCTGCATATTTTCACCCTTTGGACGTTTTTGCTTGGCTAAAACTTAAGTAGATTAAAGTCTCTTGACTAAGTGTATTTTGGTAGATAAAAAACGAGGACAAGCGCGGGTCGAGCTTGCCCACCGAGAGTTCCGTACAAAAATTGGAGATCTTGAGATCTCTTTTTCTGAATTTCAAAGTTAGCTTAGCCAGAACCCGGAAAGTGAGTAATGGAAATGTTTTATTGATGAACGGCGTGTCTTAACTTTAATCTTAACGCTAAGTTCTCAGGTTCCCTCTGCCTATCCTGTTAAGTAGAGTGTGAAACTAAACAAAACTGTTTAGCAGATCATATTGTCTTTAACGGTACACGCGATGGTTGCGGGTTCCATAACCCTTTCATCTGATACCTCATTTGAAATATTGATTTTAATATATATATATATATATATATATATATATATATATATATATATATATATATATATATATATATATATATATATATATATATATATATATATATATATATATATATATATATATATATATATATATATATATATATATATATATATATATATATATATATATATATATATATATATATATATATATATATATATATATATATATATATATATATATATATATATATATATATATATATATATATATATATATATATATATATATATATATATATATATATATATATATATATATATATATATATATATATATATATATATATATATATATATATATATATATATATATATATATATATATATATATATATATATATATATATATATATATATATATATATATATATATATATATATATATATATATATATATATATATATATATATATATATATATATATATATATATATATATATATATATATATATATATATATATATATATATATATATATATATATATATATATATATATATATATATATATATATATATATATATATATATATATATATATATATATATATATATATATATATATATATATATATATATATATATATATATATATATATATATATATATATATATATATATATATATATATATATATATATATATATATATATATATATATATATATATATATATATATATATATATATATATATATATATATATATATATATATATATATATATATATATATATATATATATATATATATATATATATATATATATATATATATATATATATATATATATATATATATATATATATATATATATATATATATATATATATATATATATATATATATATATATATATATATATATATATATATATATATATATATATATATATATATATATATATATATATATATATATATATATATATATATATATATATATATATATATATATATATATATATATATATATATATATATATATATATATATATATATATATATATATATATATATATATATATATATATATATATATATATATATATATATATATATATATATATATATATATATATATATATATATATATATATATATATATATATATATATATATATATATATATATATATATATATATATATATATATATATATATATATATATATATATATATATATATATATATATATATATATATATATATATATATATATATATATATATATATATATATATATATATATATATATATATATATATATATATATATATATATATATATATATATATATATATATATATATATATATATATATATATATATATATATATATATATATATATATATATATATATATATATATATATATATATATATATATATATATATATATATATATATATATATATATATATATATATATATATATATATATATATATATATATATATATATATATATATATATATATATATATATATATATATATATATATATATATATATATATATATATATATATATATATATATATATATATATATATATATATATATATATATATATATATATATATATATATATATATATATATATATATATATATATATATATATATATATATATATATATATATATATATATATATATATATATATATATATATATATATATATATATATATATATATATATATATATATATATATATATATATATATATATATATATATATATATATATATATATATATATATATATATATATATATATATATATATATATATATATATATATATATATATATATATATATATATATATATATATATATATATATATATATATATATATATATATATATATATATATATATATATATATATATATATATATATATATATATATATATATATATATATATATATATATATATATATATATATATATATATATATATATATATATATATATATATATATATATATATATATATATATATATATATATATATATATATATATATATATATATATATATATATATATATATATATATATATATATATATATATATATATATATATATATATATATATATATATATATATATATATATATATATATATATATATATATATATATATATATATATATATATATATATATATATATATATATATATATATATATATATATATATATATATATATATATATATATATATATATATATATATATATATATATATATATATATATATATATATATATATATATATATATATATATATATATATATATATATATATATATATATATATATATATATATATATATATATATATATATATATATATNTTTTTTATATATATATATATATACTCCAATAAAAGTATAATATCTGAACTTTACCTAAAGCGCTATTTTATACTTTATGCTTGTGCAAAAATTCAATTGTTTATCTTAACAAATAAAAAAGTTATCGATTTTTGATCTGATACAGACCTCGATTGCCCATAGTGGTACGGGTAACTGATGGTAACTAATCACCACCGTCCAAGATCCCGTGTAATACCAGAAGAACTACATGTGGGCATTTTTCGCAATTTCATATTTTTTAAATGAAACTATTTTAAGCGGATTAATCACGTATATTTAGAATTATACATTTTTGAAAACCCGACGTTACTCTTATAAAATATATATAGAGCCATTAACATCTTCAAGTAGAGAATACTCTTAAAAACATACATGCAGTATGAAAAAAAAAAGTTTATCAGATTTTGAGTCCATAACAAAAATAGTAATATCTATAAGGAAAATCTATTCATATATACAATCATGATATTAAATAAAAAAACGACAAAAAATTGTTTAATTTCTTAATAAATGATTCCAAAAAAATCTCTAAATAGACTGTACCAGAAGATTGACACTCCAGGGTAAAATACAATCATTTCTCCAAGTGCAGATTGAACTCACACCCATCATATTTATAAATAAAAAAATAATAAACAAAAAATAAAAATAAAAAAAAAATTATAAAAATAAAAATATATTTTTTTTATTTTCAAGCACCATAGGCTCATAGTTGGTTAGTATAATGAATTACTTAAAAACTATGTGGTGTAGTGGAACAGTGTTTATAGCCAAACACTGTTCCACTACACCACAGCGACTCGTATAACTATTCATCAGATTGGGAGTCGAAATAACAAGTTAATTCATTAGAGCACTTAAGATTAAGCCTTTTCATCTATAACTAGAAACACAATACATAGTATACATTACAGATTTAGGTACGATTTACATCAAATGGTAACAGGCTAACCTATACCCAATGTATTGAAAGTCAAATCAATACCCCCAACAATCCCTTCAGGCATATTAGTGACAAAGAAGCTCTACGCTCTGGTCGTATCCGCCTAACGACCGTCATAGTTTACGCACAATCGCTGTATTAAGCCGATATTTGTATCAGTCGAAAGTTCTAAGATCAATCAGTTTAGGTAGAAATTCTATATAGTTAAAAATTAAATTAGAAAAATAATTCAATTAGCTTCACGCTGTATCCCGCACACAGGAGGGTAGGCAGAGGGAACCTAGTGTTAAGATACTCCGTTCCCCACTTTCCGCCAAGTTCTGGAGGCAATTGCGTGTTGAGTGGCGGCACGAAGAAATGAAAATATAAACGTAAATAAATATTTCTTTTCCTCGAGTGGAGATAGAACCCGCAACCAGTCGATTTTACAGTCACACTTTGTGACCCTGCGCCACGACTGGCCTCCATAGTAGTAAAATATTATTTTATTTTTTATATTTATGTAGATATTTTTTATATTTATGTAGATATTTTTTATATTTATGTAGATATAAAAACGGTTTTTTTATGTTAAGAAAAGTTCTTTATATTGTGATACGATACCGTTGTCTATTTTAAGTGGGCTTTCCGCCTATATTAAGGTGGTTAATTCAGGTATATACTACCGCCTTAAGTTGTAAAGAATGATTGTCTTCAAATTTCACTTGAAGATGTTCAATATCTGTAATATCCAAAAAAAAAATATCTGCCATCATAATAAAAACTTTAAAATATAAAAAAAATGTATGAAAAAAAATGTTTCCCTTTTACATAAGCCTTTATGCTCTATGCCTCAGAAGCAGAGTTGTCCCATTATACATAATTGAACGGTTAGGCGTGGAGTCGATGACTTGTAAACACGTATAAAGGAAACTTTTTGTCTGAATTCGCAGAGCTCTTTAGTGATATGTCTGTTTGTGTAACAAATTAGTAACTTAAGGTCTATTCATGAGTAAATTTTATAGAAGAAAATATAATTCTAATTTTGATTTGGTCAAAATTATAGCTGTGTATATTTTTTAGGCTAGAGAGGATCTAGTGTCAATACACTGTTCTCTATTTTCTGCTCGAATTCAAATCATTGTGTTTTTGAGTGATGACAAGGAAATGAAAATAATCAGTTGTCCTCAAATCGTATCCATAACCATAGCATTTACTTTATTACTATATCATGTTATATATATATATATATATATATATATATATATATATATATATATATATATATATATACACTACAATATTCTACATTAAAATATATATATCGAAAACCCCTTCAAAAGTTTCCATTTCAGTACAGTGATGACTCAAAATATTTCATATTGTGTGCACGCTTGAGCTACATTCCATTGTTAAACACTCAACGCGTGATATATGAGGACATAGAAAACGAATAATTCATTTTTAGTTCCATTTTATATGTATCTATCAAAGCATACGATATCGATAAAATAAATAAATGATATAAATATGTGATGGTGTCAACATTACCAATGACACGGTACGGGTTGTAGGTTCTATTCTCACTTTATGAAATCTTGTATTTAAAAAACTGTGGGAGTCGGTTTAATTCATCGAGGCTTCCGTACCCATTTCATCATTGTAGGTCAACGGGAACTACTACTTACAAAAGTTGACAAACTTAAGCTTGCGGCCATAATGTATGATATGAACTAAAAATATAAATTTGTAATGCTTTTTTTAATGAAATACTTATAAATTCTCGCTTTTCGGATATTTTTTTTATTTGTGTTATAAGGTGTTACTTTGTGCAAAATTTCATAGTTGTCTACTTAAACTACCTTGTAGTGTGTGTAGGTTTTAACAATACGACAAATTTCACGGGAAGAACAATTTATAAAAGTTGACTAACTTAAGTTTACATATGCCATGCCCATATGGACTCATTTTGTATGAAATGAACGACAAATATAACTATAAATTTTCAGTTTTCGGATGTTTTCCTTTATTTGTATTGTAAGTTACTAAAGAGATCCTTCCAGTAAATATAAGGAAGGAAGTTTGCTTACATCTCCGATCGGTTATATTTCTTCTACTCGGGAGATTCTGCACAAACGCTCAAAAGTGGTTTATCAGGGCTTCGTCGATCATAAGGCGTCCGATGGTCGATGGAGCCGGTATGTGCTAGACTGGAGACCGCGCTTAGGCAAGCGTAGTGTAGAACGCCCAGCACCACGATGGACAGACGATTTAAAGAAGGCGGCTGGCATCGGATGGATGCGAGAAACCCAAGACCGTGAGGGTTGGCGCTTGATGAGGGAGACCTACGTTCAGCTTTGGATGGCAATATGCTGATTAATAATAATTAATAATGTATCTTATCTATTATTGGTGTCTTGGGCAGTTTCATTACTATTTATGGTAGCTTTTACCTGTTTGAGCTTTACCTGCAGAAACGAATAAACTCGCTGATATGCGAGTATTATGTATTTGCAAGTTCTAAGCTTCACCTCTTTGGTAGATTCGAGACTCGCCGAACTGAGATGAATTCGAAAAAATCTTACTTGTAGTGGTTTGTATATGCCATAACATGCCACGTGCCAGACTTTCAGGTAGACTACATTGGGGCTTTGTAGAGTTCCAATATTTAATTCAAATGTATAAAATATGCGAGTAGGCTAAAGCCATGTCAAATTTTAATGACTGTGCCATATTCATAATTATAATAAAATCCAAAATGAAACATATTAATATTGTTAAATGAATAAAACTGAGTTCTACTAATAACGTCCTATGTAATATTTCTTTCATCTTTTTTCCGGTATGTGACATTAATAATTATAAAATGTGATGGGAAATTCTTGGAATTTTTGCTTTTTCTCGCATCCTATGCATTAGCAGAGAAAAATTAATTATCTATATTCTATTTTAAAATTTTTAATCCTTTTAGAAAATGCTTTTTCTATTCTAAGTGTGAAATAAGACTTTAAAATGGTAAAGAATACTATAAACTTTTTTGGCAGTATACATAAGTGTTAGACATTTTCTAACTTCAGACTAAATGTATTTCTTCTGATGTAGTCAAACCAAAAATATGTATAGAAAAACCTATGCCTAATAATTAGTAGGCTAAGATTTTTATATGAATAAACAAGATAGCGTGGCGTTGAGTTCCACCACTAAATACACTATGACTCGGAAATTAGATGGAAGATGGAGAACGGACTGTCTTAACAAATGATTCTTTCTGTTTTTCCTATAATATGCAGGAATTTGTTGAAATTGTTTCAGTGTGTAAATATGGCAAAGATCATAATTTGATAATTCTTCTTACAGCTTCACGCTGTATCCCTTTGTATGTAGCAGAGTAGGCAGATTGAAGTGTCTTACCACTAGTTTGTTAAGACACTCCGCCCCCGTCTTTCCATCTAATTCTGGAGGCATTGCATGTTAAATGGCGGAACTCGGCACAACCTGTCGCTTTTACAGTTTCACACTTATGCCCATGCGCCACAAATTCAAATTCAAATTTTAAATATTCTTTATTCAAATAGACTTATTATAAGCACTTTTGAATTGTCGAATAAACATACGAATATAAATAAAAAGCTACCACCGGTTCGGAAGACAGTTCTACTGAGAAGTGCCGGCAAGAAACTCAACAGTTGCTCTTTTCAATGCCACACGCCATTTGATAATTAATTTGATATATAATCTTTTTTAAAGTTTATGAAGGCAAAGTAAAAAATCTAAACTTTTTACTCACTATCTAAAGTGTCAAACCTCAAAAAAAAACATATATTTTAATACCCTTTACCATCTGTTGTGGTTAAAATAAATTTTAAAAGTATGCCTTTCAAAATAACTCCCACATAAAATATGTTCGACACCACAAAAGAGAAATCAATGAACTCATTTAGTTCTTACTGTACATTTTACTTTAGCAGCAAATTTTAAAATCAAGTTTAAAGTAAATGGAATTGGAATATTATATTTTCTATAGTTTTATATAGTTGCTTTTAAGCAGTGCTTTGGTTGAGTATTAATTCGGTGTCTTTGTTTCAATTTTCAAGATTTATAAAAAAAGTCATATATTTCATTTAATTAATGGAAATAATACAAAAATAATTGTATAAAAGAAATAAGGATATAACGCATTAAAAAAATGTTTAGTTAAATAATGTTTTTCACGCTTGCACGCTGGTAACGATACCAGCGCGCCGATGAGTCCCGTTATTTAGATTTATATTCTTCGTTCGGTTATGACAAAACATTGGAGATCGGTATTTCGTGACACTGACTGTTGCCTGCTGCAAGTTGCAATGACAAATTGGAATAGTGGTAAACTGAAGTAGCATGGCGAGTCTAATAATATTCACCCATACGAAATTGTGGGCGTAAATTAAAAAAAAATAGCAATCCTTATAGAAATAATGACGGCGCCGAACGCTGTAATTTATCTTATGACAGCGGGTTGGATAGTGTTTTATTTTAATGCATAGCCCTAATGAGTATTGGGCCCATAACTATTATATTTTGTCCACTTATTTACTGTTCCAATTCAACACATGGAATTTCTGAAATAGTTACCTCTAACAAAAGTATCAAACGATTCAATTTGTCTTCAGGGACCGGGACCAAATCACAATGTATTTCGAACTAAATCTGTATCCTCAACAATTGAATACAATCATGACTCAAATGAAAATTGAACCCACAAAAATCTTTACAATGAAATTCAGAAAATCAGATTAAGGCAAGAGGCAACTTAAAAAAATATGCTTTTGGACGGATTCTTAGAGGTTTTCGTAGATTTTCTTACAAATAGCAGATAAGGTGTGGGCAAAGAGAACAATTGTCTAAACATTATATGTCGGAACAAAATGTCTTTCTTTGCTCACATATATAACTTTTCTCACATTTAGTAGAGCAAGCAAAGGAAAACTTCTGTCAAATCACTCGGTTCCCCACTTTCGACCTTCGAGATATTATGATGTGTTGAAAGACAAAACCAAAAGCAGCCATTTGTCTTTTGCAACAGCAAAATGAAAATCATTTAAATGAGAATGTGGTTCGAATTTATAAATAATTTTATTTACAGTGAAACGTCGTCGATGATGAAAGCTGTTCCAAAAACAAAAAGAAAAATAATAGAATGTAGTAAAATATAGTTTTGTACATTGAAACGTTCACGGTATCTGTTTTATGAGACCCTAAAACTATCCCAAGCGCTAAAGGTCCGTGTCAACGCCCAGACGGAAATTAATTAAACCTTTTTCACGTTTACCTGAACGAAATATATGGAAAATAAGAATAAAAAAAACTTTGCAAAAACTTAACTTACTTTAGTAGTAAGTTTTGAAAAAAATTGTATCATTACGTGATAAGAACCCATTGTGGCTTAATGGAAATGTATGACTGTAAACATGAAGTACGTGGGCTCAAGTCCTACTCGTGTGAATGAGTTGCTTTCACGTTTAGTTAAAACAAGACAAGCTGTGGCGTTCATTTCCGCTAAACACACAATGGCTCCATTTCAAACAGAAAGTGGAAAGCATAGTGTTTTAATACGACGTTCTCTCTGCCCACTCTATATATGAAAAATAAAACTGATGTAAAAACTGGTTATTAATGCACGAGCAAGCCAGCTTATAAAAGTATAAATAAAATTGAATAATAAAATGAAGATTATATTGACGTTATGTATCAGCTATAAATGGAAAAAACATACGCTTTAAAACACATAAATATTCTCTTTATAATTCATTACGTGTATAATAAAATATTTCGTAGAATTCATATTTTACTTGTTTTATTATAAAATTACATTACGGGCTCAATTTACAGCAATTCATAATAAAAATATGTATTATTTATTTACGTAGGTATAGGTTAAATATACAGAGTGTTTTTGTCAGCAACACTAAAGTTTATGTTCTTAACACTAAGGTGTTGCCCTAAAGTCAATGAAACCACAGTTTTAACTAATCTATAAAAGCCTAATACAATTATTAAAAAATCCCAAAAATGAAAAAGTATTTTTTTAAAACAAAATAAATAATAAAATTATCGTTGTAAAATAAAACGCCATTTTTCAAGACGCACGCAGACATAAACCTAATAGGAAACCGTCGCGTACACCTCATTCCGAAATCGAGTCGTAGGTATTGGCGGCAAAGTTCAAAGTTGTTTTACCTTTAGTAGTATTTTTGTATTTAGTTTGCCTTTAGTAGTATTTTTGTATTTAGTTTTTGTATTTAGTATTTTTGTATTTAGTATACAATATTGGTATCTACGCGTAACTACGTCACACAAAATACAGGTATGGATAAACATCGTGAAATGAAAAAAAATCCTACAGCTAAGGTGTTGAGGTATCTTGATTAATTTCTTTAGGTATGGGCTTAAAATATTTTACCCTATATGCTGTTCCCGTAAAAGGAGCGCTGACACTTCCACCCTGAATATATGATTTCGTAATTTTTTCTTATATTTTGTATTCTATAAATACTTTAATAATTTTATATATTATTTCTATAAATACGTAGTCTGGGCTTAAACATTGTTACATTAAAAAAAATCATCAAAATTTGTATCGGGCTATTGATAGGAACAGTGAATCCTCCTATGCTTGTGATAAAAAAAGATCTGGGCATCCACGCAGTGTTCGCATGAAAAAGGCGATCAAAGCAGTAAGGGAAAGAATTCGAAGAAATGCTTTCCAAAAGCAAAAGATTTTATCTCGGAAGATATCTCCTAAAACCATATCAGGTATTTGTAAGATGACTTAAGATTGTGTTATTTATAAGAGATGCATTGGTCATTTCTTAACTAATCAGCTTCACACTGTATCCCGCACACAGCAGGGTAGGCAGAGGGAACCTAGTGTTAAGACACTCCGTTTCCCACTTTCTGCCGAATTTTGGAGGCATTGCGTGGTGAGTGGCAGAACTCAACGCCGCGCTTCACCTCCATACCAGAGCGAAGAAATGGAAATATAAATTTAAGTAAAAATTTCATCTCTTCGGGAGGGGATCGAACCCACAACCAGTCGGTTTTACAGTCACACCTCGTGCCGCTGCGCCACGACTGGCCTCAACTGATAGCTTTAAAAAAATTGGCAAAGATAAAGTCCTAACAACTATATACTGAAGCGGTACGCGAAAGGAGGACACAGAAAAAAATATTTCCGAATGTAATTTTTTTCAAATTGAGCAATATTTTAACAAACAAAATGATAGTATTTATGCTGAAAGCTCTAAAGAAGTTTCCCAATTAGTCAATAGATCATAACGTGGGCATTATCCGAATATTAATATCCGTTAAGCTCTTTAACAACAACATAATCATTAACCAAGAATAGTCCTTTCAGCAAGACTCGGCACTAACGCCCAATATTAATAACCTATCTCCAACGTCAATCTTAGATTGTTTCATATATCTATCCAATCTAGAGATTGGATAGATATATGAAACAATATAAGAAACAATCTAAGATTGACGTTGGAGATAGGTTATTAATATTGGGCGTAAGTCATACAGCTCAATCCACCAAATCTTGGTCAGAAACGAAACGTTCTGGACTTCATCAGAGGTGAAGACTAGCCGTCATCTAGTCCTGATCTTAATCCATTGAATAATGATTTATGATCAGTTTTAGAGAGTAAAGCTTGGTCTCAACGCCATAATAGTTTGATAAGACCTTTCTCACAGAAAGAGTGGGTGCTGCTATTAATAACAAGCCTCAACGTTTATAGGAAGGACTGTATCTGTCATTGGGAACTCTTTGAATAAACTTTATATACATATTTTAAATAATTTTATGTTAATATATTAAATTAACAAAATGCAATAATTACAATAAAATTTTCTTTATAAAAGTATTTATGGCAAGACTAAGAAGAAAGAAAATAACACACAAGTCCATCTTATTGGCAATTTTTTTTTCTTTTTTTTATATATCCTGCACATAGCAGGCATAGAACCTGGGAATCTAGCATACAGACACTCTTTCCCATTACGACACTTCCGTTTTCTATTTACCGCTAAATTCTGGAAGTATCAAGACGTATTGAGTGGTGGAACTTAACGCCACACTTTGTCTCGTTGCCAGGTCGAGGAAATTAATTTTCTTAAATATAGAATAATTTAACTACTTATGAAAATTTCCTGTGTTTAAATATTATAAGTAAATTTTAACATAAATAAATTTTATTTAATATATAATTTTATTACTAAAATATAATTTTATATATAATTTTATATCAAAGTTTATCCCAGTAAGCTATTAATGATTGTATTTTGTATTTGAATTTTCTATATAAAATTGCTTAAGAGCGATATTGCAAACAATGCAAAATGCAGAACGTCTTTAATCTCTTTCTTGTCGGGAACTTCTAAAATCCAAAGTATTTAACACAGCTTAGAAAAGTAAGAAAACTAAGCAGAAATGGTATATACGTCGTTGTCGAGTAGTTATGATGCGACACGAAATTTTGCTTGTGGCTAGTATAGCGTAAGAACTTACGTACATATGTTAATTACGTACTATGTACACAATGTTTTAGGCAAGGAAAATTTGACAAAGAAAATCGCCTTTCTTATTTTTTCTTGACTTAGTAACGTCTTAATAATCGATGAACGCCTGCACGCTTCATATGATGACTCATTGTCACGTTCCGCCTGAACCGAATGTGCAAGAGAGAGCGCGAAACAAACGATAGAAAGGCACGACCGGCCTAAGCGGCTTGTGACATATTCATTCATTGTTACTTATAATTAAATAGCACATTGTTATTACTTAAAATTAATTTGTATTATTTCAGCAATCGAATATTTGAATTTAATATTTCTTATAAGATTTTTTTTTATTACACACTCACGAACACACAATGCTTCCAGAATTCTGCGAAAAGTGGAGAACGTTTGTGTCCAAATGGCAACGGAGCCTTAACATTAGGTTCCCAGGTTCCCTCTACGTACTCTGCGTATGGGATACAGCGTGAAGCTAAAAAATAAAATATCTAAATTATATCTTTAATACTTTCCGCGGGAATAATGATAATAAGGAATATGTAAGATATAATATATATTATAACTTAAACATTTCTCCAAATGGTAAACGCACTCACAATAATTATTGGAATTTAATTAATATCGATTTTCGTATAGCCTATGGCAAAGCAATAAATTAATTTCAAATATAAATTTATGCTTGACATATATACAAACATACATATATGTATTTGTATGTAAATGTATTGTATAAACGTATTAATATGTATATATCTATATTAATATTAAAATTTATACACAAAACTTAATATTGTGCAATAAACTAAGAGAACAGGATACATTTATTGGATATGAATACGTATATATGTATGTATTATAATAGACAATGTCACACGATATTTAGTGTCAATAAAGGGCAAACCAGGATAATCATGATTAAATAAAACTTAACTTAACTTAACTTTGCTTCACGCTTTATCCTTAGCGGGGTAGTCAGAGAGAACGGAGCGCCAAACGCTACGGTCTCTACATACCTCTTTCGCCTCGTCCACTGTCATCAACCTCTTCATACATGCCCTCCGGGGAATCCCCATGCATTTTACGAGACCTTCCTCCAGTATCTTTGATACTGTGTTTTCGAAGGTCAACCGAGGTCTCCCCCTACCTCTCTTACCACTCACTTTTCCATCATAAAATTGATGATTAAATAAAGTTATATAAAAATGTGAATGATTAAATAAAATTATATAAAGTATATATTTCAACTAGTGTCCCAAGCGCGGCTTCTCCCGCTTCATCTTCTTGTAGCCAAATTATACGAAATCTTTGAATATTGTCTGTCTTTCTAATATATAATACTGTATTACTGTAAATGTTTGTGAATGAAATAAACATCAATTTTTGTTACAAAATTTCAGATTTGTTATATTAGTATATTAGCTTAAAAATGTCAACAACTTTTAAACAGAAATGGATACCAATTTAATTTTTATCTAAAGCTTGAGTGAGGTTCACTCAATTAGATGTTATTAATCAACAATAAAAATATATTTCCTGATTTTTATTTAGATTTATTTATAATAAAGATATTTTAAAAAATCATATTCCCTGCAATAAGTGGCAAACATTCCTTAGAGAGATCGATTTTTCACAGTAAATTCTTTCTGATCAATCTAAGGGTAGGTTTATATGTGCCACAATAATATCTCTCTGTAGTATTAGTTTTTATAAATCAAATCAAATCAGCTTCACGCTGTATCCCGCACACAGCAGGGTAGACAGAGGGAACCTAGTGTTAAGACACTCCGTTCCCCACTTTCTGCCGAATTCTGGAGGCATTGCGTGGTGAGTGGCAGAACTCAACGCCGCGCTTTGCCTTGAGACCAGAGCGAAAAAATGGAAAGATAAATTTAAGTAAATATTATCAATCAATATAATCTCCTCGAGTGGGGGTCAAACCCACAACCAGTCGGTTTTACAGTCACACTTTGTGCCCATGCGCCACGACTGGTCTCTATAGTTTTTATATTTTTTATAAAAGGTTTTATAATTTAAAACCACATTGTAAATATGTTATATGTATGTAAAAACCAACTATAAGCTTGTTATAAATATATTAAGATCTCAATATCATTTTTATAAATAATCCATGTTCTGTGTCTATGAATTTATCAACGTTATATGCACGTCATGCTCGAAGCTCGCACAAACAATGGAAATTCTGTTATTAATCAAAATATTTTTACTTTTTACACCTATCTATGTGCATTCATTTTGTATGGAAACTATATAATTATACATGCAACTTTATAGATATGTTTTGAATATAAACAGAAAATCGTAGGTTCTATTCTTGAATTATTTTTTTTTCAGTTTCACGTTGCATCGGGTGTTGAAACTCCACGCCGCACTATGTCATGCCAGAACACAAAAATAATAATAATTTAGTGCCCCGAGTGGGAATCGAACTTACAAACACTGAGCTTCAAACGCTCACAGTGAGCGACGCAATTTCACTAATAAACTAATTTCTTAGTCCTGTTCAAGCTTCTAAGGCAAAAAAATCTTAACTTTGAAAAGAGTAAAATACGTTTATGCTAACCTTTTTAAGAGTTTATGCTAACATTTTTTAATTTAACCCCCGGGGGTTACACTTGACAGTTAAATCCGTAATAAATTACAGCATATGCACAAAAGTTAACCCGTTTATTAGAATTTTTATATTAAATGTACTGAACATTAATTTCCGTTGCGTTGCTTATTTTTTTATAAATATAATTTTGTAATGTCTTCTTAAATTGAATAAAGACTGTTTATATAACATTCAAGAAATATAAATTCAAAAAATCGCCTCATCATTTTAATATAATATGATACATGATAAGTCGCCGTTTTGAGTTCCGACACTCAACATGGTATGTCTCGTACCCGAGCAGAAAGTGGAGAACGGATTGTCTATACTATTTATTACTTTCACGCCGTATCCTGCACATAATAGGGTATGCATATGACACCTTGGAATCTAGTGTTAAGACACTCTGTTCCAAAATTCGGACGAGCGACGAGTCGGGCCTGTCCATCGAGGGACGTCCGTTCCGTACAAAAATTGGAGGTCTCTAGCCTTTTCTGATATTCAAGCTTAGCTTAACCAGAGCCCTTTCATCTGATACCTCACTTGAACTAACGGCTTTAATACCGAAATTTGCCCTCCTTTTAAGGCTATTATTTTTGAGGATTTAACGATAAATATATAGTTATTTTTCTGAATTATTACTACCTATAGATGCCATGCAAAATTTTAAAATTCTAGGTCAACCGGAAGTACCCTATTAATTTTGATTCCCTTTTGTACTCTCCGCCTTTATAATTCAGGCAATCCGTCTGGGGTTGCCATCAATATTTTAAATTAAAACATAAAAAAATAACATAGAAATAAAATATCCCCAAATTATTCACGTTACTGTAAAACTACAAAACTAATTAATTTAATGGCTGCTCCGGACTATTTCCTTGCGTTTCTTATTTTAAAAACACATTTATATATTTACGTGTCGTGACGTGTCGCAAAACGCCAGAAGCTAATCGGTTTCATACATTTAGTATGGTTAGGGACATATTTACATGTTGTGTCGTGTTGCAACGCGTTCTGTTGTGACACCAACTACTCGCCACCGATTGCGACAGAACGGTGGTTGGAGTTATGACACGATACGACACAACAGGTCAGTCGTGGCGCAGGAGCACAAAGTGTGACTGTAAAACCGACTGGTTGTGGGTTCGATCGAGGAGATGAAATATTTACTTAAATTTATATTTCCATTTCTTCGCTCTGGTGTCGAGGACAAGCGCGGCGTTGAGTTCTGCCACTCAACACGCAATGGATCCAGAATTCAGCAGAAAGTGGAGAACGCTTAACACTACTCGTAGGTTCCCTCTGCCTACCCTGCAGTGTGTGGGATACAGCGTGAAGCTGACGACACAACAGGCAAATGTGTTTCTATACTGGCACGTGACATATGGCGGAAACACTTAGCGGACATTTTTTAATGTATTATATTCGCAGAAAAATGACTGAAGATCTTATTGAACTTGTATGTCAAAGAAAAGCTGTATACTCCAGGTGTAAAGGTATAAGGATCGTTTGACCTTCTGTTTTCTATCTTCTTTTCTTTTTTTTGCCCTCTAGAAGTTTCATTGCTAAGAGAAATTGAAGGTCTTCATCAAAATCACTATCCGAATCAGAAGAAAATATTACGGTTGCTTGAATGCTGCAAAGGTTCCTTAAGTACTGTTCAGAAATAACACCACAGTACGCCACGACACGACACGTAAATGTGTTTCTGCATTAAGGAAGTTATAGGGAGTTATGTACCTATAATTATGGTAATAACTGTACTGTACTGAACATCGACATCTTCGAGAACAAAATAGGTATGCACACACACCCACAAACAAACAAAAAAACATCCTCTCACAGTCTCACCCAAACGCATATACCATCTCCGTTCCATCATGGATAAAAATGTAGGTAACTGATCGCGGTGTGTACATGGACGATATGACAAAAACTATTCTTGGTGGCATTTATCAACGTAATAGAACTCAAAACAGTGATTTTTTAAATCTGTCTCTGTTAGTCTGTTTGTCTGTGCGTTGTACACTCAAATTGCTAACCTCAGAAACGACTTAACTGACGTAAAACACATTATTAAATAATGATACAGCTCAACCAGGCGAAGCGGCGTGCGGGCTGGTAGTATTTAGTATAAATATTCACCAATATAAAGAACGGAAAATTATAGAATATTTCCTCCTTTTTATATTTGAAAAGTTAATTAAAATCCGTTCGCTTTAATACTGAATTTCTGTTTAACCAGAAAATACGCAAAGCTGATTAATATAGTTTTTTAAGTCGTATCTTAATTTTGAACGATAGATAAAAAATCGTTTAGCTTCTGTAAAAATAGGGGCAAAAATATTTTCGTATTTTGAATGTATATCTTTGGCTGTACTGAAAGTAACTCGCGGGTTTTAATACCGTTAAATGTGACATTCTGAAGATGCAATAAATAAAAAAAAATAGTTTCTGCCAATACAGATGCAGACTCGACCGGATCATTACCGCCCCCGGCATTTAAAACCGGCGTTAAGTAGTGGCTTTATGCCACTGCGTTTCGCATCAGATAATGCCGGGCTTCGCCGCCCAACCCACTATAAAGACCGGCAACGTACCTGTAGTAGGGATCGCAATATCGGGGTCCATTCAAGCAAAACCGGGATTTTCGATATCGACTTCAAAAAAATCCCGGGATATCGGTTTTTTCAATATTTTCGGGATTTGACAAAATTTGTAATTTTTTTAGCGAGAACAATGCAAGACTGTTGTGGGAGGCCCAAGGAGGCTTTAGGCCTGGAAGAGGGTGTATGGACCAGATCTTTTCCTTCCGCATGATCACGGAAAAATTTTTGGCAGTTAACCAAAAAGTTTTCTGTGCTTTTGTGGACTTGGAAAAGGCGTTTGACAGAGTTATAAGAGCGAAATTATGGGAGATACTACGCCGGTACAATGTGAGCGGACTCTTGCTGCAGGCTGTAAAGTCTCTTTACAGAGATCACTCAGCCTGCGTGCGAGTAGGAGCTAGCATGTCGCCCTGGTTTCACGTCCACTCTCGTGTTAAACAAGGTTGCGCCATGTCAGCTTGATTGTTCAATTTGTGTTTGGATAGATGTCTCCAAGAAGTGAAACAAAGTGATATGGGAGAGAAAGTAGGTGACCTGAATGTGAATTGCCTGCTGTACGCAGATGATGCAGTGCTTATTGCATCATAAGAATGCGAGTTGCAGGCATTGGTCACCACTCTGATAGAAGGATGTGAATATAATGGTCACGTAAAATGCATGAGTACTCTCCGGAGGGCATGTACGAAGAAGTTGATGACCGTGGACGAGGCGAAAGAGGTATGTAGAGACCGTAGCGTTTGGCACTCCGTTCTCTCTTATTACCCTGCTAGGGATAAAGCGTGAAGCTAGTTTAGTTTAGTTTTTTTAGTAATTTTTCAAGCTTCTTATTTTTAGAGTTAAGTTAGGAGGGGAAGTAGTAAATTAAATTATATTCATTAAATAAAAGAATTTTAAACTATAATAAATAGTTTAATAATAAATCACTTTAGTATTAATATTTATCAAATATACTATAAAAAATATATATATTATTTTGCTACAAAAAATATCTTATAGGTATTTAACATATTTAAAACAAAAAAAAATATTATTATAATACATATGTTATATTAATCAACATTAACGAAAGACAATAATGACACCTGGAACATCGACAGGGAAGAACAGCGTGCAACAACGACGCGTAATGAGAAAATACTACAATACACCAGAGCGGAGAAATTGAAATATAAATTTAAATAAATATTTCGTCTCCTCGAATGGGGATCGAACCCACAACCAGTCGTTTTTACAGTCACATTTTGTGCCACTGCGCCACGACTGGCCGCGTGGTGTTCCACCTTGACAACGCCAGACCGTACTTATTTATAGCCACGCAGAGCTTGGCTGTGATGTGTTGATGCATCCTCTGTATAGCCCAAACCTTGCTCCATCAGATTTCCATCTGTTTCAGTTATTCCAGAACTCAAAAGAACGCTGTGAACACTACCTGCCAGATTTTCATTAATATAAAATCTCAATATTTCTACGGGAATGGGATCATGCCACTACCCATAACATGGCAACAAGTCAGAGATCAAAAAGGTATATAAGTGTATATAATATTATTAATAAACAAAAAAAATATGCCTAAAATAAATATTTTCCTTTGTATGAACAATACGAAAATACTCAACCATGAAATTTTAACTTATATATATACGAGTATATATTGAGGCCAGTCGTGGCGCAGCGGCACGAAGTGTGACTGTAAAACCGACTGGTTGTGGGTTCGATCCCCACTCGAGGAGATGAAATATTTACTTAAATTTATATTTCCATTTCTTCGCTCTGGTGTCGAGGTTAAGCGCGGCGTTGAGTTCTGCCACTCAACACGCAATGCCTCCAGAATTCGGCAGAAAGTAGGGAACGGAGTGTCTTAACACTATGTTCCCTCTGCCTACCCTGCTGTGTGCGGGATACAGCGTGAAGGTGATTTGATTTGAGTGTATATGGCATTGATTGGCGGAACTAAACGCCATATCTATAGAATTCATATTATTTTTTTAATATGTTTTCCATATTGAATTTTTCACATATTGAATATTTCGCTCTGATCAGTTAAACGGCTAATTGGAATAGACTATAACCACTCAGCTTTTAGCCAGCTTTAAACTATGCTATGTAAACTGTTGCACTATGAAAGCATAGTTTTCTTCCATCATAATTAAATTTTCACGAAAACTTTGAAAACCATTATAATTATCACAACGTGCCTAAGTTCTACCCTAGAGAGTAAATAAGGCTCTGTAACTGACGTTAATCAACCCTAGTATATAACATGTAGGTGTGTGTGTGGTAGAAACTTGTTAATTAAAACTTTTTAGCCTAACCGTAATTTTCTTTTTAATTTCAGTTTTCTTTTTTTTTGCTGCTGCTTATTATATCCATATTGCAAAGAAATACACGTTTATAGTTGATTCCACCAAGTGGTCATTTATTAGATTAAGCAAAATGGTCGTACTCGTAGGTCCATATGTTATGTCCGCCGTCCGAGCCAAAATAAGCAGAGGGAACTATATATTTTTGCTGCCGGGGACTTCTTTCATAGAAGAATTCGTTATAACTTGAAGGCCAGTGGCGGTGAAGGAACAGTACCAACCACAACGCTTTAACAAAAGAAATTATTATAACTAAATCGTTTAGTTTTGACTTCAAATTACAGAAATGTTGATTTATTATTCTTATATATTTTCACCATTTCAAATATATACATAACATAATAAGAACATTCAGGTAGTCGTGACGCAGGAGCACAAGCGTGAGAATGTAAACACGACGGTTGTTGGTATTCCAATTCGGGAGAGTGAAATTTTTCATATTGTCATTTCCTCGGTCTGGTAATGAGGCAAACTTGACACGCAATTCCTCGAGAATTAGGCAGAAAGTGGGGAACGCAAGTGCTTCAATGGGGATAGAGTATTTTGACATGTAGGTACCCAACAACTTCAGCTTCACGCTGTATCCCGCAAACAGCAGGGTAGGCAGAGGAAACCTAGTGTTGAGACACTCCGTTCCCCACTTTCTGCCGAATTCTGGAGGCATTGCGTGTTGAGTGACAGAACTTGCTTAACCTCGACACCAGAGCGAAGAAATGGAAATATTCATTTAAGTAAATATTTCATCTCCTCGAATGGGGATCGAACCCACAACCAGTCAGTTTTACAGTCACACCTCGTGCTGCTGCGCCACGACTAGCCTCATGATACAACGTGAAGCTTCAAACAAAAGCCGTCGAGACAGTGTTTGACCATAACCATCGCGGTTATAGTCTAACGTCTCACTGCACCAAACAAAGCCAACAAAAGCAAATGACAAAGCTCGGCATTCAGTCCTGCAACCAAGTAATGTCCGAAAAAAATATCGAAAGTGTGAAGCGGAATGTCTTAACACTAGGTTGCCATTGCCTACTCTGCTATGTGGACACAACTGTAAAACTGCTAATAAATTTAAAGTAGGAGCTGGTAGAAAAAACCTAAAATTGTTTAGAGAAACAACTCACCTTAGAAATTTGGAGATTAAAATAGGACATCCAACATAATGTTTCAAATTTCGTTATTAAGTCCGTCGAAAGCACTATATGGAGTAAATTTTAATATCTACTAGCGAATGGATGAATATATCACCTAGTATGTCAAACGTTTACGCTTTAATCATATTACATTGCTAATAGTTCATCTGTTCTGTTTTATTCCGATAAATGATTATAAAGTAAATCAATCTTAGTAATAAGTAAGCGAATTTTAATATATTCTTTAAAGAATTTTTGGATGTGTCGGCGAAACAACAGAATGTCTAAACGGGACGGTTCTCACTCCTGGTAAAAATTAAATTTATTATTTCCTACAATATTTCTTAGCTCTAGTAAAAAGACCAAGCACCGCGTCGAACCAACAGGCTTTATGTCTCGAACATGTCATTAAAATTTTAACCACCCGAGCCACCATCCATGGGGGGCATGGGGAACTCAGTGTCTTATCACTAGGTTCCCTTTGTCTACCCTTCTATATGCGGAAAGCAATGTGAATTTAAAATAAATACGTTCCCTATAAAGTCATGAAGCCGTCGCCGTCACGAAGGGCACGAGAGTGTGACTGTAACGCAACGGTTGTGGGTTCCATCCCCACTCAGGGGAATTAATTATTATTAATTAATAATTTCATTTCTTCCCTCTGACATCAAGGCAAAAACCCGGCGTTGAGTTCCGGTTCCTCAACACGGAATGCCTCGAAAAATTCGGCCGAAAAAGGGGAACGGAGTATCCTATCACTAGGTTTCCTCTGCCTAACCTTCTGTGTGCGGGATACAGCATGAAGCTGATCTATTTAATTTTGTGATTTATACAGTTATAGTAGTAGTTCTGTACAGGATAAATTTATAATAAAATGGTATTCTAATTCAAAAATCACGAAACATTCCGTCACTCTTAAACCGAAATGCACTAGTCGCATAATAGCTATTCCACGAGCATTTAGTAATAACACTATCCAATAGAATGGTAAGCACTTATCGACCATTTCAAACCGAACGAAGTACCATTCATAATAATGAGTGCCTCTTAAAACTGACGATTTTGCATCCCATTTGAAAAATATTGCTGGATTTCTAGGCTTCGTTTTATTTGGTACATACATACATGCTTTAAATCGTGATACATTCTTTGTTCAATATATTTTTTGTCATTGATTTTTGATATGATTTTTGTTTATAATATATGTTAACTTTGTCGCTCTGGTAATATAATAATATTAAACACAGTGTTGAAATTTCACTCAAAACGCAGTGTCTCGAAAACAAAGGGGAATGTGGGGAACGGAGAGGAGTCTAGGAATCTAGAGTTAAGCTCTAGGTTCCTAGATGTGGGGTACAGCGAGAAGCTAAAAATATTTATTATAATTTTAAATTTATTTTAAAGCAAAAATTTATATTAATAGTATTTTGCTAAGTCAGTTTCTTTTAAATAATATCTTTATACACAGATGTTTCAATTTATATCAAGCTAAGCTTACGCTAACTTACTAGAAAAAACAAAAAGATGTATCTCATTTCCTAGCTTTTTCTTTGAGCAACAAGTTAATTTCTTCTCAAAGCCCTACAAGATTTTGTTTAATTTTTATTTCATTTCTTTACACTTACATTACATAAAACATTAGAATATTTTAATTTAAAAATTCATCATTCCTTTTCCCACGTCCTCATGAATTTTCAAGGTATTGCGTGTGCAGTGGTGGAGCTCAACGCAATTTAAAACGAAAATTGTAGAAAAATCTATTCATAGATAACAAATAAAGTTCTGTCTCCATTCTTTTTAAATTTAATTTCAAACACCCCAGCTTCAATCGCCACTTAATGTAGCGGAACTCAACGTAGCGTAAGTATAATAACAATTCTAAATAAATAACAGAAAGTTCATATTAAAATAAAATCTTAAGAGCACTTTAATTATAAGAGACACTACGAGATACTTTAATTGACTAAGTATTCTTAACATCTGCTTAGTATTCTAGAAACAATATTACAGTATTTCTGACTTTATTTGTGTCTCCCATAACCATTGTTGTCTGTAGCTTTTATGCGAGAATTTCATTTTGAATTTTCATTTATATTAACAAGCTAAGATTCCTATTCCATTCCAGGTTTTCATCTGATACGCAATGATCGAGTAAAAAAATGTGGTGGTGGTATAGCTATGGACCTCCGCAGTCATATACCTTTTACAATATTAGATAAATCACACTCCCAGAACTCAGAAGCGGCTGAACATATTTTTGTTGAAATCTTAATGACTAGGCGCAATAAAGGTAAAGGTAAATACAAGCGGGATTCAACTGAAGCTAATTTGGCTAAATACAAGCATTTACGCAATAAGTGCAACAAGGTGTGTAGAGATAGAAAGCTATATTTATCAATCTTTAGATGTAGGTGATTTGGATAAGGTTTGGCGATTCCTTGAGACTATGGGCGTTAGACGACAAGCAAAAGATGTGAACTCCAATATTAATATTGATAGTCTTAATAGTCACTTCGGCTCGGCAGCTGTAAATATGCAGAATAAATCAAATACGCTTCACCATCTAAAGTTACAATCGAAGCAAACTATGAGTGGTTTTGTATTTGGTGAAGTCTCAGCTGATGATATTACCAAGAATATAAAAGCCATACACTCGAATGCCATTGGAAGTGATGGCATTTTAATTATTCCTTATCCTCTAGTGTGTAGAGATACGCAGCAAAGCTATATTTTTCAACAAGGTCATTCCCCAATGCATGGCGAACTACTCACTTTATCCTTGTACCCAAAAGATCTAATCCTATATCATATTCCCACTTTCGCCCTATCTCTATCCTTCCCTTTCTTTCGAAAGTTCTTGAGCGTATTTTTCATCGTCAAGTTTCTCAATTTTTAGTAAAAAATGATCATTTAAGTATATTTCAGTCTGGTTTCCGTCCTGGGCACAGTAAAAGTTAAAGTAATAAAAAAATCATATTAGAAGTCATTATAGTAGTCAATCAATTCTGCTTATTAAATCAATAATCATGTATTTTAAGCGGGCGAAGCCGTGGGCGGGCCGCTAGTATTTAAATAAAATCAGCTTCACGCTGTATCCCGCACACAGCAGGGTAGGCAGAGGGAACCTAGTGTCAGGAAACTCCGTAAATATAAATGTATATAAATATTTCACTTCTTCGAGTGGGGATCGAAGCCACAACCAGTCGATTTTACAGTCACATTTTGTGCCTCTGCGCCACGACTGGCCTCATCATTAAATTTAAATTATTATTATATTTTCGCACTGGCGAGGATCAATGTGATGTTTAGCTGGAAACTTTTATATTAAATTCAAACTGAGTTTTGAAATTGTAAAACATGTATTCATAGTAAATCTAAACGTGGGTTAATCAATGCATATATTATAGAAAATATATTTCCGTTTTTTTGCTCTACTAACTAATTAATCATCAAATATAGAAATAAAAATTGTTCCCCTGCGCCACGACCGGCCTCATTTTTTAAAGGTGTCTTAATAGGAATATATTGTTTGAACACTAGGTTCCCTGGTTCCCTCAGGCTGGAAACTAATTACCCTGGATACAGTTTGAAGCTTTTTTTCCAAATTTTTTGCTTCACGTATTAATATATAGATGACATGGAATTTTCTTGTAGTCGTTCCCAAGTGTGTGTGTGTTTTTTTTAAATATAGTTTTTTTCCGTTACCGTAAGTATTTTGGGAAATACTCTCTTAGTGCTCTTCTACATTTCCCAATATTATATGTCCAGATTTCAGTGTTCTACGCCGCATAGTTCTGCTGTGCGTTGTCTGTAAGTCACTCAGTAACGGAAGAATTATATAGAAAAAAAATATCCATTAAAAAGCACTTGAGCATTTATAGTGTGTATTGGCAGAATAAACGTGAAATTCAAATATTCCAGGAAGACGTTTCAAACAAGGATTTTGCCAAACGAAACTTCATATTTTATTAAACTTTGCATCTGTTCTAAACTCATCCGACAAACTTGCATCTTAAGTCAAAAGCAAAAACGATGTTATAGTTATAGTTCTAGAAACTGATTTCCGTTTAGTTGAAAACAGTTATTCTACAATATATTTTTGTTTATTTTCCCGCATTGGAGACAGAGGGAATTCAGTGTTGAGACACTCCGTTCCCTACTTTTGCAATTATCGCGCTTACATCAGTATAGTATTTTTATTTTTCGGGTTTTATACCTCAAGAGATTAAAACGAATCCCGCTATATAGGGGGTTTGTTGATTTCATTCATACTTTGATTTCAATCAAAACTGTGCTAATTTTCTATGCGACTCATTCATTGGTTTTTCTTCTTCATTTATCTCATTAAGACAGTATATGATACAGGAGTTTACAAAAGCGATATTTGATATCCTGTAAGACACCTTCATTTGCCACCTTAGTCTTCGTGTTATTAGACATATAGAAACATATCTGATCTAAAGAATCGCTGATTTCAGAGACCTCCTGGCTCCTATCCTTAATATAGTCCACTATCACATCTTCGA
This sequence comes from Heliconius hermathena, assembly GCA_013403705.1. NCBI lineage: Eukaryota > Metazoa > Arthropoda > Insecta > Lepidoptera > Nymphalidae > Heliconius > Heliconius hermathena. The sequence continues at coordinate 12,910 of JAAIXJ010000753.1, read as the reverse complement.
TATCACTCCTGACATCAGTTTTAACTACTCAATCTTCTTGCTCGGAGTCTGGATCCAGCGGAGTACAATCTCGTCATTTTCTAAAATTGAAGCTTTTTTATCTTGGTTTAGTTGTTAACGGGACTCTGTCTTACATTTTATCAAAAAATATAATACTATATAAGAAAATTTGGCTAAGCTAAACAATTAACAAAAAATAAATCACAATAATATTATAAGAAATTGGAAACAACTCAACACAAAGCCCAATTATACGTCAAAATGAAGTACAACATTTTCATTACAGCAATATGACAGAACTTAGCAAGTATGTCCTGCGAGGTCTCGACGGCTACTGAGTTGGTTCGATAAACGATGACAAACGTGAAAAAGGTATACGTCAAATTTACGTAGATTGGGCTGTAAGCGTTACATTTTACTGAAATTGGTTCCGCTTAAACTAGTAAATATTTATTAGCCATTAACAACGTCTCTTTGCGACGACTAGAGAGCTATAAATTTGACTTATTTAATGTCTTCATACATTTTAGGTCCCTAGAATGTGTATGAGCTGCTTGTTGAAGGTCAGTAACAAGATGTACAATGGCAACGGCAGCATGACTCCAATTGGGAATAAAAAAATCACCACCTATTGATTACTGGAGCAAGGGTATGTGAGTGTAAATACGACAGGTTGTGAGTTCGATTCGCACTCGAGAAAACCAAATATTTAATATTTTCGTTCCTTTACTCTGGTGGTGAGACAAAGTTCGGCGTTGAATCTCCGCCACTCAACACACAATGGCTTCAGAATTCAGTGAAAGGTGTGGAATGTTAGCGGAGTGTTTTAACACTATGCTCCCAGGCTGTTTCCGGCTACCCTAAGCAACTAGAAGTAACAAATATAAATAGAAGGAAAAATCGTTATGTTTCCTTGCTATGATAGGATAAAGCGCGGCGTTCAATTCCGCTACTCAAGTAATCTCACATCTCACATTTGGATGGAAAGCGGAGAATAGAGTTATTTAACACTACTGTACTGTACTGTACTTACTTCATTTAAAATCTACTGTCAAAACATCTTGAGGAATAAACCTAAGTCTGAAAAACAAAAAAATATATACCAACCGTTGAAAAAATAAAACATAAAATCATTTCATTGTAAAGAGACATTTTGATATGCTTTTAAAGGATTAAATTTTTTCTTAGTGCAATTTCTTTTACAGAAGAAACAAAGGCAGTCTTAAGATGAATACTTTACACTCCAATCTTATTGAAACATGATACATTTTCAACATTGGAAGTAAAATAGCCATATTTTACTAAGATAATAAATCTTAGAACATTAATTATTTATGAGGTCGACGTGGTGCAGCACCACAGCGTCTGATTGTTACCGCGACGGTTGTCGGTTCGATTCCCACTCCGTGAATAAATTATATTTATTACCTACGTCAGCCAGCCCATGCGTTCCATGTAGCCTGCTGGAGTCATCAGCCTCATGATAAGCAGTCTAAGTGTTAATACACCCCGTTCCCATTAATACAATTCCGTTCTTCATTTTCCTCCGAATTCTGGTAGCATGGCGTGTTGATTAACGATATTTAACGCCGCGTGCCTACCAGAATGAGGATATGAAAATATTCGCAAATGGGAATCGAACCCACAACCTGTTTTAACTCTTTTTTAACTATTTCTTTTAACTCTTTTACTCTTTAATTGTAATGTCGAAGATGTGTTGAGTGGCAGAACTCAACGCCGCGCTTAACCTCGACACCAGAGCGAAGAAATGGAAATATAAATTTAAGTAAATATTTCATCTCCTCGAGTGGGGATCGAACCCACAACCAGTCGGTTTTGCAGTCACACCTCGTGCCGCTGCGCCACGACCGGCCGGTAATTTATTATGACTGGTAATTAATCAGGATTATTTTGTGAATGCTGTACATATCTGTAATTGATATTTGTAACAGAACCAGACCGATATATGTATTTTCTTTTAATATCATAAGTTACATGTATTGTTGATGTGTCTATAATAAATAAATAAACAAACCTGTCGCGTTTATGCACGTTTGTGTCTCTGTGCCACGACTGGCCTCTTGGCAACAAACTTTTTACGTACAAATTGTATAGAAAGTTTAACATTATTATAATTTCTAGTATCGCGTAACATCCTCATCGCAACTTGTACTCGAACAAGAACGTCAACATATTTCAAGTATTCGTATATAAAGTTGCAAACGACTTGTAAAGCGTATAGAAAATTTTCGTATAAACACGTAAATACAATATTATTTTGAACAATATCTTAATGAATATTTCATGATTTGGTCTGAGTTTTGATATGTTTTTTTCGTCCCTTACTAATTTCAAACGTTGGATAAGGAAAACATGACATAAATATTTGATGTCTGTTTTTACGTGATCCGTATAATGTTTGGAAAAGTGACTGTCTTTAAAAAAGTCGAATCGAGGAATTACGTTTTTGTGTTTTTTTTTTTGAATACAGAGTGTTTTTGTCATCACCACTTTAGATGCAACTACTTTTTTAAAAACCTAATATAATTAAAACCAAAGAGATTTTGTCAAAAATTAAGAAATTTTTCCATTAAGTACGAAAATTTTTGCGAGTTAAAGTCAAAATCAAATAAAATTTCAAGAGATTTAAATAACGATCTATCTACATATATAAACAAACAACCCGTCCCGGCTTCGCACATATATTGTTATTGGATATTTGTGTTTTATATTTTGAGATAAGCGTAGAGTAAAAATATCGTCTAAAATGTAATAATCTAGATTTATAAAGATTTATTTTAATTACTGTTATTATAGCTACCAAAACTTTAATATTTATCCATAGTTAAAGGTTAACTGGAATTTAACCGGCCCAAAAATTGCATCTTTCGAGAATATTTTAATGTTAAGTGAAAAAAACTTTAGCGGTTATGACATGCCAATATAAGAACCGCTGACCGTGAAAAAGTTCATGGAAAAAAATACGAAAAGATCTGGAATTCCGTAATTGTGCATATAAGTCAAGTATTTTGCTTCTTTATTCTTTTGTAATTTTTGTATCTCTAGGTAGGATTATATTTGCGAAAAAATAAATAAATGAAATGCCAAAAGATTTAAATTTCCATTTGTTTAGTATAGACAATCATATTAAAATAAACATTTTTTTTTCTTAAGTACATTTTTATTATTTTAATAAATATTCGTATAGTGCAAGCGGGCGAAGCCGCGCGGGGTCCGCTAGTTAATAAATAAGTAAGGATTAGCACAATAGTGCTGGTATGACGTTTTGAGATCTGAGCGAGAACGAACCGTGACTGGTATCGTTGTGGATCAACCCTCCCTAATTGTCATTGAAATAACATCTAAGCAATATTAAAATTATGTTTTTTAGCTTCACGCTGTATCCCGCATACAGGTAGGTAGCAAATCGCTCTTAGAGTCAGACGTGCTACGACGGCTTCACTAAAACTATTAAAAGCGAAATATACATCTGTCGGTTAGTTTACCTTTTGTTAAAGCACTATTTACATTTATCATAAAGGATTTCTCGAGAAGCAATGATAAATGAGTTCATATTATATTTTCACCAAGAGACAAGAGTTGGTGCGACTTCCATTCGACGAAATGAAATATTTATTATTTTTATTTATTTGCTCTGGCGTCGAGGCAAATCGCGGCGTTGAGATCCACCACTTAACACGCAATACCTCCAGAATTTGGTGAAGTGGGGAACAGAAGTACCTTAATGAGAACATAGTGTCTCATCACTAGATTATCAGGTTCTCTCGGTCTACGTGCTATGGTGAGGGTTACAACGTGCAATTAAAAAAATAGTAAGTTAAGTTATCCGCATAGCAGGGTAGAATAACTGAATCTAATATTACACTCTGTTTCCCACGCACTGCTAAATTTTCGGCGACACTGGCACCCACGTGACTAAACCTCCCTTTTTTTTATGGAAAAGACAAAGCATACGAGCGTTCGGGTCACCTGATGGTAAATGACTACCGACGCCCACGACCCCGTGCAACACCAGAGGACCTACAGGTACATTGCCGGCCTTTAAGGTGGGTTGGGCGCTGGAGCCCGGCATTACCTGATGCGAAGCGCAGTGGCATAAAACCACTACTTCACGCCGGTTTTAAATGCCGGGGGTGGTAATAATCCGGTCGAGACTGCTCATGCGTGTTGCCATTGCTGGCGACGTGACTCTACCACATGTACTTAACTCGCCTCTTACGACACCACCAGTACCAGATCCTATTCTAGGCCGGGATCACACGGCAATGCCAATATAAAAAAATATATCATAAAATCTTTTCATTTATAATAAAGTAAGTTTATTATTTAAAAAGGCCATATCCACAGTATTCACAAGTATTAATCGGTGTTAGCTACTAATGTTCCAACAGCTCCATATAGGCCGACTTCTTTAGTTTTCTTATTGAAACATATTCAGTAACACAAAAACAAAAGATATGACTATTAATTAGTGCTTTATACTAAGAACCATTCCTATTGTATTTTTTCACAAGCATAATAATTGGGTCAAGGTATGTATTTGGTTCTTAATAAATGTCTTAGAATTATTTTCATTTCTTTCTTGTTCGCTCTGATAATAATATTTTGTTACCAGAGTGTACAAATTAAAGCGCGGCATTGACTCATGTCTCTCAATGCGTAAAGTCTCAAAAAATAGGCAGAGATTGGGGAACGGAGTGTCTTGACTCTAGATTACCTTTGACCACAATGCTATATGCGGGATAAAGTGTGAAGCAATTTTTTTTTAGAATATAAATAGCATGCCTTAGCTGATCATATGGAGGTTTCAGGTTTATTTTTAGCTTCACGTTGTATCCCGCTTATAACAGGGTAGGCGTTCCATTTCCGTTATGATACTTTCGTTTTCTCCCTAATAGAAATCGAACCCACAGCCTTCGCCTTAAAAGTCACATACGTGGCCTCTGCATCACGATAGTACTTATTTAGAAAACGTATNAAACAGACAAACAGACAAAAATTCCAAAAAAGTTGGAAATGGATTCTGTTAATTATCCTTTAACACCCTGGCTAATTTTTTTTAAATATTTTCAATGTACAGAAACGACTTTTCTACAGATTTATTATAAGTATAGATGATCAAAGTATGAAAAGAAACTTGTTACTACTTTAAAGTTTAAATACAGAAATTGATTGATTTATAAGAAGAATTGATTCAATTTTGTCAATTTTTTAATTTGCCGATCGTATAAAACTGTAATGCAGGCAGAGAGAATCTAGTGTTACGACACGCCGTTCTCCTCTTTCCGCCTGAATTGTTTACTGTGCGTTTCTGTGTCCTATGTCCTAAAATGGGAATCGATCTCACAACCATCATATTTGAAGTAAGACGCATGCACTCATATTTATATTTCTCACTATATCCCGCACATAGTAGGATAGAATGAGGAAACATCACTATGTTCCCTCATCCTATGTTCTAGATATTGTTCAGTGGCGAAATACAAGCTCGCTTTTTGTCTTCTTACCAAAGCAATAACATAAAAATAAAGCTTCACATTTTATTTATTACTAGCTTTTAGCTACAGGTATATTTTTAAAATTTTTAAGTTTCACACTTAGGAAAGAAAAATACTTTTTAGAAAACATTAAAATTTGAACGGGAATTGAAATCGCGCTCTTGGAAACTGTCCAAGCGCTCTAACCTACTAAGCCATATGTTGTCATCGGGCTACGTCGAAATTCTTATATGTTTGTTACAACCTATTTTTGTTGGTAGCATCTCTGTAGGGAGATTTTTGCAAATTTCTGCTACCCAAAGATAACTGCTTAGAATTATCATTCGGCGAGGGAGAATGCTATTTATTAAATATTTTTTTTATTTTTTTAAAGTGTTATTCCACATTTAGGAAAGAAAAATACTTTTGAGAAAACATATAAAATTTATTTTATAAGAAAACTTATCAAAATTTGAACGTAGCGGGACTTGAACCCACGCCTCTTTGGAAACCGTCCGAGCGCTCTGACCAACTAAGCCATATATTCCTATAGAGCAACGTCGAAATTCTTATATGCTTGTTATCGAAATAGTGACTCTGAAGTGCTGTGTTGAAATATTGATTATTTATTGGTACACGTCGGCCGGCGTTCATGTTGTCTGGTTGTTAGTTAAAAATGAATCCAAGACGAGGTGTGTCTTTTTATTGTGCATTTCAATTCTTAAGTATGGCTTAAAACTCATTTATACATAAATAATAAACTTATTTCTATTATTATTATTACTTTATTTGTACACCACAATAGATACACATATCAAATATAATAAAAAAAAATGCACTAAAGGCGATTCTATATAAAATGTTCAGACATTTGTGAGCTTTTTATATATTATTCGGGGTAAATTATGTTAAAATCTCGTTAGTAATGAAAAGTTAAATACAAACTGGAATAGTTGGCAGAAATTTCGGATTGACGCAAGTTGATACGCATCTCCATACAAAAATAGACATTCTCCTTCAATATCAAAAACAATAAGTGTTATTATTTTGCCGTATTCAATCATAGTTGGGCTTGAAGAATTTATTATAAGCAAAAACAGTAATAAAATATATCTTCCTAAGAATAGAATAGGAAAAAACACGCGCCACAATGACAAAAATAAAGAAACATTGTATATACGAGTAAGGAGATGTAGCCTTTGGTACGTGATTGTAATTTTAAATCTTAACTTGTTTTAGAAGACGTGGCGAAAGAAAGTTTACAAAAATACAATACAGCCTCACTTTGTATTAGCTTCTTGTACACTTTGGTAGGGTGGGACTGTAAATGATAAAAATATTTTTATTTTTTTAATATTTTGGTAACTTTTACAGAATCTTTATCTTTGTCTAAGGAAATTTCTAGCAAATATATAGAAAATTTAATAAATAAATAACACGAGGAGCCCTTTACTCATTTCGCTCGCCAACCCACACTCGCTTCGCCCGCTGTCATGTAAAAAATATAAAAAAAAGCTTCTTTAAACAATGACTAAACGGTAGTTCTTCCTCATACACTATGTTCTTTATTTCACATTGCTATATTTTTTTACGCTTTACGCAGTATCCTATAGGCATTGTGTTGACTGGCGGAACTCAACGCCTTTGCTACTACTAGATCGAGGAAAATAAAACTTTAATTATTGCCACGGAAACCATTGCTATATAGTATAAAATAAGAAAATTCTTAGTACTAGTTTCATCTATTTACCAACAAAGCGGGCTGTAAAATATTAATTTTGTTGTTGACACTAGAAATGCTTTTACTCAGATTACAAGTACTGTACCGGTTATATTGTACTGCTACTATCACTTGCACATCTGCATACATTTATATCAACAATTTAAGTATTCTCGGAGAAAGGAAAAAAATAACATTTAAAACAATTGCCAAAAAATGCTAGATTAGATCCCTTATTACCTAATTTCTTTTAAGTGTAAGAATCTCCTGATTCCAGCAGGATGACAAGCAAAATTTAGAGCCAAACCATTTAACCTTCTGTTCCAATTCAATAAGCGTTAGGTGGCGTAATCCAACATTCTGTATTGCCAAATGGAGATAATAATCAAAGTATTATCTTTCCCCCAATTTGGGATTGAACCCATAACACTTTCGTCTGTCTCAAATCTCACCGCGCCACGACATAGTCACGCGCCTTTATATTGCTTAGTTATGTATAATGCTTAGTTACTTTATGAATAAAATTATAAAAAGAACAACACTTGCAGCAATATTAAAACTATACGAACATCCACTAAACTCAGATTTATGTAGTATTATGTAATTTTATGCACTCATATATTAAAAAGTTAAATGCGGCCAGGTAAATTGCTAAAAGTGAAACGTATAGTGTTAAAAAAGGAGTACTAGGATTCTTTTCGATCTTATTATTATTATTTTTTTATGGAAAAGACAAGGCAAACGAGCGTTCAGGTCACCTGATGGTAAGTGACTACTGCCGCCTACGACCCTGTGCAACACCAGAGGAGCTACAGGTGCGTTGCCGGCCTTTAAGTTGGATTGGGCGCTGGAGCCCGGCATTACCTGATGCGAAACGCAGTGGCATAAGGCCACTACTTAACGCCGGTTTTAAGTGCCGGGGGTGGCAATGATCCGGTCGAATCTGCCCATGCGTCTTATTCCGCTTTACGCTGTATCCCGCTTGTTGTAGACACTAGACTTTCTGCTCATATTTTAGGAATGATGTGTGGACCTTAACGAGGTATTGCGTGTTAAATGGCCGAATTCTCAAGGTATTGAGTGGCGGAACTCAACGCCCCGCTTGGCCTTTTTACTACAGCAAAGAAATGCAAATATTAAATATTTCATTCTTCTCACTGAGTTGGAATTTTTTCAGTCGACCTCTTGTTGCCCTGTGCCTTGACGGCCTCACTTTCGAGCTGACATGTGGATACCGCCATCGTAAACAGACCTATCATTTCCGCCAGACCAGATTAACAGTTAAAATATGTAAACTAAAGGTTAGATACGAATGACGCTTAGGTTGATCAAAGATCCGATTCTAAGATCTGATTTCCCCAAAGGCGGGTGACCTCGAACATGAGCGCATGTGTTTCATGCAATTTTTAATCTAAAGAGGTCTTTTCCCTAGTTAAAAAAATTAAATTAAATCAGGTTCACGCTGTATCCCGCACACCGCAGGGTAGGCAGAGGGAACCTAGTGTTAAAACTCTGCATTCCCTTCCCTTCCATTACGTGTTGAGTGGAGGAACTCAACGCCGCGCTTTGTGTCGACGCCAGAGCGAAGAAATTAAAATATAAGTTTAAATAAACATTTTTTGACATTTTTAAACTATTATTCCATACTTAGGAAAGAAAAATACTTATTAAGAAAACGTATTATAATTTTAACGTAGCGGAATTGAACCCTACCCTTTTTACGTTAAGAACGTATGGCATAGTTGGTCAGTGCGCTTTGATGGTTTCGAAAGAGGCGCGGGTTCCTATTTTACAAAAAAAAACACGCCGTAAATTCGTTTTCTAAATAAGTATTTGTCTTTCCTAAGTGTGGAATAACACTTTAAAAATAGGACTTAATATTAATTTAAAATTAATTATATTTTACAGTCTAAATAGCAGTAGACTATTACTGTGACTATTCCCTTACAATAAGCGTATAATAAGGAAATACTAAACGAATCGATTGACGTAAGAATCATCAACTCTGTACGTTCGGTCTCCGTAGCGCCCCATACACATTACAGTCATACCAACAAACACATTTCCCTCTATTGTGATATATTATTCCACTCTCTGCTTTCTCCATAAATGACGACCAAATGATCATGTCAAATTATTTCCATCGTAAAGAGATCTCTTATAATAATTGCTTGCTTTTGTGACTATAAAGCCGACTGGTTGTGGGTTCGATTCCCACTCGAGGAGATGAAATATTTACGTAAGTTTATATTACCATTTCTTCGCTCTGGCGTCGAGGCAAAGCGCGGCGTTGAGTTCTGCCACTCAATACGCAATGCCTCCAGAATTCGGCAGAAAGTCGGACACGGAATGTCTTAACACTAGGTTCCCTCTGCCTACCCTGCTGTGTGCGGGATACAGCGTGAAGCTGAATATAATAAATATAATAATAATTCCTTGCTTTAAGTAGGTACTCATAGCCTCGAAGGTCAAACCACAATGTATTCAGAAAAACGCTAACTCGCTAACCGTGATATGCGACTTAGCTGACGTGCTTGGGTTTGTACGTGATCAGAATTCCAAAGGCCCTTGATCGATGACAGAAAGTTTTGGCAACTGGGTTCTAATATACTAGGCTAGAGTATCGAAACGGTTATATGTAAGAAGACTCTTGGCTTATAATAATGATTATATATGTTTGTATATGTATATTAAGTAAAATTAAAAAATAAAAATCAGCTTCACGCTGTATCCCGCACACAGCAGGGTAGGCAGAGGGAACCTAGTGTTAAGACACACCGTTCCCCATTTTCCGCCGAGTTCTGGAGGTATTGCATGTTGAGTGGCGGAACTCAACGCCGCACTTTGCCTCGACACCAGAGCGAAGAAATGAAAATATAAATGTAAGTAAATATTTCATCTCCTCGAGTGGGGATCGAACCCACAAGCGTCGATTTTACAGTCACACTCTGTACCCCTACGCCACGCCTGGCCTCAGTCATTAAGTATAATTAACAATTATATATGTTAAAATAGTTATTTTAAGTAACTTTAATTAAGATTAATAAATGTAAATACCATCAAAAACATAAATGTGAAATGAGAGCCAAGTTAAATGTTAATTAAAGTAGTAGTCGTACTCGATTTAACCGACAAAAAATGAGGAATCAATATGGGAACCGGGTTTTGGGTTAACTCGGGATAAAATTCACTTTTAATAAATATGCTAAACTAAGTATATGTAAGCTTATTATAATTGGACTCAAAAATATCTTGAAATGGTTCGTGTGAAATACAGATTGCGGATTTTCATCTTTGTAACCTGACTGGGCACTCAGCACTGGCGCGTGTTTTGATATTTTAAAGTTATTTTGAAATGAAGAAGTTATTAAGAAAGAAAATAAAATTTACTTGGGTGACGCCTAAGTGGGTTTTATTTCTGAGTCTACGCCTTAGTGTAAATATTAAAAAATTTAAAATATTCGATAATAAAATAATAATGATAATTATATAGAAAAAGGGTACAGATCGAACGTTGTATGTTGGTAGTTTTGGGTCAGTTTTGAATTCAGGCATAGTATGCTTTTTAAAATTATTATAGGCATTTGTCTTAATAGTACATACATATGTACCTATTTTTAATGCTGAATTTATTCTCTCAGTGGACAACTAAGATTTAAAATTATGCATTTTTTTCTTTTAAATTAAATCTTAACAAATAAGATTGCTGAAATTTGTTGATTATTTGAATTCTCTTTTACTAAATGGAAAGGACGAAGTGATAAGCTATATTTATTTATGTAGGTTTATCTATAAATAGTTACTTATCTCTCCTCTTTAAACTCATTTTGAGATTTCTTAACATAACATTGTAGTCTAAACAAACAGTTCTTTCTAAACACATTTACATTCGAAGCCTTACATACATACAAATACGAATATACAATTTTATTTTTACCATATTTTAATATCTATATATTTTAACCTTATATTTCACTAGTAATACCACTGACCAGTTAACAAGAGAAAGACTTTACGTTCTTCCTGATCTTAGATCTTCGATCGTAAAAGCAACGATAACTTTGCCATTTCAAGCTACTTCTAGTTCCGATAGGCAGATTTATTGAACGTTTCGTTGTTCTAAATCGTGGTAGGGAAGCAATGACAGGCATAAACGCGGATGAGGGTTTGAGAATTGTGATTTTGTACTGGGATTACATTTAGAATGTACTCGTTTGTATGTATGTATGTATGTCAGTTTGTTATATCGTCGAAATAAAGAATTTTTAGTCAGGTTTTTACCCTGAATAATGTAAAGTTACTACCAAGTATTCAATTGTTATTTTATTTTGTAATTGTTTAACACTATCGTGATTTTTAAACATTTTTTAAAGTGTTATTCCACACTTAGGAAAGAAAAATACTTATTTAGAAAACGTATAAAAATTTGAACGCAGCGGGACTCGAACCCGCGCCTCCTGGAAACCGACCAGGCGCTCTGACCACTAAGCCATGCGTTCTCGCCAAGCTACGTCGAAATTTTTATACGCTTGTTACAACTTATTTATGTTGTTAGCATCTCTGTAGGGAGATTTTTACAAATTTCCGCTACCCAAAGATAATTACTAAGAAATAACTTTAAAATATCAAAACGCGCGCCAGTGCTGAGTGCCCAGTCAGGCTACAAAGATCCCGCAATCTGTATTTCACACGAACCATTTCAAGATATTTTTGAGTCCAATTATAATAAGCTTACATATATTTAGTTTAGCATATTTATTAAAAGTGAATTTTATCCCGAGTTAACCCAAAACCCGGTTCCCATATTGATTCCTCATTTTTTGTCGGTTAAATCGAGAACGACTACTACGTTAATTAAAATTTAACTTGGCTCTCATTTCACATTTATATTTTTGATGGTATTAACATTTCTTAATCTTAGCTATAGTTAATTTAAATAACTATTTTAACATATATAATTATTAATTATACTTAATGACTGAGGCCTTCATTTCTTCGCTCTGGTGTCGAGACAAAGTGCGGCGTTGAGTTCCGCCACTCAACATGCAATACCTCCAGAACTCAGCGGAAAATGGGGAACGGTGTGTCTTAACACCAGGTTCCCTCTGCCTACCCTGCTGTGTGCGGGATACAACGTGAAGCTGATTTTTATTTTTTAATTTTTCTTAATATACTTATACAAACATATATAATCATTATTATAAGCCAAAAGTCTTCTTACATATAACCGTTTCGATACTCTAGCCTAGTATATTAGAACCCAGTTGCCAAAACTTTCTGTCATCGATCAAGGGCCTTTGGAATTCTGATCACGTACAAACCCAAGCACGTCAGCTAAGTCGCATATCACGGTTAGCGAGTTAGCGTTTTTCTGAATACATTGTGGTTTGACCTTCGAACAGGCTATGAGTACCTACTTGTAGCAAGGAATTATTATTATATTTATTATATTCAGCTTCACGCTGTATCCCGCATACAGCAGGGTAGGCAGAGGGAACCTAGTGTTAAGACATTCCATTTCCGACTTTCTGCCGAATTCTGGAGGCATTGCGTGTTGAGTGGCAGAACTCAACGCCGCGCTTTACCTCGACGCCAGAGCGAAGAAATGGTAATATAAACTTACGTAAATATTTCATCTCCTCGAGTGGGAATAGAACCCACAACCAGTCGGCTTTATAGTCACAAAAGCAAG